>JAODAL010002746.1:0-188433 GCA_025379985.1 Phyllomedusa bahiana
GGTGACAGATACGGGTCCCACCTTTGGGACCTGCTCCTATTTTGGGGATGAGCCCTGAAACCTCTCTGTTTTTAACACAAAGGTGATCGGAACACTCCCATTAAAATCAATGGGAGTTCTGAATACAACCCATTTATTTCAATGGGAGAGTTTTGACCATGTCTCCGCTCAAAAGATAGAGGTGTCTGGGAGATAGACTTAGGTCCCAGAGGTGGGACCCGCACCTATCATACGTTGATGGTATATACTATCAATATGCCATCAATGTGTATGGTGGGATAACCTATTTAAAGGGGTTCTGCCAGCACAGACATTATTGAAATTTTCCAGCGATATGCCATTAAAGGGGATGTATTGCTTCATTAGTCCGGCTGTTGTCTTGAAGCTTGATTCTCTCAGTTCCTGAAATCCAGGGGCGTTTCTTCCCCTCCCAGCTGGGTGTTTCTTAACAGAAGGTGGATGACTTATGCCCCCCCTTCACTGTCTATGCTCGCTCCCAAGTCAGTGTGTTCTGCCCCCCCCCCTCTCTGAGTCCACATGTCACTCTCCTCGCCCTATGCAGTCATATTTTGTAAAAGCCGTTTACATACCACAGGCCTGCATTCAGTCGAGATAGCCTTCTATGAATTCAGAGCACTGATCTCTTCTCCTGGCAAGTCGATGCCAGGTTCATACAGTTCCACCTCAGTGTTCCCTTCTAGTTTCAGAACTTCTCTCCAGTCATAACAAACATAGCAAAAATAAGTTAAGCTATTCAATAGTTTTTTTGTTGCGGTATGTATTTTACTGCAAGCATAAAAGGGCCTTGTGCCTATAAAGTGCTAAGCACAACCTCTTAAAAGCCAGGTCTACTTATGTCTTAAAGGGAATGTGTCATCAAAAAATGACTTATTGTTTAACTCAAGTTTTTATGTTAAACACATTTTTTTTTAGAATTTGTGGGGTTTTTTTGTTTTTTTTTCATATCACTTTCAATATTTTTAAAAAATTCTTAAGTCCTGCAGTTTTCTCTTTGGCCACTAAGCCTAATAATATTCTGACACTTCCTGTTCTCTAGAGAGTGATTTTCAGTAGTTTACTCATTATCAGCACAGGCAGGGTCAAACTGAAAGGAGATACCAATGTGTATAGATAGCACAGGATCCACCAGTCACACAAGGAGATAGTCACAGTTCACCCTCTCCCCCTCTCTGCACACTGACCTCTTCACAGGTCACAGCATTCCTAGAAAAGAAGTCAGTGGGATTGAATACGTCATAAGGCTCCTATGTGCATGAAGCTGCTGTAAAGTATCTGTCTGACTGCTGTTAAAAGCAGTGCAAGCAAGAATGCTGTCCCCACAATCACAAATTGAGAAATCTACTATAAAGTAAAAAAAAAAAAATTGGCAACAGATTCCCTTAAAGGAAATTGAGGTATTTTTAATTTATTTTATGAAAACCCAACTTATTTTACTTTTCCATCGATGTAGCCACACGAAGTCCTGTTTCTGTAGGATGCGTTGTATTTTTCAGTTGCACTACTTTGGGGTACATATAATTTATTAATTAGCTTAATTTTGCTGTTTAATGTGTGGGAAAAGTTACTTCTTTATCCTATTGTATGGGTTTGGTTAGAATGTGGAACTAGATATCCAGGTATGTATTTTTTGCTTTTTAGTACTTTTCCACCATATAACATGTTTAATGCTTCCCTTACACATAGGGCGACATGTATGAATGGGGCTGTGCCAGAATTCTGGCGTCAAAAAGCTGTAGTAGATCAGTTCTATAGAACAGGCGTACTCCAAACTTTACCGCGCCAAAGACACTTTTTAGCGCGACAAAATTTTGGGGTATTCTGGGGGCGTGTCGCACCACATTCATAGAAGTAGATACATTTATGATTCTGTGATGCCAAAACTTTGGCGCAGAACAGTTAGAACAGCCAGAAGTTAAAGGTGGTCGGCCTGAGCCTGAGTTGTCGTATTTGGCAGTAGACTGCACCTGTATGTATGAACTGTAGAAGAACAGGTTCATACATTCTGGCGCAGTCTATACTACCTTAAAGTGATTTAGAACTGGTCTATCAGAGCCAGACTTCATACATGTTGCCCATAGTTTTGTGCTGTTTTTGCCATTATAATTATTTTGAAAAAACACACCCGGAGGATGCTGCATTTAAAAAGAATACACAGATCCAAAATAGACATCAAAAGTGCACAGAACGCCATGTGGTATATATTTATTCTACTGGTTGTAATGACTGTGGTGGTACTAAATGCATGATTTTTTATGGTGAATAATTTTTACAAAAATAAAATACATTTTAATAGAAAAAGGAGATGAGATATTTTTGTTGGGGGTGGGACTTCTTTTATATTGCCTTCTTTTGTTTGGCCCTCCTGGGGACTAGAAGCATAATCCTTTGATTGTCAGTATAATACTTAGCAGGAAATACTGAAAATCTCATCTAACCAGATGCAGCAGTAGCCCAGATGTGCAATACAGCTCAGCTCCTGCCATGATCTCATGGATTCACTGGGCAATACCCACAAAGTTGTTATGACAGATACATTGGTTGTGATATTGGAAATGGCATCCACTCATGACAGATATTCATTTCTATTTAGGGGTTTATCTTACTTGTCATAAAATAAAGAAAACCAGCATGCACTTTAATTTTCCCTGCTAATTCCTCCTGGTTTATAATTTCTTTATTTTTTTGCTTTTTTCTGACTGTTGCTAGTGACACCATTGTTGGCAAGTGCTACCGCTAGAAGTTGGAAGGTTCAGCTGTACTTAAATATAAGTGGGGAAACTATATTACCCATGAACCCTATCTTTGAAGAACACCCCCTTCCAGTCAGTGTAACTTATCTTCCCCCCTTTTCTTCTGCTTCCCAGTGTAACTTGCTTGTGAAAAGGCCCATTGGGATGCTGGGTAAAGCAGCAGACACATTAATTTTTTTGAAGGATGATTCAGTGGAAACCGTAAGCACGGGAGAAACACATAGGGGGCTGCTCCTGCCAGACTTTATTCCTACGTTATTTATCTGCTGCCTCCCACAACCATATATTTCTATACACCAAGTTATACCCAGGGATGTAGAATAACAGCTGCTGTAGCTGTCAGAAATATCATAATGCACTTGCATTTATTTGTAAGAATTCAATGCTTTTTAGCACCACTGCTCCTATCTTTTTCTAACTTACATTCCTGGTAAAGAGTCTTTCAATAGAGAACATACAATATGTGCCAACTGTGTATCTGTGTGACTAGTTGTAAAGAAGGCCCATTGATCCCTCAAAGGTGTTGTCTAGCAAATAATTTGTTTTCTTCAATAGGGGCAGAGTGGGTGTAAAATATAATAAAGTTATACTTACCTCCAAGTCCCCTGCAACTGCCAGTCCGGTGCTCTCCAAAGATCTACTCCTCTTGACTACCAGGTTCTCATTCCGACATACAGTACAGGATTGCACTCCAAGTGAATGAAGTGTGAGCCTCTCCTGTGTGTGGGGACGAGAACCCGAAAGTGAAGAGGAGCGGATCCACAGACTGCTCTGGAGTGGCAGCAGTGGGGGACCTACAGGTAAGTATAACTTATTTTTATCCAGCCCTGGCCCCATTGAAAAATTTTATTTTGCTAGACAACCCGTTTAAAAGCATCGCCTGTCTATTAGATCGCATATACAAGATTGAGCTTACAATATTATGGCTCACAAAGACCAGAGGATTGTTAGACAGCCAGGGAAATGCTCTATTAAGATGTTTTAGACAGCAAAGGTCCATTTACTCTTCTTGAATAGTGGCCGTTTTACCACTGGAATCTTTTCATGCACCATATACACAGGTTGTATACAGTATCCACATTTGCTTATCCACTAGCACTTATAAATGAGTAGGTTAGTTATAAAGCCATGCTTAACTTCAAGGGCATTGCATAAAGGAGGGAATGTCACAGATACATACTTGATATAGTGCATACAAATATGATGAGCTGATGAAAAGAATAAAACAATGGACCTCTAATGTAAATTTCCAACTAACTGCAAATAAGGGCAACTGTGCACAGATGAAACATCAGTATAATATGCACCAATAAGAAGCATTCAAAATAAACTTAATAAATCTTTTAAATAGCCCTGCTAGATATGGTAAATGGCAATGACAGCCGCTACTGTAAGCACTAGATAAATATGACAGTCACAATGGAAAACATCTTTGTTGATAAATATCACACGCAAAGCAGATGATCAGTTTATAGAGGGAAAAATGAATTGTCATTTCAAAGGAAAATAGTTTTGGCAGAATAGCAAAATAATTTTGGTCACCAATGATTTGAATATGTAGATGATCATCAGCATATAAAGCAATGTTTGCCTGATATGAGACAGGATCTCAGCTGAGGTTCTTCATCATGTACAGTGCACACTACAGTTTATCTCAATGCAGGTTACACTTTTTTACACATTTTTCTCTGAGATAAATCAAAAAGATTTATTTTTATCTGACAAACTGGAGGCCTATGATTTTCCGTCATTTGCCCTTTGGTTTATGACAGTGACTCCGGTTGCTTTTATTTATTGTTATCTTAACTGGCTAGGTAATACAACCCAATACGTTTAAAAGCTGGTAAACTAAACTGAGGTGTAAAACACTCAAAAACACTATACTGTCAGTGAAGCAGTTAATTAAGACATTTATATATATATATATATATTATATATATAATATATATATATATATTAATATAATATATTATATATATATATATATATATATATATATATATACTACAATACAGACCCATCTATACATTTACCCTTCACTATAGAACTTCTTACCGCCACAGAGATTTTTTCCTTCCTGCCTTCCAAGACCCATAGCGTTTTTAATTTTTCAGCTGCATAGGGCTTGTTTTTTGTGGGACAAGATGTACTTATAAATGGTACCTTTAAATGTACTAGGAAACTCAAAAAATATTTTTTGGTGATGGTACAACATGAAAAAAAAGCAGTTGCGACATTTTTTGTGGATTTCATTTTGGTTTAAATTTTGGGTTTTTTTTTCCCAAGGTTTTAAGGGTAAAATTTTAAAAGGAAAATTTTAATTAAAAGGAAAAAAAAAAAGGGATAAAAAAAAAAAAAAAAAAAAAAAAGGAAAAAAAAAAATTTGGTTAAAAGGGATTAGGGAAAAAATCAAAAAAAACCCAAAAAAAAAAAAAACATAAAAAGGGGAGTTTTAAAACCAAAATTGTGGAACAAAAAAAAAAAAAAGGGGAAAAAATTTTTTTTTTTCATTTTCTTAGAAGGAAAAATTTGGGGCAAAAAAATTAAAAAATGCTGATTTTCAAATTTAAATTTTTTCTTCCAAAAATTTTTAGTTTTTTTTAATAACTTACACAAACCTTTTATTAAAATTTTAAAAGAATTGAATTTTTTTGGTTAAAAAAAAAGGGGGTTTTTCCCTTTTCCAAAAAAACCCCTTTTAATTTTGGCCCAATAGTTTATGGAAAAGAGTGGCCTTTTGGAATGACGACCCCCGGCCAAAAAAAAATTTTTCTCCCTTTTAGTTTTTAAAACTGCCCCCAATTTTTTTTTCCCATTTTTTTTTGGAAAAGGGCATTGCTCCTAGGGGTTGGAATTCCCTCCCTGGGAATGGGGGGCTTTTTTCCCCCTTTTTATTGGGTTTTTGCGAAAAAGGAAATTTTAAATTTTGTTTGTCCCGGCAATTTTAATCAATTTATGTACCCTCTGGGGAAAAAATTTTTTTGGGGGAAAAAATGCTTTTTTTTTAAAAAGGTTCGGTCACTGGTGTTTTACACGTTAAAAAAATTTTTTTAAAAATTTTGCGGGGCGTACCCATTTGGTGGGCTTCACCCCAAAAAATTAAAAACCCGTTTTTTTTTTTGGGGGAAGGGCCCCCCAGTAAAAAAACCCTTTTTTCAGCATTTTTTTTTTTTTTCCCCGCGGGATTTTTTTACATTTAAGGCAAAAGGGGTTGTGTTAAATTCGGGGGCTGCCAGGCATCACCAACGCTTTTTATTTTTTTTATGATTTTAAAAACCCCCGGGGGTTTTATGGTCCCCCCCTTTTTTCATGTCCTGTTTAGGGGTTTTTTGCCCAAAGGTTTCGATTTAAACTGTTTTTCAAAAATTTATTTGTGTTTTTTAAAAAAAAAATTTTTTTTTTTTTAAAATTTTTTTTTTTTGGGAAAAAAATTTTTGCATGTTTTTTTTTGGGTTTTTTCCTATTCATATCCTCTGCACGGGCGGAGGCCCAGTTTTGTGCGATTTCGATCTTTCCTCGATGTTCCGTTCTTGCTTCACTTTGCCTCGCCGGAGCATTTGACCAATTTTTTGTTGGAGCGGAGCGCCGAGACTTCTGTGGGGTCTTCGAAATGCTTCCTGCAGTTCGGTCCCCGCTTACTTCGCCGCCCCGGGGGGATTTTAGACCCAAAAAAAAAAACTGGTCTGCTTGTCGGGGCTGCCGAGCGCCGGATTTTGGGGGGCGTGGTCTGCCTGGACTTACGACCGCCCGCCCCCCCGGAACGCCCACACCGCGCCCACCGGCCCACTGCCCGCCCCCCCCCCTTTAGCGGACCAGCCCAAAAATGGCCCCCCGGGGTCCCCAGGGGATTTGGGCTGGGAGGCGCGTGTCCCCCCAGAAAAAAAAGCGTAAAGCCCGTTCATACATGTCGCCCTTTATGTTGGTATGAGGTTAAATGGCATGCAGACAACCATATTACAGATCTGTATTTTATGAATACTGCTATAGGTCCATACTGTATCTTCATATGAATCCAATTTTATCTGGAACCATAGAGAGAACTTTTTTCTTGTAGTCTGTGAGAAAAAAAAAAATTTTGATTGCCAATTACAGAGGTTTTTGGCAGAAAAAAGGGGGCCTCAAAAAAAAGGTAGCTGGGCCACCAGACTAACAAGGATCCTTTATGGCCCCCCCCCGTGGGTACAATAATGTCCCCTAATATACAATATAGGGCCCAAAAGGGGTTTGCAGAAAAACAAGTTGTGTGGAGCTGACTTAAGAACTAATCATCAGAAATGCTATTAAACCTTCTACATGTGCAATGTATGGATGCAGTAGAGTTTAACTTGACCGTGATATCACAGCTTTTTATCTCATCAGGCCCCATCTTTAAAGACATTGAAAATCATTGAAAAAGTTGAGATAACTTTTGGTGCCATGACAGCATAGTGTGTTATCTGTCAAGTTCAGTTTTGTACTGTCAGAGAAAATATAGGGTTAAGTAATTTCTCCATTATTAACTAAGTTTTAAATGTTCACATTTCTAAGACTTAGAAGATTTAGGAATTTGTTTTCTGTCCCTGATTTGTCCTTGAATCCTTAGCTTATTAGTTATGGATATAATAAACATTTATTTGTTTTTTCAGTCTTAAATTAAAATGTCATAATTTTAAAGAGCAAGAAGGATTCGTTTATGTCTCTGTTTTTCTAAAGTTATTTAATCAACCTCTTCTCTCATTAGTTGGTTTGTGTCCTTCCAATTTTATTACCATTTTGTTTATACTGTATGTATATGGCGACAGAGATGATTACTGTAACATTTCATTACTTATTTCCCAGAATTCTCTGGTGGCCATCAAGATATCCTCCAGATTAATTAG
This sequence comes from Phyllomedusa bahiana, assembly GCA_025379985.1. Classification (NCBI taxonomy): domain Eukaryota; kingdom Metazoa; phylum Chordata; class Amphibia; order Anura; family Hylidae; genus Phyllomedusa; species Phyllomedusa bahiana. The sequence continues at coordinate 7,631 of JAODAL010002746.1, forward strand.
CTATCCCCAACAATAAACAACCTGTTTTCCTAAGATATAGAAAATAAAACAATGGTTAGATAAGCTGTTTTCCTCGTTTTAACCAAAATATTAATAATGACTGTCAGATTTACCAGGTGATATGCTGTAAATTAATTATTGGTAAAGAAAACAAAATTAATGTAAAGGTTACTGCTTGCATGGAAAATGTATGTTGATTTGAAGTAACTAAATTTTCGGTAGCGCCGCAGCCGTGATCCGGGTTCGGGGCGCCCCTCGGTCCCGGCATGTTCCCCTGCAGCTGGGGGGGTGGGCCAAACATGGGCGAACCCCGCGGGCCGCAGGGTCGCGTCACCGGACAAGCTCCTGCTTCTGCTCCCGGCCCCCGGGGCGTTCCCCGGCTAGTCAAATTTAAAGGGGGCCCGCGTGCCCTAATTGGGAATGCCACCGCTGACCCTTTTATTAAGGCCCCACCTCTTCCTGGCCCCTTGCCGTTTCCATGTGCCTGGGGCAAGAAACCTTCTAGAGTTCCCCGGGTTTGCCCCTTTTCGTGTACCCGTCCCATTTTGGCACATCCTTCGACCCGAACCTTCCTGCCCGCCCTGACCTTCTGCCCTGTCCCCGACCACGAGTTTGCCTGTCGAATCTGTAGCGCGTTGCACCTCGGCTACCGCCGCAGGCAAGTCACATCAGGGGGGTAGCGACCTAGTGGAATCCCGCCGCAGCAAGTCCATCCCGCTTTGCGGCAGGCTCTGGTGAAAACCGGGACCCACTTAGACTCCGCTCCCTGGTGTGGCCTGTACCATCGCCTGCGGTGGCCCAGTGGTTCCCCTATTCCCCACCGTTACACCAATTGTATTGTATTATGATTAAACCAACCAATTGTATTGCAAATTGTAATAAAAAATGTTTAGTAATAAAGTTATAAGGATGATGCCACACCTCCAGATCCGCCTGTATAAAAATTGGTATATATTAACCAAAATAACGAATTTAGTTTCTAAATCAACTTGATGTCAGGTTTCAATCATCCGACACAATACACATATGTCCATTTTGATATTAATTTGTAAACTGGCACAATGAGGACTAAGTCGCAGATTTATAGCGACAACAGTATTTTGCTTCTAGCAAAATACTGTGTAAGTGGACTAACAAACTGTGCTTAAAAGTGGACATGCCCATGTTCTGCATAGATAAAAGGTGGTTTCCTCTGGTGGGCCCAATGAATTTCACAGATGAACCATACAATGAGTTATGGGTCTGCTATACAGATTTTGAGCATGAACAAAACAATACAACTATGTATTTCAAGTATATTAGGTGTCCTTGATTTACAAGGTATTAAGCAATAATGCATTTAATAATAAAAGAAAACCACAGATTCTTGGAAGTAAATATAGGATCTAAATTCAGTATCAAATACTTTGTTTTCCAAACAACAGATAAGGCTAAATGAGACATTTTAATCTACTTTGTCCAAGGGCTCCAAGACTACGTAGATCATATGTTTGCTTTCTGTAAGTCAACATCTCATGTTAGTTTCCTTTCCAAGTATAGTTTTGTTCAAATTCTTTGCATTTGCAAAGAAATAGCAAGCAGAAATAATGAAACTGGTTAGGAATTCAGTAAAAAAATATACTGTACAAAGATGCATAACATTCATTGCATAACAATTAAGACTAATGTTAGGAGTGTTCTGTCCCTTTAGGACTATTTAATGCTTGTGACCTAGCTTGGCCTGAGGTTGGAGTAGACCCAATCTGAGTTCTGAACCTGCTGAGGTGGGGTATTTAAACCAGTCTGTGTACTCTTGTTTATAAGTTTAGCAAATTTTTAACATATATTTTAGGCACCAAATCAGTTTTGAAGTAGCTTTGAGAGGTCTGTCTATTACTAAAACCATCATAAATCAACCTGTTTTAAAGCTACACCCCAAGCTAACTGAAAATCATGATTTTTTTTTTGAGTATATAGTTTTTAGAAATATCCCATATGTGGCCTTAATGTGCTATTTGACTCAAAGCAGGCCTTAGAAATGAAGGAGCAGCTACAGGATTTTGAGGATTCTACAGGTGTTTTGTAGAATCAGATTTGACAAAAAAGAAATTCCCAAAAATTGTCATATGGCAGTGAAGTAGCACTATTAGGGTATGTTCACATGGCGTATTTGCGGGGTGTATTTCGGCACGTAATTGTGCTGCAATTCATCCAAATTATGCCCCACAAATACGCTAATTTATAGCTCTCACTGAGAGCTATGATTACCTGCCCTTGTCGTGGCGTACAATATGTGTCGTGAAAAGCAATTGTCATGTCACATCTTCCTTGCGCTTACGCGCAGGGGAAAGTGCAGGTCAATGGGAGCTGGCTGTGAGCAGTTTAGAAGTACACGCTCACCAGTGCGTACTTCTAAAACACAAGGCGTATTGTGTCGCGCACAGTATGCACCACAATTCGCTGTGTGAACATGCCATTAGGCTTTTGGAGTGCAGATTTTGCTGGAATGGTTTTCAGGTACAATGACACATTTTCAGAATCCCTGAGGCACCAATACAATGAATAAGTAATCCCATTTTGGAAAGGAAACCACTCAAGATATTCACCTGTGTGTATCCTGCTGAGATGCAAAGCAGGATCTTTGCCATGTGACTTTTAGAGCTGTAGATTTGTAAATGTGCGCGGGTAAAATTTGATTCAGATTATTGCAGCAGGCAAGTGGATGTAATTTTATAAACTTTATCCACACGCTGTAGACATTTTCTACATGGAGAATTGAGCATGCTGCAGATTTTCAAATCCATATCATCATGTTGTGTATTTGCTGCAGTGTTTTACATCAGATTTCAGGGGCATATAGGTGAAAACAGCAACTAATCTGTAGCAAATTTCCACCATACACCCTTAGGGGTTTTCTTTAATCCCCTTTTTTGTTTTACGGATGGAATCATATGAATAGTATTTTTGTAATTTATTTATGCAAACTCATAATACTGCCAAAATCTTACAGCTATTAATCAACGTTGAGGGTTGGTTTCATTTGCATGTGGTAGCTGCAATGTAAAAACATGACCTTATAAAGACTGACTAGTTGCTAAAGATACACATATATGCAAAGTAACAGCAATTTCCAATACACAACACACATTTCATTGACGCTATCAAAGAAATAAACATTTTACTAATTCGCACTATTTTAAGGTCATAAGAATGGAGTACACATGGCATGTGAAAGCGGTAACAGAAGCAAACAGCATTTGTTCTGTATCCTTAAGTACCCCTAACACAGTTTTCCAAACATTTACAAGCTGTGACTATACAAATGAATTTCCAATGCAGTGCAACACTGTAATAGATTATACCTTTCATCTGTAACCTTGATTACTAAATTGCTATATTGAATATAGTACACAGAACAAGAAACCCTGTTTTTATACCTCCTTGTTAGGTGGATAGCTATGAATGAAAAATTACTGCGTGATTCAGCAGTAATACAAGAAAATATTCTCTATTTTATTTGCATTTATGTATTGATCTTCATTTCATGTTTTTATCACAGAAACTATCTATTGTCATGAAACATCCAACATCAGTTAATAAAACCAAAATAATGAAGCCTGAACAGTCTACATTCTATTCATGCGTCTGTCATAGTAGTGGGACAATGGTGGCTGTATATGGCAGAACTAATTCACCTACATCCTGTTCCAATAAGATTGTCATACCCACTGGCCAAACCTCAGTCAGAAGTGTAAGAAGCATGCATTCAATGAATGGCTGAGGCAGTGTGTTTTAGCCTTAGGCTATGTTCACACGGTTTAAGATTGGACGTATTTCAGTCCGTAATTACACGCCGGAGTGCGCAAATTACGGCTGGAATACGTCCAAGTCATTACAGTAATCCACAGTTCTCATAGAGAACTATAGATTACGTCTCCTCTACCTGCTCGGCGAGTCCGCCGAGGGGGGAGATCATTGACATGTGAATTACCAGCGGCATATACGCGCCGCTGGTAATGAAAGACTATGGGCCAGTGAGGTGCCGGCCCCCCGCTCCCGCCACCGGGCACACGGCGTAATTGCGGGGCGTAATTATGCCCTGCATTTAAGCCGTGTGAACCTAGCCTGACACTTAGTCTGCCCTTAGGGCTTGTCCCCACGGCACAGGTTATTTGTCGGTTTTTCAGATGGTTTGCTGTTTTACAAACCATCTGAAGGCTGACAAACAACGCTCCTTCATAGACTTCAATGGAAAATCCGTGCCGCAGTCCCCACTGCCCGGATTTTCTGACGGACTTTTTTTACACCGCCGGCAGTCCGAAAAAATTGGAACATGTTCGTTCTTCCTCCCGGTTTTCGGGCAGAACATGAACATGTGGGTGCGAAGGGGGAGGGCTTGAATACGCAAACCGCGGAGAAAAAAAAATGTCCCCCTGCGTGCCAAAAAAGACCAAATATCGGTCGGAAAATCCAACTGGTATTTGGCCTTTGCCTTTGCCTTTGCCGTGTAAACGCAGCCTAAGTCTATGACTGCATTATATGTCATGGCTCCATTTTATTCCATATGTTACCCTTGCCTTGTTATAGACTCTGCTGATTCCTGACGTTGGCTTATTTCCTGGCTACTCTTTTGCTTTCTTTTTTGGATCAATCGTACTCAATCGTACTCTCCTGGTTTTTAGCCCTGCTCAGTTCATTGACTCTGGTTCTGCTGGTTGGATATTCTGTTCTTGATCCCATCTAGCACTCCCTAGTTATTTTGTGACTGTCTCTCTCTCGCTTTGCACTTGCTAACTGACATCACCTCTGCAAACACAACCCTAGCAGCCAAATCCAACCTGCACTGCTTTAGGCTCTAGTGAAAACCCAAGGATTGCCTCTGCTTCTGCTACCCAGAGTGGTGTTGGTTTTGATTTGCTCTATCACCTATTTGCATGTTAAGGGAATTGCTTAAGTTGCAATACCACAATATACATTGATCGCATGCAGGCGTCACCAAAATTAAAGGTAAAACTGAATACACAATAAATATACCACAAAATAGTATAAAAAATTAACTATAATAGTAATGAGTTAAATTATGTAGCTACAAATAGCAACTGTAGGCAAACTATGTATTTATTGCAAACCTGTGAAATACGTCTACTTCTATTTAGCTGAAGCTACAGTCACATAAGTATGTTTCTTAGCAACTACACGTGTAATTTTTACATGCATTTGATGTTTAATGCCATTCCAATTGCTTGTGTTTGAGCTAACATAGTGGTCCTATCAGCTTATTGAATAGTTTTTAAAGAGCTCCTTCAGTGTGAAATACAGCCAAAAACATCCCGTGGATCTGGACAAAATGGGAGTCTGACAAAGTAATATTCACTGCTCCGGGCATAGGATGACATTTCTTTTTCCAACAGAGAATATTCCTAGTTTGATTAGATGACTCACAGATTAGATGTTGATAAAATAAAAAAATCTATACTCGCAACTCTTAGGCTTTGTTCACACGGCTTATTTCGGGATATTTGCGCACACGTAATATCCACAAAACGTCCCGAATACGTTTAACATATGTCACAAAGGTGGCACGTATTTTGCGTCGTTAAAATTCGCACTCTTTACTATGGGAATTTAGGTTGCGAAATATGCTCAATAGACCAGGGACTAAAGTTTAACCGAATCGTATTACATGACGAAAATACGTCGCTTGGAAATGCGGCCTCGTGTGACGACGAGGTCGTATCTTTACATGGAATCAATGCTCCATCAATTGTTCATTATTTGCATACATAGTTCAGGACGATTTGCTGACATAATTCTGTCCGCAAATACTCTCCTAAATATGCCGTGTCAACATATCCTTAAAACCGTTACCCTTAGGCCTCGTTCACACGGGCTTATTTGTCGCGGATTGGCCCGTACTCACGCTCGATTGCGCTGCAGTACGGCGCCAATCGTCGGAGTAATTCGGTAATCCACTGCTCTCATAGAGAACAGAGGATTTCCGTCGCTCTCACCCACGGCGAATCCGCCGCTGGGGAGAAAGTTTGCACATTATTTACGCCGCGTACGCGCCGTAAAATGCATTGTCTATGGGGCCGGGGAGCGGCGCCCCCGCCGCGCTCCGGCCCCGCCCCCGTCCTGCCCCTTATTCACGCCGGATTTGCGAGCGCAATCCGGCTCACAAATCCGCCGTGAATAAGCCATGTAAACACGGCCTTACAGTGTTGATGCTTTTGTTGGTGTTTCTCATGTCTTCTGTTTACATGTCGCTTCTGCAGCGGGCACGGGAGCATTGCAGCAACTGACTGGCTGCGGTGTTCATGAGCCATTGACCGATGTTACCATTTGGAGCCATTCATTTGCAAATGGTAACATTAGGCTGGGGAGACACTGCTGGCAGCGGCAGCAGTGGAACAATAATAAGTGGCCAGTTGATATAGATAATTGGAGCAGAAGTATCTTATATTTATTAAAATATAAAGACCCAAGCAACCCTAATAATAGGGTGCTACAATATTACACTTACCTACATTAAACAAAATGCTGAAAACAACAACAATACATTAATACAAATGATCTTAAGCCATAATAGTTTATAATAAACATTACCTTTTATTTCCTGCATACAGGTGTAGATTGCCAAGTTCATGAAGAGCCTGCGCTTTAAGACCTTGTTGCTTGTCAGAATGAAGTATTTCTAGTTCCCAATAAAGAAAGGAATTCAAACTTTAAAATTGATGTGTAATTAGAAGGCATGCATATAAATTGAATTACAGGAAAGGAAGCCTTCTAATATTAGATTACATTCTTACACATTCGCGAGTAAATCTTATGCTGTTTAATGTATTGCGAACAAATATAATTTATAGTCATGAGAAATGAAAGTAAACCCTTTAGGAATTCTATGGTTTCACTTACCAGGACCATATAAACAAATATCTGGTTCTCAGAAGGTCTTAAAATTAGATACATACAACCTCAGATGGACAACAACACGAAACTAATTACAATGTGTCATTTAATCTGGAAAAATAATCCATAATAAAATTAAAAGTAATTAATAAATAATAATTAAATAAGTTTTTGCCTGTTTAACTACTATATTTTATTGTAAACATGTATACTGCTTTTTAAACATTTCTTTCATATAGTATTGCAAAACATTCTAAAATACAATCTAACTTGCTTTGTCTAACGCTGAACCAGGGAGTTGGTGGAGGTTTAGGAAAGGATAAACTACTCTATGAATGGGAGACAAAACATAATTGATAGAAATATCTGTGTGAATATATTTATGCGGTATGTGAAAATTACTAAAGGGGTATTCCCGTTACAGTAAGTGTTGCTGAAACAACAAATTACACTAAAGTAAGCAATTTTAAAAATGTATATTATTAAAAAATATGTATGCTTTACCTAATACAGGCAATTTTTGTACCTTGCTCTCTGGTCTCCTTGATTACCAACCACCACTGTGTGCTTTCAGCTATGGCGTTTCACGTCACATTATTTATTTTGCGAAAACTAGGCAAAAATGCGAAGCCATGAGTAAAAAATTAAATACACACTCCCATAGATGAAGAGAGTAAGTGGTAGCTAGGTGCTTGATTAATTGAACATCAGTAAGTTGGACCACCTGTATAAAAGCACAAGTTTGGGCAGTTTGCTGGCCTGGAGCATTCAGGTGTGTCTTAACATTATATCAAGGAGGAAAGACATCAGCAATGATCTTAGAAAAGTAATTGTTGCTGGCCATCAATCTGGGAGGTGCTATAAGGCAATTTCCAAACAATTTCAAGTCCTTATTTCTACAGTGAGAAAGATTATTCACAAGTGGAAAACATTCAAGGCAGTTAACAATCTATCCAGGATGTTCCAGCAAATTCACCACAAGTGCAGACCATTCAATGTTCAGAGAAACTGCAAAAACTCAAGAGCTTCATCATCTCTATGACTCTAGAGGCCTTACTTAGCATGCTAAATGTTTACATTCATTAAATTATGGCTTGTTTTAAAAGCCTCTTCTTTCTAAAATGTATGTGGCAGCACCGGTTACATTTGTAAAGTTGCATCTGAAAAAGTCAATGACTTTTGGAACAGTGTCCTCTGGGTTGAATAGACCAAGATGGAGATGTTTGGTCATAATATACAATGCCACATTTGGTGAAAACCAAACACAGCATGTCAGCATAAACACTTCATCCATAAAGTCAAACATGTTGGCAAATGAGTGATGATTTGGGCATGCTTTACAGCCAAAGGATCTGGACACCTACAATTCAACAAGAGTATACTTTCTTTTTTCATGACTATAAATGTAACGTATGGACAAAGGTAAACATGAAGAAAACTACTAAAAGGAGAGTTAAGACTCTTTTCACATAATGTATATGGGGTATAGTCAGTGTAAAAATCAAGAAAGTCTAACTTGTGTGCTTACAGCCTTACAACTGGGTATACAAAAGACAACAGAATGCCCTGGCATACATCTGAACCTGCAAGCTCAACTGTACTGAATAGCACAGTCAACTGCAGTTTTTAATTCAACTGCTTACATAAAAAAAAAATTATTTTTATGTTAATAGTATCCCTCTGGCACTAGTGAGGTTTAACATTTGATGGATCCAGGGTGACATAATGGTTTCCAGCAAAGTCAACTACACCATGTTGGCAGTTAGAACAGACCCTTATGAAACTTTATAGACATATGTGTTGTAAACACTGCAAGCCCCGTTAATTTAGTCTACCTGAAAGTGGATGATTGGACTGTCTTGTAGGAAGGTATATGTCACAATTCTGCCTCATTGTGTGTTGCAAGAACAAATAAATCAGTTGTGCGTCACATGCCTAACAGCAAATTCTTATATTATTCAATATGCATATTATGGAAAAAAAACTGTTGTTCTGCTAGTTATCCTATTCTATGTATTTTCTAGAAGACCTTTTGTTATTATATTAACCTACTATTTTTTCTGCCTTGAAATAAATTTGCAAATAAATGGATATGTCACTAAGAGATAAATGATGTATTGGCAAATGCATGGCACAGTATGACAGGCTGCAGTGTCTGGGCCTACAAAGTATAGCTCTGGATGTGAAGCACAATTGTACAGCACTAAGGAATTGAAAGATGTAATGAGTGTTAACTCTATAAACTCACATGCATACTAATCTTTCCTTCAGGTATCAGGTTGTGTTGACTGAAGCCATCCGCTCCCTTCCCCCACACACTTCATCAAAATGATTAAATTAACTTGATAAATTAGGGAATATTTATCTGTCACTGTCCAGCTTTGCAATACTTATTAGATGTTGAAGACATTAATCCACAACCCACAGATTAATTGATCTAAGACTGTGGCTTAGCATCAGTCAAAAATAAATGCCTTACCAATAGTCTTGTCATAGGAAGCTATGACAACTGAAAGGTGTGAGGGAGGGAGTGCCTTGTTTTCAACAGAACACGCAGAGATAAACTCTTCTTCTGAGAGGTCAGGGGGAATCGGGTGGTGTGCCTGCAATGCACCGGCAGAAAAGCCAACTTTTCCATATGATAGTTGTGGGGTGCTATCCTTTTCTTGTGAATTTAACCCTAAAAAGAAAAAAAAAACTGAGTATATACACCACTATATACAAGCCAGTATGTAAACAATTACAGAAGCATAGACATGTTTGGAATATACTACTGCCCTCTATGGCCTTACGATCTGTTAATATTTCAATTGTACTTTTATATGTCTGATAAATAGAGCTAAAACCCATAAAATATATTTTAAAATTAATCAACACAAATGTTTTGACCTTTTTAGTAAAATAAGAGGAAATGCACAGCCAGACTTTCCCAGCTGATCACTTGAGATTAGAGAAGCCCCTAGTGTCCCAGTGCAACAGCACCTTAAAGGGAGAATTCCCATCTAGTATTTTCTATAGGACATCCTAAGTCTGAGCCGGCCAAAGTAAATGGGGTAGATGGCTGGGCAAAGATGGCTCTCTCCATTCACTTCTATGGAAGTTCTGAGCACAGACAACCAGACAAACTGTACTCATAAATCCTAAAGAGGTAAATTAACAGGGCTGCAAATGCATGTCCAGCTTTCAGTATCCTGTGGCCAGCTTAGACTCAGAATGTCCTATACAAAACACCAGAATACACCTTTATTTCCTATGATAGTCCCGTTATTGCTCCATAATAAATGGAGCTGTAATACTGGTGTGGACTTGGTAATAGTTTTTATTAACTTCCTCCTACATGTTTAAAGGTAATCAGTGTGGTGAGAATATTCCATTAAAGAGAACCTGGCACATAATATTTGCCCCCCTTGCTGACGACAGCACATGCTAGTGACAGACATTCTGTTTCCAGTGCTGTGTCCCTTATTCTGTTAGGTGTTGTAGTTTTAGAGTATTTTATGCTCAATTCTGGCAGTTTTCAGCCAGAAAAGAGTCAAATAAAGAGTCATTTTTTAACACCCCGCCCACCTGAGGTTAGCCCCGCCCACCTCAACCGATAAACCTATTACTTTGAATAGGTAGAAACATGTGAATAACTGTCAGTGGGCGGGGCTAAACTTTGGTGGGCGGGGCTAACATAATCTATGTGACAGGTTTCCTTTAACCCCTTTGGCTGAGAAGAACCTATAGGGAATGCCTACGAGTATCTATGAAACTGTTGTGTTTTCAGAATGATTCTGCCAAGTTTTGTATTCTTTTCATAATGCTATATTTGTGACATATAGTCACCTATATGTACAAAAAAACATATCCTTATAAGCATCGTAATTTTTTAGTGAATACTATTACTTTCTGAAGAATTAATGGTTAATTCCTAATCGCAATATTGTTATCAGCATACATATGATTTGTGATAAAAACAGCCATAAATAGCTCTGTGTTCATTAATTACAAAATTAATTAATGGGAGTGGAAGTGAGCTGAAGATCTTGTGACACTGATCTCTTGTAATCTTTGAAAGCCAATTAGGATGCTTTTGTAAAACTACTGTACACTTCTTTCGAGGAAATCATTTTCAGCCGTACATTCCAAGACTACCAGAAGTAATTTATAACAAGCTAGTTTGAAATACAGTTTTGACATTTTACTGTGTTGTCAGAATGCTAACATATCTGTAGTATTGAATTGCTGTCCACCGAGGTACATGTTTGGCAGTGCAATGGATAACTAATCACAATAGTCATTCTTTAATTGGATGAAAACGTGTCTAGATTTAAGTTGGGCTGTACTGAATTACATGTTTTCAGTATGCTAATGCCACTATAAATACAATATACCCTTTCCAACTTGACTAAATTCTTATGGTACAGTATAGTACATACAGTATAAATGGCTTTGTGTACCTTGACCATAAGCTAAGAAGAGAGTGAGTAGTTTTCTGCTATGTTTCAGTGCTCGGCTTGAGTATTTTGATTTCTGTAAACTTTCGCGGAAGCAAGCAAATGTATTTAACACATCCAGGGGAACACAAGTAAGTGTTTTGCGGTCTGTAAAGAAAGGAAAACATCACTACTACACAATATTCTAAGAGGCAGATACAGGCAGTCCCCGACATACATTGTTCCGACTTACATCTGTCCCCTAGTTACAAACGGAGAGTTTATGGGGCATGCTGCCACTTGTAGTTTCACGTTCCACAGCAAATAGTAGCTGTGGAATGACAAGTTCCAGCATGCCACAGCAGCACATGAGGTCTTAACAGGGGCACAGACAGCAAAACAAAAATGGAAAAACCCTTCCCTGCACTATCCCTTTTGTGCTGGAGTTACATCTAATAAATACATCTGTTCCGACTTACATTCAAATTCAATTTAAGAACAAACCTACAGTCCCCATCCCATTCATAACCCGGGGACTGCCTGTACTTTGGTTTGATAGATTTGTTAAAAATTTGCTATTGGATGAGTAGAAGTTTACAGACTGCTGCACCTTCCTCTACTGAAAATCTTTTTAATATAGCCAAAAACACACTACAGATTAAAGAGGACCTGCGACATCTCCTGACAGGTCTGTTTTAGCAAACCCTTGTGTTCCCTAGGAAATAACAGTTCTGGAGCATCTTCTGCTATAACTCTGTGTTGTGCTGTAGCTCTGTTATCCTTTCTAGAAATGTACCACTGAATCAGTCAGCTGGGTGTTACCAATTTGTGCTATACCTGCATAGTTTGAAACTGTCCAATAACTGGTGACAGAGGCAGTGTGTGGAAAGACACTCCTGCCCGAAAACCAAAATGGTAACACCCAGTTGACTTATTCAGTAATACATTTCTGGAAGAAATAACAGAGGAACAGCACAACACAGAGTTATAAGAGAAGAGGCTTCAGAATTATTTCACAGGAAATACAATGATTTACTAAAACAGACATGAGAGGAGATGTCACAGGTACTCTTTAATATGTCATATATTTTCAACATACAATCCAATAAAGACAACAAGCAAGCAGTGACAGTAAGACTGGGGTCACACAGTCTGGCAGCAACATGCAGTTGTAAAAGCCACTGGGCACATGAGTTTGCCAGTGATGTTGCTGTTATACCAACAAACTTATGTGGCCATTGGCTACTTTTTTATTAGCATCTACAAGTGGCTTCTGGATTGTGTGACCCCAGCCTAAGATCACGCGCATACGGCACAACTGTGTGTGCAGGAGACTGTACAGAAGCACATGGAATCTCTGTGGCTCTTTATTACGGAGCTGTAGGCACTGTGCATGCTGCTGTAATGTGATTCATATGGTGCTGTATTATAGTGTTATTCTTTCTCAGACGCAATGTTGCTAAGAGAAAATATCTCCATACTACGACATACTATGGTTATTTCTCAGGCTCATAAGGAATCAAATAAAAGAAAAACTGTGTGCCTTCATATGAAATCAAAAAGAAATATGATGTACAGTAGGACCCAAGATAAGAATAGGGGCCCAAGACCCAAGAATAAAAATGGACCCAAGAATAAGAATATTAAGCAACTATATAACCCTTGGGAGCTGTATTCCTGTGTTTCCTTTTCTTGGTGTTTTATAAAGGTTTTCTGTTTTTAAATAAATTAATACTCATAATATAGATAAATAGTTTTACAATTTTCTTATATAGGTTTTGTTTCAATCTTTCCATTTTTCCAGAGCCAGTCTGCTGTGAGCAAATGAGAACACTTTGGACGACATGTATGAAAACTGTCTAGGTCTAAAAGTCCCTTTGTTGCCCAAAGCAACTAATCAAAGAACCCCTTTCATTTCATATAGTGCCCTGGAAAATCTAAAGTGGCGCTCTGATTGTTTGCTATGGGTAACAAAGTGAATTTTAGACCTAAAAAGTCTTTATACATGTGGCCCTTTTAATATAAAGTTGTATACAGATTCTAGATGTTGCAAATTTCTACTCTTGCTCTTAGTTGAAATGTATATACAGTTGTATCCTGCTCTTTTAGAGTCTGTTACCACATTTAAGTTTTTGAAGGCAGTTTTTGAAGCCAAAGCTAAGTATGAATCTAAAGGGGTTGACCAGTTTTTTGTTCTTTTTTATTGTTCACTTCATGCTCCTGACGGTCAGGTCATCTATACTGCAGCAACAGATTGGCCTAATGTCACTGCTTGGAATGTTCACTTTCCATCAGTGATGTCAGGCTATGGCTGTAATCAGTGGCTGTTTTTTTTCATTTTATTCCAGCAACATCATCCTACATTTATTAAAGGGGTAGCCTTTGTTTTTTTGTCTCAAAAAACTACATAAAAAGCCAAAATGTACAAACACAACTTTAGGGTGTTGTTACACATGTTAGCAGCAATGGGTAGTATTTGTGATTTACCACTAAATACCATGCCACACATGGCCTTAAAACTCGAAACAAAAGCAAACGCGAAACAAAACCTAGTTATAGCTCAGTAATTAGTGCAAAGTCCACCTGCAGCTGCTAATACACGTACAAGAGCACCAAAAATTAAACAGTCAGGAAGCTAGACTGATACATTGTAGTAAACTGCCAGAGAAATATACGGTATGCAGTAGCAAATGTTGCATTTAGCTCAAAGAGCAGTGTCTATAATAGATACGATTGTATTTACTTTTTGGCTTATGGTGCTTTCACACAGCGCAGTTTTGGTGCAGCTTTAACAGTGCTCCAATGAAACTGCATTTATTACCAGCAAGCTTTTTTTTAGGTGTTTCAAGTAAGTAATCAATGACTGTGTTTGGAGTCTTTTGGATTACAAACACACTAATTGATTACTCACTTTCCAAACAGTTTAGATAAGTGAAAAAAGCTTGTGGCAATAAAGGCAGTGTTACGGGTGTTCCTGCGACCCCCGTGTCGGGTCGCAGACACACCCGCACCTCCGCAGCTCTGACAGCCACTTACCTCACCACGCTCCTGTTCTCGTCCCAGCGCACGTTCTTGCTGCTGGTCTGGTGCGCGCCCGCCCCATAGGGCGCGTGCGCGGTACTCCTGGAAAATTTAAAGGGACAGCGTGCTGGTGATTGGTCTCACCGGGCGCTGACCCTATTTAAGCCCTGCCTCTCCCTAGCACCTTGCCGAATCGATAGTGCCCTGTGCCTTGAGAGGTAGCGTTCCCGAGTATCTTCTACTGTGTACCGTACCTTCTGCCTCCGTCCCTTGACCACGAACCATTGCCGCCTGTCCTGACCTTCTGCCTGTCCCCGACTACGAACCATTGCCGCCTGTCCTGACCTATTGCCTGTCCCCGACTATGAGCCTGCCTCACGATTCTGTACCGCGCAACACCTCGGCTGCCACCGCAAGCAAGTCACGTCAGGAATAGCGACCTGGTAGCAATCCGCCGCAGCAAGTCCATCCCGCTTTGCGGCGGGCTCTGGTGAAAACTGACCTACTTAGATTCGCTCCGTGGCGTGGCTTACACCATCGCTTGTGGTGGTCCAGAGGATCCACTACCACTGACCGTTACAGGAAGTTTTATTGGAGTGCAGTTAAAACTACACCAAAACTGCACTGTGTGAAAGCACCCCTAGAGCAGAGTAGTATGTTTGGTTTGCAGCCTCTGAATGTACACATAGTGCTCTTTTTCATTCACAGTAAATTGAAATCAGCTAGAAATTGAAATATGAGGTGTAATGTATACATTTAAATTTTTAGGCCTGGTTCACATCTGTGTCGCGGGTTCTGTTTAGCAACTTCCTCGCAGATTCCATCAACAATTATGGAAAACATAGCGCAGATGTGAACCTGGTCTTATATAGTGTTTAAAGCTTTATTACTGCTATAAAGGGAACTGTCTTAGCTTTATTCAAGTAAATTGTGTAGTACTACAGTTCCCTGTAATGACAGAAAGTGCCATTGTGCATGGGAAAATTGAAGAGGATGCAAACCAGCACTGTGGTCTCCTTATCCTCAGGAAAGTGGGGAACCAGCAGTCAGATCGCTCTGATCACAAAGCAATGCAATGATGGGAATAACCTTTAAAGCATATGGAACCTAACCAGGAATAAATACAATACTTTTATCACATCAAAAATATCTGTAGAAAAGTATTTATGATGCTTTATGGATTTATGAGTAAGGTTAACAGTGTCAGCCTAGAAAAGTTAACATCTGCATAAAAAAGACTGAAATAACCCTATTTTCAGTTACGGAAAGGGTGTAAGGTTCTTAAATGTCTGTATGTTGAAAAAGAAGTTTGGCCTCATGCATATGGCCATATTACAGCCCCGTACAGGGCCTTATTGTACCTCTGTAGGCTTCTTTGGCATACCAGAGTACAGAAGTGCATGGTTTTTTTATATGCTATATTTATATGCTTACATGCTGATACTTCTAAATAAAGTATATGCTATGTACAGTGGGGAAAATTAGTATTTGATTCACTGGCGATTTTGCAAGTTTTCCTACCTACAAAGAATGGAGAGGTCTGTAATTTTTATCGTAAGTACACTTCAACAGTGAGAGAAATAATTTATAAAAAAATCCAGAGAATCACGTTAGCAAAATAGGCTGACCTGGATGGACGTCTGTCTTTTTTCGGCCTTACAAACTATTATTATTATTATGATCATTTATTTTGGAGCGCCCTTGATTCCAGGGCGCTGTACATTTGAGGTGGGTACATAAATAACATTGGTCAAACAATTACAAAGTGACAATAAGTGACTAACAACTATGAAACATTGTATGATTTTTAAATAATTAATTTGCATTTTCTTGCATGAAATAAGTATTTAATCACTTAGCAACAAGCAAGAATTCTGGCTCTCACAGACCTGTTAGTTTTTCTTTAAGAAGTTCTCCTACTCTGCTCTCTTTACCTGTATTAATTGCACCTAGTTGAACTAGTTACCTGTATAAAAGACACCTGTCCACACACTCAATCAATCAATCACATGCCAACCTCTCCACCATGGCCAAAACCCAAGAGCTGTCTAAGGACACCAGGGATAAAACTGTACACCTGCACAAGGCTGGCATGGACTACAGGAAAGCAGGCAAGCAGCTTGGTGAGAAGACAACAACTGTTGGTGCAATTATTAGAAAATGGAAGAAACACAAGATGACTGTCAATCTTCCTCGGTCTGGGTCTCCATGCAAGACCTCACCTTTTAGTGTAAGGATAATTCTGAGAAAGGTCAGGGATCATGCCAGAACTACAAAGGAGGACCTGATCAATGACCTGAATAGAGCTGGGACCACAGTCTCAAAGAGTACCTTTGGTAACAAACTATGCTGTCACGGATTAAAATCCTACAGGGCAAACAAGGTCCCCTCGCTCACGCCAGCACATATCCAGGCCTGTTTGACGTCCGCCAATGACCGTCTGGATGATGCAGAGGAGGCATGGGAGAAGGTCATGTGGTCAGATGAGACCAAAGTAGAAATTTTTGGTATCAACTCCACTTTCCGTGTTTGGAGGAAAAAGAAGGTTGACTACAACCCTAAGAACACCGACCTAACCATGAAGCATGGGGGTGGAAACTTTTAGTGTGCTTTTCTGCAAAGGTGACAGGACGACTGCACCGTATTAAAGGGAGGATGGATGGGGCCATGTAACTCAAGGTTTTGGTAAACAAACTCCTTCCCTCAGTAAAAACATTAAAGATGGGTCGGGGCTGGGTCTTCCAGCATGACAATGACCAGATATACACAACCACAACAACTAAGGAATGGCTCTGTAAAAAGAACTGCCCTAGCTAGTCTCCAGACCTGAACCCAATCGAAAATCTGAAAATCAATGTAGCCCAGCGACAGCCACAAAACCTGAAAGATCTGGAGAAGATCTGTATGGAGGAGTGGGTTAAAATACCTGCTGCAGTGTGTGCAAACTTGGTCAAGAACCACAGAAAATATCTGACCTCTGTAACTGCAGGCAAAGGTTTCTGTAACAAATATTAAGTTCTTTTTTTCTATTGTATCAAATACTTATTTCATGCAATAAAATGTAAATGAATTATTTAAAAACATACAATGTGATTTTGTGGATTTTTTTTAGATTCTGTTTCCCACAGGTGAAGTGAGTGTACCTATGATAGAAAATACAGACCTCTCCATTTGTTGTAGGTGGGAAAACTTGCAATATCGACAGTGTATCAAATACTTATTTTGCCCACTGTATATGGCATATTCAAATATAAGATCAGTTCAGTGTTACCTAATCTAATATCATCTATGAATAGAGACAAATGACTGGGAATTAATATTAAATTAAAGAATGCAATAATCTCTAGAGGACATCATAAACCACAAAAAAGCCTTGGAATTTCTTCTGTGTTGTAAAGAATATGCAATAGCATGTAAAAGTTTGTGTCTATGTAAATGGAATACAAGTGTCATTGCTTGAATTCAACATGACTCCATTCAGCTAAAGTACAGCTCACTGCTTGGAAAGGTTTTTGGAAACAATGGGAACTAAATAATAATCTTAGATATGCCACTGACTATTGTATCAATCTGCATTTCATTATTGTAGTCATATGGCAATATGTCAACCAAAAGCCACAACCTGTCATCAGTGGTTAAAGTGGTAATATAAGATCGTCCTCCTCATATGAGCAGTGGTCTAGACAGAACATTGTGTGGTTTATTTGCTTTGGATACAAATACATGTCACATAAAGAAATGCAGCTCAGCTCTGACCCGAATGAACAATGTGTCCTCTCTGATCAATATCGGCTCCAGAGTTCTTCACTT
Source organism: Phyllomedusa bahiana (assembly GCA_025379985.1). Taxonomy (NCBI): domain Eukaryota; kingdom Metazoa; phylum Chordata; class Amphibia; order Anura; family Hylidae; genus Phyllomedusa; species Phyllomedusa bahiana. The sequence goes on from JAODAL010002746.1 coordinate 25,768, forward strand.
TATTACTGACTGTGCCAACATGCAGTTGTTTTCCGATGTAATTTCTGCAATGCATCTAAAGAGCAAACAAGAACAGAGAACATTTCTGAAGGCTTATGTTAACAAATCTTTTTAGCAATTTATGATGTGCATGTTCTACAAATACCATAATAGCGATGCTGCTTTATGTATAATCCAATATGGGATAAGAGACTGATGTTAATCTTGTCCTCTAGTAAAAATATCAGAACTACAGTTTATGTGTTATAGAGAAATCAAACTAAATAGAAGAACTGTGTTATGTTCATTTTATGTTAAAACAAGGAAAACAGAAACCATTTCTTACATACTATGTTACTCATATATTGAATACAAAAATGAAAAAGTAAATGCAATAAAACACCATAAAACTAAAGCAAGATGGCAAGAATGAACAAAATGTCGCCCAGACAATGTGGTGATAAGCAAATAAATATGCAGAATGTTCATTGAGATTGCCTAATAGATAATAACCGTATATACTTTAAATGCTGTGGTCCCTTAAAATACAATACTAATTGATTCTGGGATGAACAATGTATGTTGAAACCATAAGTCTATGAAAAACTAAAACAGGTAGTCCCGAGGTTACGAACAAGTTGCAAGTTTCTATATCCTGGATACGTTGGAACCAGTACATTTAAAGTGCATCTCTTGCCATTTTTGTTTTAGTTTTGGATATAGATGGTAATGAAAATTAACTGGGGGCATTTCTAGGTATTTTTTATGATGTTTTAGGGGTGGAATCCACTCCAAAACATCATCAAAAACAGCATACAATTCAGCCATGTGGATATACCCTAAGGGTTTGTTCACATGGTGTATTGCAGCACAATACGCCGGGTGTTTTAGAAGTACGTGCTGGTTAGTGTGTACTTCTAAAACGCTTTGTGTCAGCTCCCATAAAGGGATCACCTCTATATCATGAGTGGTGCACACAGGTCCATTGTGACAAGGAGTTAATTGTGGTTGCATAGATAAAAGGTGAGGGGATTATCTACACCCCCACAGCACATTGGGTTATGGTCTTTTGGCGATCCCCTGATGAACCCCTACTGATGAGACGGGGAAACATGTTGGGATGCAAGTAAGGCTTCTTATGTGAAAGTATTTTTGCAATTTTGTATTGTTTAAATGTTGAGCCTATTCACTCAGGGTTACTACAGGGTATAATATGGGGAAAATTGTGGGGCAGCCCTGTTGGGGTAATCTCTCCAGGTAAAGGAAACATGGAATTTATCTGGAGGATATAAAAACATGGAGAAAGCGAATAAAAAAAACTCAATACTGGATACGGTATGATAAAGAGAATTAAATGGGGAGTCAACAAATGTTTTCTCTATATACCACTACATTTACATGAGATATATATGATAGACTCGACATATGACTAAGCCTGGTATTGATATGAGTGCTTGGGTAATTCACTCTGTTGTGGGTTTAATAGTATTTACATGTATCTTTTAATGAATTAATTAAAAGTTATTTTTTAATGTAGAGAAACTGCTTTCAGTGATAAGTTTTTTGAAATTTGTCTACCTTTATACATATTTTCAGTGAGAGCAGCTACCATAAATATCCATTTCCCCCGCCGGATAAGCGCCAGGAAGAAGTGACATGTCAATTCTTTACCCCAGAGTTCAAAATGTCTCTCAATGAGAGTTATGAATTACCGTATTTGCGGGGCATAATTCGGGTGTATTGCAGAGCAATTACGCACCGAAATACGCCCCATAAATGCGTCGTGTGAACATCGACGCACTGGCACTTGCACTTTTCTGCCTCCTACTTGAAATGGATTTTTGACTGCCTTGGTAGCAATATGTAAATTTTAAGTAAATAATGTCCCCGTTTTCTGTGAATTGTTTGTAAAGTGACTGTAAGGACTCACAAACAATGAGGACCCTAAATGTGGGTTGCGAGCTTGTATGTTTTGGCCAAAATAACCAGTAATACCTCACGTTGGATATTATTTTCAGAATGTAATGTGGTTCTGTGATATTGGGGACTGGGCACTTTGAGTATGCCGGGAAGCTCGCTTGACAGAACAGTATGGGTGTCACCAATAGGCTTTAGGCTAGCATGCTGCTCTATACATAACCGAATGACTGGTCAACCTACAGAAGCCTTATCTATGTGCAATTATAAAATCACCCACTTCTAGAATAGTAGGTTTGAGTGATTATCTATCAGTATTTTGAACTTGTGCAATTTACCCTGTGAAGTACTCTGGGCTCTTCTTCATGCTGGTGTGAGCTGGTTCTCAACTTGTGTTTAGGTATTTTCTAAGCAGTCACTCATGAATAGTGGTTATGTGATTGTTTATCAGTATTTTGCACCTGTACAACTGTTAAGAGGCCATCATCAGTTGAAGCCATTGCAACTTGACCCCATTTTATCCTAGGGACCACTATGGTGTTAAGAGAAAGGGGAACATCTATTATGACAATTGCACCAGAATTCTGACGTAAATGCTTTACAACACATTTATTATGGGCCCCATGTATGAAAACTGTCTAGATCTAAAACTCTCTTTTTTGCCCATAGTAACCAATCAGAGTGCCCCTCTAATTTTGTTAGAACACGATATGACATGAATGGAGCGCTTTGATTGCTTGCGATGGGTACCAAAGTGAGTTTTAGACCTAGACAGTTTTCATACATGTGGCCCTATGTGTTTTAATGGTTTTTTTTTCGCCACATCTGCCAAAAAGGGTGTGTTTATTTGTGGAAAGGCGGTGTGGGTTAGTGTGCAACACCATGCACCAAAAAAGTGGCTACATTATTGTGTAAAGATAGGTGTAAACTAGGTCAACTACAGATTATGTAAAGTTACATAGACCTCTCTAAGCATGCACCAGTATCATCCATTGATAAATCTGGTGCATTTCTAAACTGTCTAGTCTAATTTACACTGCCTAAGTATTAGAAAGTATTAATAAATCTGTACCACTGTCAAACTCCATGTTTCTTTTTTTCTATTTTTGATCATGCCTTATTGAACAAACAAGCTTTTCAAAGTCTTGGAAGTCATTGCATAGAGAGAAGCACTGCGTCCCGTTCATTTTTTTCCAGACACAGTGCACCTTATTTATCAAAGCTGGCTAACAGTAAAAACTATCCTTATTGCCCCTAGCAGCCAATACTAGCTCTGCTTTTTTTAACTACTCTGGAAAAAAGGAGCTGTGATTGGTTGTTATGGGAAACAAAGACAGTTTTACTGTTAGCTTTCAAAAATAGTTGTAAAGAGTTGTACATTTAACAATGGCTGTGTCTAGCATTGCAGCTCAGTCCTATTCACTTTAAGAGGGGGTGCACCATTGAAGGGCACTAACACCCTTTTAGCCAACTGATCGTGTGGGTAGCAGGTATCAGACCTCCACCTATTTGATATTTGTTTGCCTATTCTGCGGTTAGCTCGTCAATGTCAAAGTCCCAGTCCCATAAAACTCCTTTAAATCAGATGGCCACAATGTTATACCATAGCAACATCATATTGTTTTATAGTCAGTGTATTTTTTTAATAAATACCTAGCATAATCTGCAGACAAATAAGTTAGTATAACCCTACAATGTAATACCATACAATTGCGGTTTATCATTGCTCCACTGTTTCATAAATGAGACACATTTAAAATAAAATCTGCCTGTTTCACTGCTGTGACTACTGCATGATGCCAATTGTGAAGCTGTGAAGCTGCCAGTTGGGCTGTATGTGACAAATGCCACTATTTATATAATTACTTCATTATATTAGCAACCAGCAAATGAGACTAATGCATATTTTCTATGAATGACTGAGGGTCTGATCGGTTTTCATTAGTCTTAGGCATGAGACTTGCAGTGAATCAAGGTGACAGCATATCATTAAGCATCATGAGTTTTTTGGAGGCAGACAGTTATTTTGCTCTATGTGGCAGCCTAAAATATACCATGGCATTATCAAGCACATATATTAAAACTATTTCACAGACAAAAGTGACCTTGATGACTATAGCAACAAGTGAAATTAATACTTTTATAACCCCCGTAAGAAAATGAAACATGAACTCTGACAGTTATGACAAAATCACTGTTTATTATAAATCTATTAAAAGCCGGTGGATATGATCCACAAGCATAAAAACGGAGCACTTGCGTATTTCTAGATCTCGACTGCCTGATACACACAAGCGCTTGTTATTTTTATGCATGTGGATCATGTACACAGACTTTTACTGGATGTATAATAAACAGTGATTTTAAGAAGAGCTGGATTACCTCTACATATATCTGGATTTTCCTTTGCTGTTGGCCTGCGGTGTCCTTTAAATACATACAGGCAGCAGGGAATATGTCAGGAAAGCTGGGTGGTGCACGTTGGCCCTTTAAATTGCTGAGGATAAGAGTGCTCGCAACCTAGAGAAGAGCCAACAGCAAAGGAAGAAGAGACCTGCCAAAGGACCAGGGAAAGGAGATGCTGCTCCACGTGACATTGAGGTATACAAGTGGAGCCCTGGCTCAGCAAACAAGTCCCGATGCAACTTGAGATAATGCCATTTTGATAAAAGTCCTACTATGTTTTAAACAGTATTTCAGTTTCACAAAATAAGTTATTCCATGTAAAAAGTTACACAATTTGACAGCATAGTTTTCAATTCATCATGTTAATCAAGATCTCTGCTTGCTGCCATTCAGTTATAAAGTTTCAGTCCTCACTGACCTGATGGTGTGATGATCCACAAGTTCTCGGTTCATTACAGTATATTTATCATTACTATGTCTTATAAAGAATGAAACACAGGATCAGAACTATTTTTAATTCACATGGTGTAAAAGTATAAAAGTGAAAAATTACTGCAAGGGAAGATCTTGAAAGCTATTAGGATTTGATACAGAAAGTGTGTTAGAAAACCGTATAACCTTTTATTATACAAAGAACAATGTTCATTATCTGAAACCAAAATATCCTGGTTTCCCTGTAGCCTGTCTGCAACACAAATTGATTTGCCATAGATGTAAAATCCACACCGCAGGTCAATTTCCGTGCTGATATCATGTGGATTTTTTCCACAGCGTGTGGCTGAGATTTTTTAAAATCTCATTCACTTTGCTGCTACTATAATAGGCTGCACATTTTCTACACTTCCTCTTAGCAATCCAAATAGAAAACACTACAGCCAGCCTCAAATGGCTACTTACATAGCGCAACGTGGATAAAATAACATTAGGTTTAGTTTCTCTTTATCTTAGAATATACATAAAAGTTTTAGCACAAAAAATAACATGAAGATTCAAATGTTCAAAAACAAGTTAAAAACATAAAAATAATATAATTTTTAACCTCAAATGCAATAATAGTCTGAGTTTCTGATTTTAAACAAAGGGCTTTTTTCAGGAAGGACATCAAGGGCTCTGCAGCACAAAGCAAGTTATGGTTTGAAATTGGATGCAACTATTTCTACAGGTGTCAACTTTTGGAGAATATTTTCTAACCCCTTTGATTATAATAAAATTTGTTGAAAAGATTGCCTTAAAACATCCTCAAGAGTTTTGTTCTTCACGAAAGAGCATATTGTTATCATCATGTCAAGAAAAAAACAATTAACAAAGGAGAAAAACAGTCAATTATAAACCTTAGAAGTGTATAGTAGGTCTGTCTACCATCCAAATACACTTAAAAACTGGAGAAATTTTGCCAAAAAAACCCCAAAAAGGCCCCTTGGGGGGATCTCTGATGCGCTTAGAAAGTCTGTACCCACCGGCAGTGCTTCCCGTATGTCTCTGAGCAATGGCATTATTCAGTCATGGTGTGGTGACATGATCCAGTCATGGATAACTGCAGGACCTTAACAAGAAGTACTGGTGCCATATCCCCACTGTAACTGGGGGGCATAGTTAAAATACAGCTAAAAATATTTCATTTGTTTACATTTGTGTGATAACATTTTTTTATTAACCCCTTAAAACGCAATTTTTTAGACACGCATTTCTAGTGTGTAAAAGTAGTAAAACATAAAAAACTAAATAAAATTGATCTTGTTGTAATTGTACCCAAACCCCCCATAAAAAAGTTATAGTCAGTTATACTGCATGGTGAACGCTGTAAAAATTAAACCCAAATAACAATGGCGGAATTGCTGGGGGTTTTTTTCATGGTCCAAAGCTAAAAAACCTGTGAAACACATGTGGGCCTGAAATACACCTCCAGATGAGTTTTCTGAGGGATGTTAAATCCAAAATGGGGTGACTTCTGGAAGTTTTTACCTGTTTTGGTACTTTGGGGGCTTGGGACATGGCAGTCACCCAAATCTGCGTTCCAAAATCCAAAACGTGCTCCCTCCCTTGCACGATGCAACTTTTTCACCCCCTAACAGCATTGCCAAACTTTGGGAAAAAATTGCTAACAAATTTAGGGCTTTTTTTCAGGATTCCCCCCCCCCCCCCCCCTTTTTGAAGATGAAACATTTTTTAGCTAAAAATAAATTTATTGGAATAAATTTAAATTTTTCTTTTTACAACCTAACGATAAAAAAAAAGTGAAACACCTGTGGGGTTGATATACTCACTACACTCCTGGATATATTCCTTAATGTTGTTCCCAAATTAGGTCTTTTTAGAGGTGATTATTAATTTTCTACCTTAAAATGTCTGCAAATCGAATGGAAACAAAAAAAATATCCTAATGGAAATGAAACCCCAAAAACCCGTAAAATGGTCCCGTTTAGTCAAATAGGCATAGGGGCCCAAATATGGGGTATCAAAGTGAAATTTCATTTTCATGGTAACATCTTCTGTGTTCCAGTAAATAATGGATTAAAATTAAAATTTGCAAGAAAAAGGAATTTTTTTAATTTCACCCCACACTGCTTTCATTTCCTTGAAACTCCTTTCGGGTTAACAAACTTTCTAAGCGCTGTTTTGCATACTTTAAGGGGTACAGTTTTTAAATTAAATTGATATGCCCCCTACAGCCGTAAAAAAATAAAATGGCATTTAAAAATGTGCCAAAAATATAACAAATGGTAGAGGGCTATTTTAAACTATTTTGTGTGGTAAAACTATCTGCGTACATGCAGAAATTTTAAAAAAAGGGCAAAATTTTTTAAAAATTTTCACAACTGCTGATTTTTTTCAAAAATAAAGTTTTGCCCCAAAATTTTTATTACTAAATTAAAGCGGGGAAGTCACAAGAAAACAATTCTGAACACAGGGTTGGTTAAAAGGTCAGCAAGTTTTCTCATATAAAGTGACACTTTTAGAGGGTGGGTTGTGGGTGGGGGTGCATGCAGTGTATCCTTTATGTAGGGATCCATTTAATAGGTCGCCGTAAGTGGGCTGTGGGCTTATCCCCTTTGACAAAAAGTTTTACTAAAACCCTCATATTCATTTTTGGAAATTTTTCACACTTTTTTGGGGCTATAATGCGCCCACTGTGCCGGCTCCGCTGTCGGGACGCCCCTACCCTATGTTTAGGCCATTAGTCAAATTTGCCACTTTAAAATCCCTAACAGAAGGGGGGTTCTGGGGGGGGATCTCGCCAGATTTGGAAACTTCGACGCATTATGAAAGCCGGTCGGCAAAGCAAGGCGCATTTAGCTCCAAAAAGGGAGACCATTTCAATGTGGCTGTCTAAGCCCCAGTAGCGAATGAATTGAAAATTTTTTTAAGGGGCAAAATTTTGCAATAGTTCTCCCTTCACCAGTACAATAAAAAAAAGGAATTTAAAAAAAAAAATATTAAAAATTGTTAAAAAAATTTTAAAATTTGATGAAAAATTGTCATATAAAATTAATCAAAAAAAATATAATGTCCCAAAAATATAGAAATAGCTACATAAAATATATTTTAAAATTCCCAGAACTTTAAAATTAATTTTACATTTCATAAGCCCCTGTGGCTTTTAATTTTTTAAAACATTAAATTTGAATGTATTTTTTGCTCTTCACCCCTTTATTTTACTACACAAGAGCCCGCACAACACAGGTATTGCTGGGCTTTGGTCCTGCAAGCAGGTCAGACCCTAGTTTCTTTCACCCGACATGTATTTAATGTTTTTTCCTTACTTCAGCCTTCTGTAAACCCTTAAACATGTTAGGCCATTTTGTAAAGACCTAAATTCCGCAATGCGCCCAACACACAGATGAGGGGCCCCCAACTTTACACACCCTTTACGAAGCACAAAAACATTTTATACATCAGCCGCATTTTACACTGAAAAAAGATGAAAACATGAACTTCGACGCGCCTCCATTCATACGTGTCCCCCATAGGGTGAGGATGTGTGATCCATGTCTCTCTCTTTCATGTTTAATGCATTATGTTGTATTGACATTTTGGGGCTTGAGAACCAGTTACCAGTTTTCCATAAAATTATGATTTACAACATAAAATAGCGGTCCGGGAATCAATGAAATTAATTTTTGAAAACCCTTTTGTAATAGTTTTTATTTTAAAAGAAAATTTTAGGGTTTTTAACCCCCTTAAGGACCCAGCTTTTTGCCCTTCCTGACAGCCTATTTTTAAAGCTGCAGTGTAAATTTTTATGTGAAAATAACTTTTTGACAATTTTTTACCTTTTTCGTATTCAGAATTTTTTTCTCGTGACACATTGTGCTTTAAGTTGTAAAAAATTTTTAAATCCAAAAAATCCTTGTTTGTTTGTAAAAAATTCAAAATTTCATAAAAATTTGGGGAAAAATTTGCGATTTTGAAAGTTGAAAATTCTGCGTGCAGACAGAAAAATTATTCCCCAAAAATAGTTTTATAACAGCATTCCCATATTTCCACTAAGGGTTTGGCATCTTTTTTTTAAATGCTTTTTTTTTTTTCGACTTGGGGGTTTAGAATTTAGTATAATTTCTCACATTTTCAAAGAAAATTTCATTAAAATTTTTTGGGGACCCTCCAGTTCTGACGGGGCTTTGAGGGGCCTGCTTTTTTAATCCCCCCATAATTGACCCCATCGAGAACTAGACCCCCTTAACTATTAAAACACTATTTAGGAAGTTTGAAAACCTCGATTTTACAAAATTAAAAAAAGGGGGAGGGAAATTAAAAATTTCACTTTTTTTGCAGTTTTCAATATTTACCCCCTTCCCCCCCGGGAATACAGTAAATGTGACAGGAAAAAATGCAACTTAAAATCAATTCACCCAGGTCTGCCGTTTTTAGAGTACCCAAAATGGGCCCTAGTCAAATTTGGCTCAACCATAAGCCCCAGAATAAAAGGGAGCCCCCTACTAATTTGGGGGTCTCATTTTAATATGATTTTATTTAGGCGCCTTTAAAGGTTTGGGGAAACCCCAAGGGTGCTAAAACTTAAAAAAACCCCCCAAACAACCGCATTTTGGGAAAACTACACCCCTTAATAAATTTAAATCCAGGGGTGCATTGAGTATATAGCCCCCAGGTGATCACAAATTTTTTTTTGCAAAAGGGCGTGAAAATTAAAAAAATTTTTTTTTTTCAAAAATCTGAATTTTAGCTTAAAAATGTTTCATATATACAAGGAATCCTGGAATAAGAACCCTAAAACTTTGTTAAGAAATTTCTTCCAAGTTCGGCAAAACCCTTACATGTGGGGAAACTTTGTTTGGGCGATGGCAGGGGTATAAGGGGGGGGAGCGCTATTTGGCTTTTGGAACCAGTTTTTGGTGGGGCCTTCGCTTTTTTCAACCCCCCAAAGTAGCAGAACAGGCGAAAACCTTCCAGAAGTCGCCCTTTTTGGATTAAACCCATCAGGGATCCATCAAAGGGGTGATGTCTTTTGGAACACAGGTGTTCCATAGTTTTTTTTAGCTTTGGGAAATAAAAAAGGGGGGAAAAACGCAGTTCGGTCATGTTTTTGAGTTTCAATTTTACAGCATTCACCGTGCAGGAAAATGATGTGAAATTTTTCTAGGGGGGTGGGGTCTTTACAATGATAAAAAATTTATATATTTTTTTTCAGTTTTTTACTTTTACCTAGAAATCGTCTAAAAAAATTTGCGTTTTTTTTTGTCCTAATTGACAGCCATAACTTTTTATTTTGCTGTGTGCAAGCGTGTATGGGCTTGTTTTTTTGGGATATTGAAGTTTTTATTGGTCCCATAAGGGGAGCTATGGATGCTATGTTACTTTTTTTAATTTTTTTTCGGGAAAATTTTTTGAAAAAAATACCCCCAAATCTTGGTGGGTTTTTTTTATTTTTATTTTTATAGCGGTCATGTAGGGAAAATTTATGACAGGGTAGCTTTACTCAGCAGGTCAATCGATTACCGATCCCCAATTTTTATTTTTTTTTATTTTTTTAAAGCTTTTTACAATAAAAACACTTTTATTCAACCAGAAAAATAAGTTTTTGTCGCATATCTGAAGCCAAATTTTTACATTTTTCGGTTTTGGAGCTGTGTGGGGGACTTGTTTTTTCAAGAGTTGACTTTTTATTAGTACTTTTGGGGGGACAAGGGTTTTTTTTGACGTTTCTTAATCCTTTTTTTTGGGGGCCAGGGGAAAAAAATACTGCAACCCTAGTAGTGTTTTTTTATTTTATTTTAACAGGCTTCCGTGCAGTATCCGGATAAGTTGCTTTACCTTTGGGGTCGCACTTTAGGGCAAAACCCTATTTATATATTTTTTTTTTAGTTGAAGCTTTTTTAAAAAAAAAAAGAAAAGTGTTTTTAGTGTGAAAACAATTTTTAAGGCATCACTATTTTGAGGTAAAACTTTTTTTTATTTTTCCATATACAGAGCGTAAAAGGGGTTTTTTTGCGGATGAATCGTTTTTTTGGTACAAATTTAGCGTTTCAGGGGTTTTTTGATACTTTTTTTTCCATTTTTAGTGCTTTCGGATGAAACAAAATCTTAAAAACTGTAATTTTTTTTTTTTTTTTTTTTTTACGGCGTTCACCGTACGGCTTAATTTTAACAGACAGATTTAAAAAGGGAGGTCGTTAGCAACGGCATACCAAATAAGGGTACTTTATTTATTTTTGATCTTTTTTTGGGGGGGATTGGCGTTTGTAAAGGGGAAAAGGGGGTGTACTATTTTTTTTTTATTTTTTCGTGTTTTACTTTTTTTCACTTTTTTTTACTTTTTTTTCACTTTCTCACTTTTTTTTTTTACTTTTCCCCAAGGGGGTTTTTAATGAGAGATCTTTAGAGCCCGTCCCGCATGTCGGGGTTTGGGGTCCGCTCACCCTCCCCGTCCCCCCGCATCCAAATTCCCGGCACGTCCCGCTCAGCCTGTTTGGTTCCCCGGCGTGTGGCCCCGCCCCCAGGGAGTGCGCGCCGGCAGTTTTGAAATTTAAAGGGGCAGTGCGCCGGTAATTGGGCATTGCCGGGCACTGCTCCTATTTAAAATCCGGCCCTTCCTGGGGGCCCCTCCCGGGCCCTTTTTTGGTTTCCAGTTGGAGAAAGCCTTCCTAGCATTTCTATTAATGTCTACCGTGTACCCTACCTCGACTTATTTCCGACCCGAACCTTGCCGCCCGCCTTGACCTACTGCCTGTCTACGTTTACGAACCAGAGCCCCTGTCCTGACCTTTCCTGTCCCTGACAACCTCCTCCGATTCCGTACCTCGCCTACCCTTGGGCGCCACCGCAGGCAAAACCCCGCCCTGGAGGTGACCTGGGAGACCCCCCCACAGCAAGACCATCCCGCTTTGCACGGGCTTGGTGAATACCCGGGGCCCACTTAGATTTTACTCCCGGGGGGGCTTACCAACCCCCCGCATGGTCCCGTTTGGGTCCAGCTCCAGCCGTTTCAAACTACCAAATGCTTTATTTGTTCGGGTAGAGCCTGAAAGTTTTCTTAGATTTTGAACATTAATAAATGGAATAGTCAAATGATAGTGGAGACAAGCAAGCATGTGGTCTGCCTGTAGCTGCTGGGGAGCACAGTAGTACTCCTCTCACAGGAGCATTCGTTCCAATACAACCATCCGTTCTGTAATTACATCCATGCTAATTAAGCACATGAAAACGGACTGTATAAAGCGGAAACCCCATATCAATAGCTCAACTTAGTCATTTTAAAAACATTAATGTAAAAAACATTATGATAATTTTCCTCTTAAAGGTTTCTACTTGTCGGCAGCTTCTATCCAGTTTCAAATGACACATACTCCAAACATACTGGCAGGCTCCCCTATTACTATAGCATAACAGTTTGTAGCATTTAAAAATTCCCAATAGAATGGGAAAGTTTGCCAAAGGGACATTCTATTTAAACCAGTGTGAAATATTTTTTTAAAAAGAAAAATTTTAGCACAAACAAAGTACTTTTTTTTTTTGCCGACCCGCCACGTGAGCATAAAGCAAATGCTTCGAGTGCAAATGGAAAAATGACGATGTGCCCAATAATTGAACTTCAGAATAGAATGGCTCTACAAACCACAAAAGCAAAATAAAATAATCAAGACAAGGGGGAAACATCTATGAAACGCATGTTATTTTTTTGGTGTATATTGTCAAAAAAAAATGCGGGACACTGTTCTATAACCGGGACAACAATTTCAATGCTCGTAGAATGCCCAAAGTTTTTATCAAAACGCCAACAAAGTTTGTGATTACACGCTATGCACCATACCAAGTTTGGCGCCTTACACTCTATGCACCAAAATGTTTGACGCATAACACTTTCATTCATACTGTAGTATTATACACTTCTCTTATCTATTAAGAACTGGTGTGTCGGCGCCAAGTTAGAAAAATGGCTCATGCAAATTCATAAATGTCGCCCCAAATCTTTAAATTGGTACTGAAAAAAAATTGTAAGCTAACGAAAAAAAAGAACAGTACTTAGGACTTAAAAGAACATATACATACATTTTACACAGACTATAAAGTAGGTATTAAAATATAATAGCAAAATAAAAATACTTTCTGTTCTGCTGCTGCTCTCTGGGTTCTCCATAACAGTGAACTGCTGCCCAATGGAGGTAGAATATAACAGGGATAATCAAAGTGACCACCCAATCAAACAACACAATATAGGCTTGACATCATAGCTAAGGGTATTTTTGTGACAGGTAGGGCTTACATGTAAAAAAAAAAGATATTCATTAAATATACATAAAATATATTTCTGCAGGGTTTTTATTATGAGGTTTTAAAGGCTACAAAAAGGTAACTAGTCTTATGAGGCTTCATTATCCAGCCACACTTGTTTTATGGACTGAACGTAGAACTGTCTGTGGCCATGTAATCAACAGCTTTTAAGTGACAGGACTAAATCAAATAACACAAAAAACCTATTTATTCTTAATCTCTCCATCTTCCTTATGCTGCCCTCAGCCCTTGTATTGCCTCCATTTATCTCTATTTCTACATTATCTCACAGTGTTAAAGACAATAAATATATTCATACATTTTATGAATGATATACAATCTGCACTTTTAACTGCAACATAAACTTCATTGTCATCAATGCACCCATAGGGCATTTTACAAATTTTTTTCAAGGCGTAAAAAGACCCTAGTTTCAAGTGATTGACTCCAAAGTTAACTCTAAGGGCCACATGTATGAAACGGTTTAGATCTAAGACTCCCTTTTTTCCCTATAGGTTTCTATGGGGAAAAAAGTGAGTTTTAGACCAAAACCGTTTCATACATGTGGCCCTAAGTTTCTGTTTACACAATGGATTTTAACAAGGAATTCAATGCAGAATCCGCATTGTATCCCTCGTTAAAATCCTTATCTAAACCGCCGGCCATTCACACACAGAACTACAGTGCAAATTTTTAACACCACGGATTTTAAATCCGTGGTGGGGGAAAAAAAAAAAGAACATGTTTATTCCTTTGAGCGGATTCCCATCGGACCTGCTCCGGCTGGATTGACGTGGGTTAGCCCTATTAATATGGGGCTATCCCATATCCAAATCAGAGGCGAATACTGCCTCTTAAGAAAAAATCCACAGCAGGAATCTGAGATGGACCTCGAATTTCTGCTGAGGAAAATGCGTCAGATTTTTCTGATTAGAAAAGCCCGACATGTGAATGTACCCCGAATAAGGTTGATTTCTGCTGGTCCTTTAATATACATTATTGTGTCAAAGCCTAGGCTCAGCACAGACTTCTCTATCCTCAGGTGAACCAGGGTTGCTGTAAAATAATAAAGTAGTAGCAGAGTAATTCAGAACTGAATTTAGCCATTACCAACATTGTAAATTTTGTGTGATAGATTGATGTATTATCACTTATATGCATCATGGAGCAACATAATTAGGCCATGTTAAAGGAAATGTGTCACTTTACTATTTATTACTATTACTTTGTTTGTTACACAAATTAATGTTTTTTTTAAAATTATTCATTTTTAATTGGTGTTTTTATTTTTTTTTAGAATTCATAATAATTAGCTTTATAAGGAACAGCCATGTCTTAGAGCACCTATGTATCGTGGCTCTGCCTGAAACATACAAAGATACTGTATGGCATACCAAGGGCACAGAAGAGTAAGGACCGCTGCATCAGCTAAGAACTGTGCATACACATGGGAATTTAAAAGAGTAGCTGCAGTGGAAAGATCCTGCCTTTCTTATGCTCCATGGGCTAATAGTGGGCTAGTAGTGGGCTAAAAGGCAATCACAACACTACACACCTTAACTGGTGCTCTCCATAAGGAGAGATGTTCCCCTTCTCATACCCACTCATTGCCTCCCACCAGTCAAGCCAATATCGCTCTGCTCTACACTGATGAGGGGCAAAACCCCGAAACGCGGAATGTAGATGAGCAATATTGGCTTGACAATTATTCCCTTTTGCTTCTCAAAGATTCAGTGAATCAGAAGTAAATTGAGGATTTGTTACAACCTATAGAGGGCGCAGTGAGCTTTCCAGCTCCTTTCCCATAATGCCTTGTGATATGCAGATGCTTAGTAGTGGGCTAATAGTCAATCACAACACTACACACCTTAACTGGTGCTCTCCATAAGGAGAGATGTTCCCCTTTTCTTATGCTCCAACAGTCAGAAGGAAGGAAGACTGCTGTTAACTAACAAGTAAAGAAAGCCTCTGCACATGTAGGAGGAGGAATGAGAGGTGCCAGGCTAAATCTGGCAGATTGCTTAACCTGACCACAAAGTATAGGCATTATATATACAAAGTATAGGCATTTAAGAACACTGTTGATTTGCTGTCTTTGAAGTACATTTCTTCAATAAGAGACTGTGAACAAATCTTGACTTTTTTTTAATATTTATCCTATTTGCCATTTCTTCTTGCTAATTTTATTGAGTGTCCAAAAGGTCATTTTTGATGCTTTTGAGGTCGTGCTGCTGTAAAAGACAGCGATAGTCAATGTCCTATTCCCAAAAATCTTGTTTCATATAATCATTTCTTCTTGCTAATTTTATTGTGAGTATCCATAAGGTCATTTTTGCTGGTTTTGGGGCTAGGCCACTATAAAAGACAGCGTTAGTAAAGGTCCTATTGAAAAAAAGTTTATTTCACATACTCATTTTTTTTTGCTAATTTTATTCTGAGTGTCCATAAGGTAATTTTTGCTGGTTTTGGGCTACTGTAAAAGGGGTGCCAATAGGGCAGTACTCCTGTCAGTGTCCCTAGTCAAAAAGGGGCCCAGTGATATGTTACAAATAGGAAATAGTAATGGGTGCAGACCCCCATATGATTTAGCCGCATGGGGCCCTGAAACGGTTAATAGATGACTGACGGCAGCCCTGCCTACCGCTGCAACCCCTATAACTACAGCCCTGCCAGCTGAACCTCCATGTTCCCTGTTGAGATGTTCTTGCTGCCACCACACATATGACATTGTCTTGAGCCCTGGTGCAAGAAGTGATAGGGGGCTCCTGCCAGTTACCATGTGCCATTTCCAATACCGGTGTCTTCTTATGTGTCAAAGGGGCCCCGTGGCAGCTGCTAGCTCTGCACCTCCTATAGCTACGCTGTCCTCATCTTTTCAGTTAGCCATTAAAAGAAATGAATTATTTTAGCCTGTGAATTTTTTTTCTGTGACTTAGAGCCAAAGTTTCTTCACTAAGTTTTTCCACATATCCATTTTACTGTTATGGATGTTAATTGCAGCTTCTCCTCACCTGTATGGGTATACAAATTAACCAGAACATCTTCTCCCATTGACTTTAATGGGGTTCGAAGTTCGGTTCGAGTACGACTCGAACTTCGAACCGAACTTCTCAAAATTCGAGGTTCTACTCGAACTCTAACTTTTTAGCGTTCGCTCATCACTATTTAGTATCATTACAAATAGTAGGTAATGACATGATTGCTCTATTGTTCTCTTCACAGGGATAGATAGGATTATACTAGATTGTGAGCAATACATAAAAGCAAAATAGAGTAATCTTTTTCTGCACTAAGGTGGGAGGGTTTCTTCATACTAATTACGTAATTGTTGATAACATTCATAGTTTTCAGACCAGAGCCAACCAGAAAAAGGACCATCAAGCAATCCTATCACTGCTGTGCTATCCGAGTTCACAGAAGGGAATTCAGAGACTGTATTGTTCATTGGGGAACATTAAAAAATCATGTGAAAAAAACATCCACGCAATAGAAAAATCTATATAATAGTTACATATTGATTGTCAATATGTGAAAAGGAAAATGTTGATCTTAGTGTCCCTTTAAATTTAGATACATCCTTACCAGTAGAGAAAAAAAACATGACTCGAAAAATAATCCTATAACCTATTCATTTCATTAATAAATAAAAGACGTTTGGCTTAACATTCATTTTAATGTTTAAAGTGAAGAAAAAGACGGACCAAAAGAACCAAAGCAATCATCTATTTAACCAACGAAGAAATCAGGAACAAATTATGATAAGATAAATACTTTCTTCCATTCAGGCACTAGAGGTGTCGTTAACGATGTCAGTGCAAACATCTTAGTATTAAAAAAAATACAAAAAATTGAATATTTAATCACTGACCTTTTCATTACTTTCCTCCGTAGGTACAGAGGAATAAGCTTCTGAAACATCAGTTCCTTTTAGGCCAAATATTTTGCCATCCAGCATCCTCTGTGCATGAACCAACAATGGAGTGACTTGTTCAGTAAACCTCTCACTGTAATAATAGAACAGTAAATTAACATATATATTTAGACTTCAATACAACTCTTACAGGGGACTGGTTCTTTTTGCAGAGATCCAGCTCATGTAGGGCATCTCAAAGGCACTGTAATCAAAATTACAAGCACTGGATTTTACAACTTTAATATGAAACATACTTGCATCCATTGTTCATATATATTAAGCACACATATACTTACTGAGAAAGTATATTGAATTTCACCGCTATATGCACCAATGATTCCCATCTTTTCACAAAGTATAAAACTTCCAAGGTTTTCATTACTAGATCACATATCCAACGTCTGTCAATTACAGTCACATCGTCAAAGGGGTAGTCAAATTTTAAATTAGATCCACCCTCTTCATCAGCAATACCCCCCATGCAGCTTGGGACACTAAACTTTTTATTGTCATCAATGACCTAAGAATAAAAATGACATTATTGTGTTATTAATTGGTCCTTTACACATCAAGTTACTACAAGTGCAATGATTCTAGAAGAGAATTCTTCTGTAATACAGCATACACTGAGACACTGAAATATGTTAATGACGGCTACAGTTTGTACTTTTTCTGTGTTTATTTAAAGAAGTTGTCTAGGACATTTTTTTTTTTTTTGGTAGCATACAACAACTTAAACTCCCTTGGGATCTAGCAATGCACCATATTCACCCTTCACTGGACTCTGTTATCTTCCAGTCTTCTGTTGAGATGTCATCTTGGTACACCATTCTGTATTATTTATACAATGCAGAAAGGTATACAAGCGATCAAGCCCCCTAGTGGTCAAGTACCCTTAGGCCATGTTCACACGGCTTAAAATGGGCCGTATTTCGGTCCGTAATTACGCGCCGAAGTGCGCAAATTACGGGCTGAAAACGGCCCATTCATTACGGTAATTCACAGTTCTCATAGAGAACTATGGATTACGTCTCCTCTCCCTGCCCGGCGAATCCACCGGGCGGGGAGATATTTGACATGTGAATTACTAGCGGCGTATACGCGCCGCTAGTAATGATTGTCTATGGGCCGGCGAAGTGCCGGCCCCCCGCTCCCTCCCCCCGCTCCCCGTCCCGCCCCCGGCCACACGGCGTAATTGCGGGACGTAATTACGTCCCGCAGTTAAGCCATGTGAACCTAGCCTTATAGGGACTAAGGACGACATGTATGATCTAGGCGCATAGAGGCAAGTTCTAAATAGCTTTAAAGCAATGTAGAAAGCACCAAAATGTATGAACCTGTTCTACTGCGGGTCAAAGATTTGGCGCTTTCTAGTTCCGCTACGACAACTCAGGCTCAGGTAAACCACTTTTACCTTGGTCTACCTTTTCCAGCAGTAATGCACCTAGTTTTGCCGTCCTCCAGTCATAAATGTGTAGACTCATACTGTTGTGGTGTGACATGCCTCCAGTGCGCATGCTCATACATGGAGAGAATAGGGCTGCAACAGTTTTTGGGCTGAAAGGACAACAGAATACTGGTGCAGCCACATACATACATGTTGCCCTAAATGTACAAATAAAAAAATAAATATTTAAAACTATCAAAAATAATAAAAATATGTAAAGTGTAAGTCATTAACCCTTTTCCATTTTACAAATAAAAAAAAAAAGTTACACATAATTGGTATTGACGCATTTGTTAAATTCCGAACTATTAAAATTCAGCATCATCCAGTACACGGAACACTATAGAAGAAAAACATTTCAAACACCAAAATTGTGGTTTTTTGGGGGGTAATTTCATATCCCTAAAAAATTGGAATTAGAATAAAAAGGGATCTAAAAGTCACATTTGTCTCAAAATAGTACCAATAAAAACTATACTTCAGCCCGCAAAAAATTCATCATTCAGATCTATATGTGGAAAAACAAAACAGTTATTAGTCGCAGAAAATGGCGCTGCAGCGCAAATTTATGAAGAGAATATTTTACATTTTTTACGTACTAAAACATAATGAAAACACTACACATTTTGAATCAATGGAAACTTATTGACCTGCAGAATACAAATAAAACCACCGCACACATGGCGGAAGTCTGTTCCTTTTTACATTTCACCCCACTTTGTTTCGGTCTTCCAGTACATTCTATGGTACGCTCAATGGCACCATTGAAAAGTTCATCCTGTCCCTCTAAAAAAGCCCTTATATGTCGATTTAGATGGAAAAATAAAAAAAATGTATGGCGCAGGAAAGCAGGCAGGAAAAAAAATGGAGAGCCACAAAATGATGACCAGTGGTCAGAGATAGGTTAATTAATGTAGAGCCAAAAACTTATGGCCAGTGGTCAGGAAGGGGTTAATTTTAAATTAACCATAGAATATATAAAATAAATTTAAGAAAATAGTATGAAATCAACATATTTAGATAAGTAAAATTTTTTCCTGTCATATAAAAGTCACTTTTATGGCACATTAGATATTTAAGCGATTGCCACACTACATTATAAAAATCACTTCATAACCTCATTGAGTAGAAAAAAAAAGAATCAAAAAAACATCTAGAAAGTTATTCTGCCATTGCAGATGTATGGGTATGCTGAGCAGTTGTCTCACAGTTTTAAAGACAAATGACAAAATGTCACCCTGGCCAAAAGCAACACGGTCAAAGAATAACATTATGTATTATTCAAGATGTGCAAATGTCCCTCAGTCCTAGGTGTTGAACTTGTAGCAGGGTACATCTGTGCATGCTTATACATAAATGAGGACTCATGTACTCTCACATCCAAAGAAGGTTTACAGCCAGATATGCAGGTGCACTATTAGTGGCATGAGCTGGAGTATCATTGAAGAACATACTTTAATATGGGGTTGTCTCATCTCAAAGTTTCATAGTATGCATGAATGAAATAATGCTGCTTTGCTCTGTCACTTCCTGGTCAAGCTGTCTGTAATGAGCATATGAGCTTCGTTTCTGTTAATTAGATAAATCTCATGCTGTCAGGACCAGGGAAGCTTCTGAGTTAAACTAAACAGTAGTAATTACGGTCTTCTGTCTGAAAGATCAGATAACACACAAGCTCTCACTGTCTGATGACTTCACTCCCTGCTACCAGATAGAACAAACAGCAGGAGAGAAGGAGTACATAGGTCGGTCACTTGGGAAACTAGAAAGCCCTCAGAAGGTGATAAAATCACTTGTAGTTCCTCAACAAAAAAAATGAACAAAGCAACATATTTGGAAAATGTTTTCATTTAGTGTTCCCTACATGTTGAAAGCTAATCTTTGTAGAGAGACAACCCCTTTAAGTAAAGCTTTCCCCCCATGACCAGTTCTCTGTCTTATGGGCATTTAAGGCTCACATAAAGCAATGTGAGAAAAAGTAGAGTAATCTGAGCCTAAGGCTATGTCCACACTGCACAGGAATACGATCGTATCTTCGGTGCTTATCGTTTTTTAAAAGCGCCGAAGATACGATCGTTCCTGCGGACCCATAGACGGCAATAGGAAAGACGAGCTGCAGTCTACACAGCTCATCTTTTCTCTGCTCGTCTTTCGGTGACGGTGTATTATACAACATGTTGTATAATACGCCGCCGCTTCTCGTCTTCTTGCCGTCATTCCATACAATACTATTGTATGGGCGATGTCAGGAAAACGAGAAGCGACTGCGTTTTTTGTACAAAGCGTGACAAAAGCCGCAGTCCTGCATCAGAGAAAAAACGTCAGCTTTTGGGCCGTTTTTGTCCGATGCAGTGTAGACATAGCCTAATGGAGGAGTGATTTATTTTTTTCCCATATAATGGAAAAAAGGGGTGCCTAAAAATGGGGTTTTAAAGAAAACATAATCCTATTCATTGGGATTTTTCATTTTAACATTTTTGGTTTTCTTCGCTTTTTACAACAAAAACGGAAAAACACCAGTGCAAAATCTTTTTTTGCCTTTAAAAATAAAGACTCAGAAGGGAACATATAAACTATGACTTTGGGAAAAAAGTAAAACTTTCTGGGGTTGGGCCGAAGGGGTTTTTTCAATTTACACAATGAATCATGTGTAAACCCTGGAAAAATACTTCTTGCCCCAAAAGTTTATTTCCCCCTGAAATTTTTTTTGGGTGTTTTAGGGCAATTTTTTAAATTTACTGGGCTAAATTTTAAAAATTTTTTTTTTGCCTGTCCTTTTCCCAACCCCAACAAAATATTTTTCTGGGGTGTGCCAAATATTTTACAATTTAAACTGATTTTTTTTTCTGTTTTTGTAAAATATAAGGAAGTTTTTTTCACATTGGGAGGCGAGATCACGAAATAAAGGGCCCAGGGGAACCCCCACAGATACAAGGGACAACGAGTTTTAAAAAGGGGTTGTACCCTTTTTGGGTAAGGCCTACTTTCTAATCATTTCTAAACAGTTTTTAGGCTATTTAATTGGGAAGGGAAAACCCTTACTTTTGGCCGCATGATACAAACTTTTCACCACCAAAGATCTTTTTTTGGGGCATTTTAAAAATTTAAAAATACAATTTAACATACAATGTCACAGGGATGAAAGTGAACTTTTTAATTTTTTATTTTATTTTTTTTTTTACTTTAAAACTTTTTTTTTCCCAAAATAATATCAAGTTCCCCAAGAGTACTTAACCATTCTGCCAGGGGCAGAAAGTGTTAAGAGTTGCAGACATGGCAGCGATGGAAGCCTTCACAAGGCTTACAGCCATCATATTAAACAATCGGGGGACCCAGCAATTCCGGGCCCCCCGGGGGGTCCGATGGGAATGAAAAAACCCTATGGCCACACTGTTTTTTAAATTTAATAGGGGACTTCGGGGGGCCCTGGGTCGCCATGGGTTTCTAAAGAGGCAAAAAAGCGAGATCCGTGGGGTTTTCATTCTGCTATAACGCTGGGGGGAAGCGTAAACAAACACCCAGAAGCCTTCCCCCATACTCCCCTTAAAATTGTTAAGATTTTACTAAAAACGTCATTTGGGTTTTTTACATTTATTTTCAACCAGTGTGCCCCGACACAGGCGGGTTCCCCCGGGAAAGTTTCCCCCAAAATATGGGGCCCCCCGGGGTTTTTTTTCAGGCCGTTCCTAGGGGCGGGGAGGGCGTGGCTTTCGCCCGGGGGCGCCGAGGGGGGTCCGCCCCATCCGCGGGGGGGGGGCCGCGGCCGGGGCCCCCCCGCCCCGGGGGAGCGCCCCTGACGTCTGCGGGGACTGTTTTTTTAACAGCCCCCCAGACCAGCAATTTCAGGGTGGGGGGTGGGCGGGTCCCTTTTTTCCCCGTCCTGAAAACCCCCCCCTTATCAGCTTTACAGGGGGCGCACAGCTCCACCCCCCGCCCCCCCGTGACTGGGTCTCCTCGGGTGGGAGCCCCTTTCCGCCCATGAGGGGGGGCCCTGGGAAACTTTCGGTTTTCTCGTTAAAGCAGCGTGATTGGGGTCACCTGTTTTTTCAAACCCCTTTTGCCGCTCCCAACCTTTCTTGAGCAAACTCCGGGGGGGGCCCGGGGGGGCGCGCGGGGAAAACCCCAAGGGGGGAGTAAACTTTTTGTTTTTTTTTAAAAATTAATTTTCCCGGGGGGCCCTCAACGGGCTACAAGAGGGGGCCCCAAAAACCCTTGGGAACAAATTGGGGGGGGAAACCTGGGGGGCAAGGGGGGGAAAACCGGACTACAAAAGGGGGGGAAAACTGGCCTTTCAAGGGGGGGGGGCATTTTTCCCGGTAAAAAGGGGGGGGCCACTGGGCTTCAAAAAGGGGACACAAATGGGGTTTCAAAGGGGGGGGGACACTGGGGTACAAAGGGGGGGGGACCCCATTTACCCAAAAGGGGGGTCCTGGCTTTCCCCAAAGGGGCACCCCTGGGGTTTCAAAGGGGGGGACAAGGGTTTTCAAAAGTGGGGGAATTTCCCCTTTTGGGGACCCGGGGGGGGCTCACTGGCTACCCAAAGGGGGGGGGGCCCCCCTGGGCTTTTCAAGGGGGGGGCAATTTTTAAAATTTGGGTGGGAAGGGGGGGATCACCGGCTTTAAGGGGGGCGGGGAAACACTTGGGGGGTTTCAATTGGGGGCCCCAATTTGGGGTTTAAGGGGGCGGAAATTTTCCGCTTTGAATCGATTTCATTAAAAAAATTTTGTAGAATAAAGTTTTTTAGGGTTTTTAGGGGGTTTTAAATTTTTGGGGCCCCTTTTGGGGGTTTGGGGGGTGTGCCCCCCCGGGGTTTTTTTAAGTTTTAAAAAGTGTTGCCGGGGGGCTAAAAAAATTTTAAAAAACACTGGGTTAAAAAGGAAAACCCCAAAAAATTTTTTTTTTCTATTTTTTATTTAAAGGGGGGGCCTTTTTTTGCTATTTTGTTTAAGGGGGCTATTTTTTCTTTTGGGGCCCCCTTTAAAGTTAAAAAATGGTTTGCATTTTAAAATTTTGGGCTTTTTTTGTGGGTAAATTCTTCCCTTTTAAAAAAAACCCTTTTTTTTTTAAAAGGGGCCCGGTTTTGGGTCCACCGGGAAACTCCCCTTTTTGGGAAAAGGGGTCTCTCCCCTTCCCCTTCCCCCCCGTTTGGGTTTTAAAGGGTATGTGGGGACCCCAAGGGGGAAACACATTTTCAGTTTGAAGGGGACCCCTCGGCGCCCCAAAACCAACCGCAGTGGCCTGGGGAAACTTTGAACCCCTTTTTGGTTTTGGGGGCACAAGCATTTTTCATTTGGGGATTTTCAAGGGCCCCCGGGTTTTAAAAAAGTTCCTTTTGCAAAAGGGCCCCTTTTCCCTGTTTTCCTTTTCGGGTAGGGAAATTTTGGGTAATTGCCCTTTGGGGCCCCTTTTCAATGTGGGGGACCTTAACGAAACCTCCCCTGGATGGCCCGGGTGGCCCCAGGGAAATTTCTGGGATTTAAAAACAAACAAAGAAATGGGGGGAAAAGGGGGTTTAAAAAAAAAGGAAAAAATTTTTAGTTAAACCGGGGTTGTAATTTGTATTAGTTTTTTTTCAAAACATTTTTGTTTTTTCTGTAAAAGGGGTTTAGGAAAAATTTCTAGAAATTTTTTTAAACCTTTAAAACCCCCGGCAGGGGTTCCTTTTTTCTTTTAAGATTGAAAAAAAGCAAATTTTTCCTTTGTTTCCTTTTTTTTACGGGTATTTTTGGGGTTTGGTTTTGGGAGTGTTAGGGGGCCCTTTTTTTACTATGGCAAAATGTGCCAGAAAAAATTTTTGGGGGGAATTATACCAAAAAAAAATTCGGTTTGCATTTTCCAAAACCCCCAAAAATTTTATAAATTTTGGTTTTTTGAAAAAAATTTTAGAAAAAACTCATGTTGCCGTTGGGCCCTTTGGGGCAAAAAGGGGTTTTTGCTAAGGGAGGAAAAAGGGGGGTTTTTTTTTTAAAAAAAATTAAAAAAAAAGGGTTTGGGGGGGATTTAAAAAATTTCGAAAATTGTTGGGAACAAAAAAAATTGGGGCCCAAATTATGTGGCATAATTATTTTTGGCCCTTTAAAATTTTGCTGGGGCTTAAAAAAGTGTAAAAAAGGGTTTCACAAAAAAAATTTTTCTCAACCTACGGCCAAGGTTTTTTAAAAAAATTTAAATTTGGCCCCAAAGTGATAAAGGTTTTTGGAAAATTACCCAAAACAAATTTTTTTGGGGAAATTTTTGGGGGCCCCATTTTTGTCTGCTGCTTTCCCCCAAATTTTTCTGTTTAAATTTTTTTTTATTGGGGGATTAAAATTTACCCAAACCCGTTTTGGATGAGGGGAAAAAAAAAAGGACAAGGAAAGGTAAAAATAACCGGGGCTGAGGGAATTTTTCGTGTGGGGGGGAAAAACCCCAAAATCATAAATTTTTAAGGGGGAAATTTTTCCCAAACAATTTAAAAACAAAAAAATAAATTAAATTTCCCCCCTTTTAAAAACAAAAAACCCCCAAAATTTAAAATTTTTTTATTTTTTTTATATAAGCTGTCTGAAAAAATGTGGGAAATTTTTTTTTGCCCGTACTTTAAAATTTAATAATTTTTCCCAAAATTTTAAAGGGGGGGTTTTAAAAAAAAGGCCCCTTTTGTAAATTTCATTTTTTGATATACCCCTAAAGTTTTTAAAAAATTTTTTTTCCCCGGGGGCTGGGGAGGGTTTTTTCAAAATTTTTTTAATAGGGGCTTGGGCATTCATGCAAAAATTTCCAAAGGGGCCTTTTTAAACTTAGGGGAAAAATGTTGTTTAAAAGGGGGAAACCCCCAAAAAAAGTATAATTAAGTATACCCACCCAAAGCAAGAAAAAAATTTTTTTCTTTTTTTAGGCCCCTAAAAAATTTTTTTATAAACGAAAAAAAAAAGGGGGGTTTTTTACATTTTCTTTTTTTATTTTTGAAGGCCGAAATTTTATTTTTTTATGGTTTTGACATAAGGGGCTGATGTTTTTGGGGTTTTGGAAAAATTTACCTTTTAAAAACATTGGTTTCAAAAAAATTCCCTTTTTTCTCTTAAAGTTTTTTGAAATTTTTTAAGAACAATTTTTGAAAAAAATAAAATTAAAAAGTTTCAAAATTTTTTGGGGATAGGGGGACCCCCTTTTTAGTTTAAAATTTTTTAAGGTTTTTTTTTATTTGATTTAAAAAACCTTTTTCCGGGGAAAGCACAATTCTTATTTTCTCTTTCCCCCGATCTTAAAACTATTTTTCTTTTAAAACATTTTTTTGAATGTTAGACCCGCCCTATTTTTGGAAAGAAAATTTTTTGGGGATTAGGGCTGGAAAAAATTCCCCTTGTTTTTAAACCCCCCTTTTTAAATTTTTTTTTTGAAACCCTTTAAAAGGCTGGGGAAATTTTTTCCCCTTTAAACCAGAGTAATGGGGGGTTTTTTTCCGTAAAGGGTAAATTTCTTTTGGGGTTTTCCTGATTTTTAAACCAAAAAAAGGGATTTTTTTTTTTGGGGGCCCCAAAAAAAAAAAAAAAAGGTTGTTTCGAAAAAATTTTTTGGGTTTAAAAAAAACCGTTTAAAGGAAAAAACATTGAAATACAAAAAGTTTTAAAAAGGGTTTTTAAAAACCCTTTTTTTATTAAACCCCTTTTTTTTTTCAAAATTAAAAAAAATTTGGGTTAAAAAATTTTCCTTTCCCCTTTTTTTGGTTTTTAAAATTAATAATTTTTGGTAAATTTTAAAAAAAATTTTTAAAAAAAAGGTTTTTTTTTTATTTTAGGAGGGGGATTAAAAAAAAATTTACGATCTTTTTTTTTTTTAGGGTTTTTGGGGGCCCAAAACAGTTTTAAATGTAGGTGGCCCAAAATTCGGAAAAAGGGGGAGTTTTCCCTTTGGGGGGCCCCAAAAATTTGGGGGGGAAATTTATTCTTTTGGGGGGGGGGGCCCCCAAAATTAAAAATGTTTTCCCGGGGTTTTTCCCCTGGGTTTGGGGGGGTTTTTTGGGTTTGGGGCCCCCCCCCCAGGGGGTTGGGGACCCAAAGGTTTTTTTTGGTTTTTTCCCCTTTTGGGCCCCAAATAAAAAGGGCACAAAAGGCGGCCCCCCAAAAAAGGGGAAAAAATTTTTTGGGCCAACCCAAAGCCTCCTTGCAAACCCCCCTTTTCCCGGGCCCCGGGATTTTTAAAATGGGCGCCCTAAACCAGCCCCCCCTACCCATCGTTCCCCCCCGGCTCCTGGGGCCCCCCAAAACCCTTTTAATGTTTTTTTAAATGAATGTATTTTGGGGGTTTCCCCCTTTTACCTGGCCTTCCCTTTCCTTTTTTTCCTTCCCAAATTTTTTTTTGGGTTTTCTTTGGGTCCCTTTTTAATTTTTTAAAAATAGGGTTAAAAAAAAAAATCCCCCCCAGGTCTGCCATAAAAAAACCCCGGGGGCCCCCCCTTGGGGGGTTTTTCCCCCCCTAAACCCCTGGGGGGGGCCCCCGTTCCCCAAACCTTTAAATTTTAGGAAAGGGTTTTAATTAAAATTTAAAACCAAAATTTTTAAAATTTTTTAAAAAAAGGGGGTTAAATTAAAAAAAAATTTTGGGGCCCTTTTTACAAAAAAAGGGGGTTTCAACAGGTTTTTTTTTGAAAAAGGGGGAAATTGGTTTTCCCCCCCGCCCTAAGGGAAAACCTTTGGGGAAATTTCCCCCCATTTGCCCTTTTTAAACCTTTGTTTTTTAAAAATTTTCTTTCATTTTTCCCAATTTTTTTAAAATGGGTTTTTTTTTTTTTTATCTTAAAATTTCAGCCCCCCAAATTTTTTGTTGGGCCCTTAAATTTTTTAAATTTAAAAAGTTGGAATTATTTAAAAATTTTTTTTTTTTTTTTAAACCTTTAAATTTTTTTTTTTGGTACATCCCTAAAAGGGGTTTTTTTTAACCACTTTTTCCCGACTTTTCCCCATTTCCCCAAAAAAAAATCCCCCCCTTTTTTTAAAAAAAAAAATTTTAAACATGTTGGAAAAAAAAAAAAAAGGGGGCCCCTTTCTGTTTTAACCTTCCGGGGCGTTTTTTTTTTCCCCCCCTCGCCTTCCCCAAGGGGGCCCTAAAATTTTTTTTAAAAAAATTTTTTTTTCCCCCTCCCCCAAGGGGTTATTTTTTTTTTCAAGGGGGGCAAGGGTGTTATTTTTTATGGTGGGGAAAATTCCCCCCGTTTTCCCCTTAAGGGGGAAAAATTTTGGGGGGAAAAAAAGGAAAAAAAAAAAATTCTAAAGGGGGTCGAAAATTTAAAAAAAAAAATTTTAATTGTGCATTTTGCGAGTTTTTTTTTTATCCCCCAGGGGGTTCACTCTCTGGGGATAAAAAAATGTTCTCTGTAGTTTTTGAAGTTGATATGATTCCGGAAATACCAAATATGTAGGGTTTGCCTTATGCTATAGTACCGTAGAAAAATCCAAACATTTTTTTCTTTTTTGAAATTTTTCACCCCAACCCCCCCTTTCGGCGAAACCCGTAAACTTTTTTTTTTCTCTTTTTCCCCCCATTTACCTGATTTTAAGGGGGCTTTTTTTTGCGGGTAATGTACTTTTTTTATTGGTACCATTTTGGGATAGATACGACTTTTATGATCACTTTTATTCCAATTTTTAGTGGACCCAAAATGACCAAAAAAACACAATTTTGGTGTTTGGATTTTTTCTTCTTCTATGGTGTTGTGCATACGGGATAAATAATGTGATATTTTAATAGACTGGACATTATTCGTGGATGGCGGCAAAACCAATTATGTTGTAACTTTTTATTATTTTACTTATTTTTATTTGTAAAATGCAAAATGGTGGTGATTTGAACTCTTAATATTTTTTTTTACACTATTACACTTTTTTTTCACTTGTACTTTGAGTCTCCCTAGCGGGCTTTACCTCTAGCGGGGCGCAATCATGTGTACACCCTTTGTACTGTATAAACAATACAAAAGGGTGTACAAAGATTGGTTTTTCCTACTTTTCCTTGTAAGAATAGATGCATAAGGATTCATAAAAAAAGAAACGAAACACATTAATATAGTGGAATATCTTTACTTTTCCCTATAAATGCTTTTTGCAGTGTTCTATGAAATCTTTAAACTCCTGGATAACCCCTTTAAATGCATAAATAAAACCCTGTTTAAGCCCTTTTAAATCTGGAGAGTGACACCTGCTTTTTGTTGGCAGAACACGTTCATGTTTTTCTTGTTTCCACCTAAGTGTGAGTCTAAATGTTAACAAGGATTCTACATGTTAAAATTGCTGGGCAACCAAATTTTAACCAACAATTTTGCTTCAATCTCAAAAGACGAAAAAAAAAGAGTTCACAAAAGACCATCCAATGTCTACTCAAAATGTGAAAACCGTTTTAAAATATAACTTCTATTCCAAGATAAGATTCCTTAAAGTTATAGCCCCAAAGCCTAAAGCAGAACTCCTGAGATTCTGGTAACAACATTAGTCCCTCTGTATTCGGCCAAGTACTGTCAAATTTAAATATTAGAATGGAAGATATTAAAAATAGTTGTTAAAATTGTTAAATATATGTTTATATCACGTTTCAGTAAATTGTCTATTTAGGTAAGGTACCTCCTTTAAAACTGTAAGATAATTTAAACAAAGGAAATCCAGAGACATTGGTCATTAAAATGTATACAGCACATAATATAAGCTACTAATGGTAAAGATATAATTATATGTTCAAGACACTTTTATATATGTGTCCTTTTGATGACAACATTATTGTTTACAAGACAGGATTGAGGTTACTGTAAACCGCAGGTTTAATAGAGCTCAGAGAGTTTGTGCCAGTGAGAATTTGTTATCTGAACCTTGGCATACTAGAAAGCTGTCATACAGGTTAAAAGGTTATTCCCAACTCAGACACTTATGGCTTTTCCACGAAATATGCCATAAATGTCTGATAGATGTAGACCTATGCTGAAAAAGGGGTACCTAACCCATTACAAAATTTAGTTCGAATATGAATGGAATAACTGTTTAATTGAGATGACTCGTACAAATCAATTTTGCTCAGTCTAAATAATATTTAACAAAGTTACAGCATAAAACCCCAACAAACTGAACAGCTGGTTAACATTTCTTGAGAAAGAAGAAAAACTAGATAAAACAAATTAATGAATGACTGTCTCCCATAAAGTAGACAATGTCTTAGACATACCACACTTAACATAAAAATTACCTGAATTGCACCAGTGTTTTGCAATGTAACTATCATATCAAGTATGCTGTCTGCTGCAAAATAGAATGGCACCCAAATTTCTTTGTTCAGGAGGTCTTTTGTTATTGGAACGGATCCTTTATTTGCTTCCCATTTTTTAGTAATCATCTGTATTTCAAGTACAAGGTTCCACAGCACTCGACCAGCATTCTGCAGTAATGTCCAATATTCTCCTCGATGTGCCAGAACCTGCATAATTGAAAATGGATTATGTACCTGGAGCACTAGTTGCAAAACATCACAGAATATTTCTTCATGTAAAAAAGCTGTCTGTTCATAGTATACTACTGAGAAATTTAAATTATGCACAAGGTAAAATTTCATTCGACCATCAACATTTTAGTATATACAAGTATATTGTTTTAATTAATAAAAAATATTCTCATTGAAATACTGAAACATGTTTTATATACTCATCCTAATTAGTCGGACAATAAATAATGGACTTTAACATCAACTCCAGAGCTTAACAGTAGGGGAAGCATTTTTCAAAAGTGACTATATCCATTGACTTTTTAATAAGTGTAGCCATTCTAAGAAATTAAATAAACCGGGACCCCCATTGTTCCAAATAGGTACCTAAATCTTATGGTTGATTAGTAACTTGACTGGAAAATTATTTCCATGCATTAAATAGCAAATAATACCAAAGCCATCAGTATATTCATTCATAATAATTAAAAATATGTTTTTTAAACAATATTTTATACGTTTAAAGAAGAAAATGAAATCATACTTTCTTACTGACTAGACATGCTGGTCATGTGTATTAACAGACTTTAAAATGGTGAAGAATCTTACCAGACATTCCCATGAACCAACCAGCCATGGCCTCTAATGCCAAACAGTGGCTTAAACATTCTGGAATATTGTTAAGCAAATCATGTAACTAAACACTTCTAGATGACCTCCTAATATATCTATTCATTGAGTCATTTCTACAAAAATTTGACATAAAACTATATCAGATTTTCACACAGATCCTAAGAGTAGATAAAGAGAACTAAATCCAACAAATAAGGCAAAAATGTTAGAACTGGTCACATGTTTTACTAACTAAATAACTGAATATCACATACTTGTGAGTGGTAAAAGTATGTGAACCATTTTACATCAGTGTGGTCTGCGTGCTAGACGACCTGACCACAAAACCAGACACAGGCATCATCGTCTTGTATGGGCAAGGGAGCATCTAAGCTGGACGAGGGACCAGTGGTCATCAGTGTTTGATTAAATAAGATTCACTCTGTGCAGAAATGAGGGCCGCCATGGAGACGTCTTTAAAAATTCTATGCATCAGCCACGTCAGATATCCTTGCCAGTGTTCTAGCACGCAGACCACGCTGATGTAAATAGTTGCAAATGGTCTGACTTGACACTTGGTTGCTTCTCACCTCCCTCAGACATGCCTGGAGTTGTGTGACATTCATCACCTGGTTCCGCAGGGCACTGTTTACAATGAAGTAGTCATCAGCGTGTGACTCTTTGCCTTTCTGTGACTCTTCCAGTCTCTCTGTATTCTGATGCAGCCTGCTGATGACACTCTAAGCTCTGTGGCCACTTCCATCTGAGAGCATCCTGCTTGAAGCCTCGCAATGGCGAGTTACTGTTGATCAATTGTAAGGTGCTGTCTTGGTCTCAGGATGCCAAAATGTGAAAAGCATGATGAGAAGGACTGTTTAAATCCCAATTCAAATTGATCCCCTAAATTTATTGGGCGATGAAACTACAGCATCTTACAGAATAAGGGACACAGCGCTGGAAACAGCATGTCTGTCACTAGCTTGTTCTGCCCTCAGCAAGGGGGGCATAATCTATGACAGGTTCTCTTTAAGTAAGTTGTGCAAAAAGTACTGAAACAATGAACAGTTGGACATGTGCATTCTAACAATCAGGCGTGAATGGGCAACCTGTTCTCTGTGAAGCACAGGGATCTATCAAAATTTGATCTTCACAACATGTTTTTGGAAATGTATCATGGCATAAACCAAAGAGATTTCGTAGGACTTCAGAAGAAGAGTTTTTGATGCGCATCAGACTGGAGGAGGTTAGAAAAGCATTTCTAAAGAGATTGTATACAAATGGGGGGAAATTTAAGACTATTATTACACTCCCCAGAAGTGTTCAACCAACAAAGATCACACAAGGGGCAAGGAGTGCAATTGTTCATTGGGTCCCAAAAGAACCCACAGTAACCTATAAGAAACTAAAGACTTTTCCTACAATAGCTAATAGTAATGTTCATGAATGCACCATCAGTTAGACCCTGAGTAACAACGGTGTGCATGGCAAGATTAAAAAGAGTGAGTCACTGATCTCCAAATAAGAACATTGCTGCCCATCTGCAGTTTGCTATAGATTAGATGGATAAGCCAGAAGGCTGTGCTTTCTGGTTTAA
This sequence comes from Phyllomedusa bahiana, assembly GCA_025379985.1. Taxonomy (NCBI): domain Eukaryota; kingdom Metazoa; phylum Chordata; class Amphibia; order Anura; family Hylidae; genus Phyllomedusa; species Phyllomedusa bahiana. The sequence continues at coordinate 57,800 of JAODAL010002746.1, forward strand.
ATTAAAAGTATTATTTTTGAAGAATGGAAAACACTGCACTACAGCATATAAACCTTAATTCCATCTGTGAAACAAAGTGGTAATAATATAGTTTGCGCCTGTTATGTTGCATCTGGACCACTTAATCTGGGCATCTGGGCTACTTAACATCATTGATGGAACAATAAAATCTTAATTATTACTGCAAATTCTAAAAGAAAATGTCAGGTCTTCTGAGCTGCATATTAAGAAAATGTGGGTCACACAGCAAAACAACGACTCTAAGCACACAAGTCATTCTACCAAAGAATAGTAAAAAAAAAAAAAAAAAAAAGGTTTAGGAATGTCCAAGTCAAAGTCCTGACCTCAATCCAATAGAAATGTGGAAGGACCTAAAATCTGCAGTTCATGGAAGAAAACCCACCAAAATAATAGAATTGAAGCTTTTTTAGGAAAGGAATGGGCTGAAATTCCTCCAAGCTGATGTGCAGGATTAATCAACAATTACTGGAAGCAGTTATTGGTAGACAAGTGGGTCATACCAGATACGGAAAGTAAAGGTTCACTTAATTACTGGATGCAGTTATTGGTACACAAATGGGTCATACCAGATACTGAAAGTAAAGGTTCAATTAATTACTGGAAGCAGTTCTTTGTACACAAGTGGGTCATACCAGATACTGAAAGTACAGCTTCACATACTTTTGCCACTTATGGATATGTGACATTGAATCATTTTCCTCACCAAAGAAATAAGTAATATTTTTTACTCATTTATTTGATTTGGTTCTCTTTATCTACTTCTAGAGCCTGTGTGAAAAGCTTATGTAACACATTTTGAAGTGTTCACAAACTTTCACACATCCCTGAAATAAATGAATTATTTGTGGCAAAAAAGATGAGTCTGTAATACTAGAAGACAAGTATTAAGGGCGACATGTAAGAAAAGAGGCGCCTCCACGCCAGTTTTAAGGTGCATTTAATGAGTGCATAGTGCGCCTGAATGAATGAACCTGTCAAAAATCTGGCGTGTGGTATACCTTGCACAGTAAAATTGATGTACCTAATCTAGGCGCATTGCAAAATGTAGGGGCATAGCGCATCATTGCTAACATATTTGATGCGCATAATTTAGACACATTCAAATGTGTCGTGCCTGGCGTACAATGTGCCTAGTTTTGGTGTACTACAGTCCATTTATATAGAGAATAGGGCAAAAGCAGTTTTTTGCAGGAAAATATACTAAAAAAGGCGCAGCCCTAATGGGACATATCATCCTAAATATCTAAATTTTACAATACATTTTGTGACAATAGAAACTGTTCCCTTTAAGAAGCATACAAAAACCACTTAACTAGGAAAATGGCTTACCAATGCTCTTTTAAGATGAATACAAATCTTTCCAAGGTGATCCGAAAGAATGACTGCAGACATGTTTAGCTCTGCTCGTTCATTTAAAGGAGGAGACAAGGTATCTGTGTCATTGGTCATTTGTGTACGTGGAGTATCCACATCACTTCTTTTTGTACTTGGTTCAGAAATATCTAGAGAATCTAATTTGCAATGTAAACACAATGTAAGTAGGTTGTTCAAAAGTAGATGAAATAGGTACAATCATATAAACATGTTTACAACAACTGAATGATGAGAAAAAGTACTAGGGAATAAATAAGATTTTTCAAAAGAAAAATCATGAAAAAAATTTAGGGATTTTAAGACTTTTAATTGACCACTATTTTGTGTTACACACAGGAGCCAATGCAACAGAAATAAAAACATGGAACTGATTCCACATTGATTTTCATATTTTTGTATAACAGTATGCTTTCCTATCACATTTTGCTTTACACATTTCAATAGACTTTTGGTGAATCTAATCTGTCCAAGTGCAAAGCTTTATCAGATTTTCGGTTAACATCACTTCCTTTAACAACAAAAACATACATGAGTAGATAAAAGGGGTTGTCAGTTTTTTTTTAAATTAAATATACTGAGGCTATTGGTGCCTTGATAAAATAAAAAAGGACTTGGTGCTACATTTTCATCTCTCCCTGATGATCCTCTACATTTTTGAAGAAGCACGTTGGAGTGAGGGAAAACTTCCAGTACCAATACTTACTGGTAGCATTTTTCTCAGATGGACATTATTGTTTAGACTACTGTACATAGTGACATGGTACCATGACTGGTATATATTTTACTTACATCATTACTGTAGTGGATATTTTTACTTCACTCACTAACTTATTGTTAGTCAATCATACTCAGGGAAAACCAGAATTTGTCTAAGGGAGAGGGTGGAGAACAGCGTCCCCTTTTTTGCGTTGATCGCCCTGTTTAGGCATAGTGTAATTAGGGTGGTATTTTTAATAAATATCAATAAATGTTATGGTTTATGAGTTTATGGGATCACTATACTCTGTGCTCCTCGTATTATTTCCTTTGCTCTCCTAGCATGTACTAGAACTGATGACCATGAAATTATTTCAGTGCACAATGGGCCTCATTTATGACTGTCGACTGTCTTTGTTGCCCAGAGTAACCAATCAGAACTCAGATTTAATTTTGTATACTTCTCTGGGAAAATAAAAGTTAGGTTCTGATTGGTTGCTATGGGCAACACAGACAGTTTTACAATTAGACGCTTTTGATAAATGAGGCCCATTATCTACAATTTTGGCTTACAGTTAGCTTAAAGTGTCACTCTCGGTGAAAAGCCAGAGGATGTTTCCAGCATGGAAAGAAAGATTACATATGTATCTGCATAAAACAACTGTTACCATATACATAGGATGAATCAATAGCCAAATGATGCTCATTATTTATTAATTATTGCCAATGATGAATCGGTAACCCCCATTTGCGGATTGCTGTGATGTACAATTTCAGGACTGGCACACAGTGAAAGGCATGTCTTTTTCAAAGTGCTTGCTGTACAGTCACTTAGAGCTGAAGCCATTACACAGGCAATTTGCAATTCAATGGAGGCATTTTGAGAATGCAATTACATTTGTAATTAAATGCAAAAACACAGTAAAATAATGGACATTGTGTATAAATTTATAAAATGTTTACCCGTTAGCTTGGCATCTGGTGGAAGATCTAGTTTAAGTGAGGGATGAAGGTGACCTAGGCTAGACATTTGCTCATCTGCAGCATTTGTTTCAGTTGCCATGACTACAGTGCCAGCATGATGCAAAGTGAATAATTCGGGATCCAGAACTCTATAGCTGCACAAACACAGAAAAACACATGTATGGAACCAAAACAAATGTTAATTCCAAGCAATTAATTCAGTCACAACAACTTGAAGAACAGACACTTTTCCACTTAACTAGCAACCTGGAAGCAGACAGCAGGTACAATTTGGCGGTGCAATGGAAAGAGCATTTTCCTAATGCAGCATTAAAAGGAGCATTTATCCAAAATTTTCAATAGAACATGTTTCAAGTGACAACTACAAGCACAAAGGCTTGAGCTTAAAATAGATCCCAATTTTATTACGATTACTGTACAGATGTTTTTTCTCTTTTATATCATAGAAACTAAGGCGGGTAACAGATTGTAATGTGGCTGCATATGGAACCAATCCTAGGTCACCATAGGATTCTAAGTTCAGTTCAACAGACCCGCAGAAGGTCTGAAGGCTATAACATACATGCTGAAATGAAGCGGCATTATTCCCATCTAAGGGTATGTTCATACGGAGTCTTTGCGTAATTGCGTTGCGATATGCACCAAAGTACGGCCCGCAAATACAGTAATTCATAGCTCTCACAGAGAGCTATGGTTACCTGCCATTTTTTTTACGTGCAGAGGGAAGTGAAAGTCTATGGGAGCCAGCACAGAGTGTTTTAGAAGTACACACTGGCCAGCACATGCTTCTAAAACACCCTGCGTATAGCGGCACGCACAGTACGCCCCGCTATATGTCGCAAAGATGCCGTGTGAATTCACCCTAAAACTTACTTCAAGGTTTTTATTTATTTATATAGCCATGACATTGTTACCAATCATCTGTCTCTGGCCCTATTGGGGCTCACAATCAAAATTCCAAATTAACCTTAGTATCCCATATTTTTGAAAAGTGATAGAAAACCACAGTACACAGAGAAACCCCACATAAACATTGGAAGAACATACAATCTCCATGCAGATATTGTCTTTGGTTGGATGTGATCCAAAGACGTCTGTGCCGCAAGGGAACGTTACTAACCACTGAGCCACCTTGGAACTGTGCTGTTTCAGATTAGGGTCTCTGTCTTTTCTAACTGAACAGTTTTAACTTCACATACTTCCTTTAAAGAGGACATGTGACCATTCCTGATATGTCTGTTATAGTAAATACTCATATTTGCCTTGAAATAACAATTCCACAAGCATCCTCTCTTATATTGTTCCTCTGTTATTCCTTCTAAGAAGGTATTAATGAATCTGTCAGATGGGTGTTACCAATCAGGGATGTGTCCCTCACAGCCTGATATTGTCCAATCAGCGCTGACAGAGTCAGTACAAGGACACACCCCTGATTGACAACATCCAGTGATAAATAGTTTAGGGCCCGTTTACACGGCACAGGACAAATACCGGTCGCTTTAGCCAACCGGTATTTGTCTGGTTTTTGTGCCGTGCGACAAGCGGAGAAGAGCCCTCCACCTTCACATTCACTTGTTCATATTTCGTCCGAAAACCGGACGGAAGGATGAACAAGTGGAATTGTTTTCGAGGGCCAGCGGTCTGAAAAACTGCCGGGCGGAAAACCGATGCAGTGTGGACAGCTGCACGGGTTTTCCATAGAGCCCCATGTAAATGTTTTGCAAACCGTCTGAAAAACCATCCGCACACCGGTGCCGTTCGGACAAGGCCTTAGTGATAAGTTTCTAGAAGGAATAACAGAGGAACAGTACAACACTGAGTTATAAGAGAAAATGCTCCAGAAGTGTTATTTCACTGGGAACATAAGTATTTACAAAAATGGACATGTCAGGAGATGTCACAGGTCATCTTTAAATAATAGAGTGCATGGTTATAAAAGAAGCAGAGATTATTGTCATTTTACATGGGAAACATACTTAGAAATCTATGAATGTATCCTATACCCATGAATGGGCAAAATATATGGCATACAGTCCCCAGGTATTTTACAGTAGAGCACGGGCTTAAGAAAATAGCTATTTGAACTTATGGTACATGCATATGAGATATCCCGGTAATTTACCCTAATATGATTTGTGTCATTCAAAACTTGATAATATAAAAAGATGGCTTTACCAATGATCTACTGCTTACTCAAGGCTAAGCTGGCCAACAACTGGTTAAGTCACTTTATTTAAATCATACTGTATGATAAAAGATTTTTTTTCATTTTTGAATTGTGCTGAATTTCCCTCAGCTTTGTGAACAATCGACACAGCCCCGTTTTAAAGATTTCTCATCTACATTATCGCAAACACCTTGGGGAGAAAGCTTTTGTCAAGTGAAACTTTTGCTGGCTCTTTTTGATTTCTCATAAAAAGTAGATCAATAACTTGAGCTCTCGTAACAAATGTAATAGCAACCAGAAAAATTTCAATCTGACCAAAGTAATTGGTTTAACGGCGGTTTGTGAAGATTCATACTGAGTTCCCAGGAGAGTTGGGGAAAACAGGAAGACCATTTCTAATAAATTTCCTAATAACAGTGGTTGAACCAGTGTGCAAATCTGCTTTTTAGTACAGGCTTTATTGGTTGTGTCAGACAAAATAGTGCACGTTTAAAACTATAGTACATGTGTTATTCAAAATAAAAGAACCTAAAGTGATGTATTTTATATGCAAGAACAAAACAGCCAGAAGTATGAGAGTCTCAGAGTAGTACAAAACAAAGAGTACTTGTGACCCAGAGGGGAGCTGGTGAAAATGCCCTCCTCCCCCTCCCCTCTCCTGGGCTTGTAACTGCTTTTAAGAGAAAAAGGCAGATAAAGAGAGTCAGAGAGCAAGAGGCAGTGTGGCAGAGTCATGTGTAGTATATGTGAAGGTATGTATAGTAGTTTTGGGGTTATGGGGTCAAAAGTATTAACTTCACTGGTGGTTTCCTAGCACCTACTCTGCCAATACATTCTGTGACTGCCTATGGCTATGGTAAAATATTACCACTGCTGAACCATGCCTCTTCTATGGGGCTCACTGTGATAATGAGTCTGGCACAGAACAGTTTTTGCTGCTTCCCTTTAAATAGCTGTAGTGTACCTCTAGTTATAAATTAAGAATCACAATACATACAATAGGTTTTAATTTTACAATATAATTTTTGGGGCAAAATACTCCTCATTTCTGGGCTCCAGCACCATAGACACCTATACCAAACCTTTCTATAACTGACAGTAAGGTCCCAGGACAAGACAGAAGCCTGTGCTCTGTCTCCTCACATCCATATCCAGCAGAAAGCCTCCCCGTGTTTCTTCTGTCACACTCCGTACGCGCCTGGCAACAGAACTGGCCCTATGGATGCCTAGACAACAGTGCAAAGGGCTCTACTATTGGAACTTAACTGTTAAAAACAGAAGTGGACAGCATCTGTGCTGCTGCTCACAAAGGAGGAGGCCAATTAACACTATTATAGCTGTAATTACTTCAGCATATACATTTTTATGTATAATTGGAGGTAAATTGTAAATGTTAAAAATCTGATTATCTGCACCTGCCACTTGGGGGAGTTCAAGGCATACACATTTATTCAGCTTTCATTAAGTTCAATGACCGCTCTATAAATCCACTAGGCTTCCCTAAAGGTAAGCACAAACGTATGGTCCAGCAGTCCAAAGGCCAGTAAAAAAATCCAATATTTATTGAGTAATATTAAAATAAAAACGTCAACATTGCACATGGGGAGATTGAATGAAGCTTACGCGTTTCAGGGCGACTGCCCCTTACTCATAGCAGTCGCCCTGAAACGCGTAAGCTTCATTCATCTCCCTGTGCATGTTTGTCGTTTTATTTTAATATTACTCAATAAATATTGGATTTTTTACTGGCCTTTGGACTGCTGGACCATACGTTTGTGCTTGCTATAGTGCTATCTCCCTAGCCCGGAGGGTCCCTGCAGCATACTGGATCACGGAGAGCTGCCTTTTTTTCTACTTTGTGCTTCCCTCAAGGTGTCTGCAAACAGGCAGAATATTGTATTTTAACCACTATACAAAAGGAACCAAGTTCTGTTTAAAAAATGGATCTTCGTTGTCTATAATTACATTATTGAATGTAGTAGAACATAATTATGTAAAATCTGATAATTCAGCATCCTCAGGACCTCTGACATTATGGATTATGGAATATTCCAGCCAATCAAAATGTTTAAATAAACATACATGCAAACTCATATACATACATCTAAAAACAGGTGACAGTTTTATTATGGCAAGTGCACCAGAATTTGGCAATTTGTGCTAAACATAAATGCTTTACACCACATTTATTATGTGTTTTAGAAAGTTTCTAGACACTTCTGTGCCTCGAGTGTCAAAAAGGGCATGGGCTTAACGAAAGGGGCTTTGCAGGAAAAGAAACATGACTTAGTATGCAATATCATGGGCCAAAAAAAGTGCCAGAGTTTTGGCACAATTAGATGCTTAAATTAAGACACCTAATAGAAGGTGTAAACTCAGACTAGACAGTCTAAACATGTGCCCAATTTATCAACACTATAATAAGACTATCTAGTCTAAGTTTACACTGTCTTACTATTAGACAGTAATGATAAATCTGATCCAGTATATCCACTTGTATTTGCTGTAGCACATTTTTTTCTTCCCTTTTCTTTTCCTTTTCGGGGGACAGTCTGGACTATTTTTTGAGGGGCACTTTATATAACCCCTTAACGACTGCCCAATGACTACAGTCGGCAAGTGGTGCAGGTCTCCTTTCTGAAGCAACGTCTCTGTTAATGCCAGGGACCGAAGGAAGCCTCCAATCTCTGAGGTTTAACCCTTTGATTGCGCACTGGGACTCTCAGTGACCCGATGGAGACCAGGGAGTGTCTGTACAGTCAGCCCTGGGGATCTAGAGTAGTCCCAGGGATCTAGAGTTGATCCAGGGCTTTCTGTACAGAAAGCCTGAGTCGGGCATGCTGCCGCAGTCTGTGCACATGATTGTTGTTTTTAGTATTTTGATATTTTTTTACATACTAAGTGTAAACAAATGTAAAAATTTTTTCCCCTTTTTTGGGTTTAAAATTTTAAACTAAAACCCTTAAAACCCCAAAATACAACTTTCTCTACAAAAAAAAAATGTTCATTCAACTGATCTTAAAAAAAAAATAAAAAAGTTAAGCTGTTAAAACACTGGGGAAAAAAATTTAAAACTTTTAGCTGGTCATTAAAGGGGTTGTTTATTTTTTAAATGGTTTTCAGAATAAGGGGACAGTGAAAACAACAATTTTCATTTGGATGCTTAGAAACCCTGTTGGTTTTACAGTGTCCCTTATTTCTGTTTCTTTAAACCGTTCCCCCGTGCGTCGGATTCCCCTCTGTCCTTGGTTGGCTGGTGGCTCTCCCCAATTTACTTCTTTTGGCCCCGGGTCGGATTCAGGGAGAGCGAGCATTCCTGTCTCTCTCACTGAGTAAGGGACCAGCGGGAAAATTTTCACTCGCACAGCCAAAGAAACACAAAACACTGCAGTGTTCTACAATCAGAAAAAAGCAAAAAATGTGCCTCGCCCCTGTTCTTTTTACTCGATTAATGGGCCGGCAATGTCCTTGCAAAACAGCAGAAAAACTGCAGTTGTTTTACAATCGAAAACAGCAAAAATTTTGCCATGGTGCCTAACTCTCTGCATAGAAGGGAAATCTGTGCGTTCATAGAAGAGGGTTTTCAAACTTAAAAAAAACCTGCGTGAGAGAGAAGGATCATAGAAGCTGAGTTCATAGAAGACTGTTAGATTAAATCGGTATGTGTATTTAAACAGCTCTTACAAAAAAAAGACTGCAGGGGGGGAACGTGAGATGTGGGACTCAGACAGAGGGGGGGGGGGGAACGGGGCTGGGGAGCCAGCATGACAGTGAAGGGCGGGATGTGTCATAAACCTTCAGTTAAGAAAACCCAGCTGGGAGGGGAAGAAACCCCCCTGGATTTGTAGAGCTGAAAAATTTAAAAAATGTTTTTGAAACACACGAACTGAAAAAGTGATAAATCCCTTTAAGGCTGGTATTTAAATGTGTAAAGATCCTGACCCGAACTATTAACCGTAAAAAAGAAAGGAATAGAAAATAAAACAGGATACAAAAAATACTAGCTATATATGCAATTAATTAGAAATCTACATGTATAGATATCAGTTTAGCTTTCAGTGAATATGTAACATAATAATCAAACATTGTACATATAATCTCAGTAGAGTAATAGATTGATACATGCAATGTGCTACTAAATTTATCTAAATTGATCAGAAAACAGACCCTGTACCCACCTCAGTTACCAGGCTCATTGTCACATATTTTACAATAGAATTTACTAATGCTGATAACGATAATGAGAACTTAACCTCACTGTGTTCTCAGTTCATTGACATCTGATATAAAATAGCCGGCTTTTGGTGCTATAAAAACACTTGAAATGATTGTAATATATCAAGGATATGTGTTATTGTCAAGTTGTGAGTTAAATTATGAGGGAAAATATTTGAAAACACTAATTTTAAATTTTGGTTGCACTTGGACAATTTATTGTCTTTGTATCAAAGGGAGGCACAATTGGGAGTAATAATAATGTGCTAATATTTGATGTACAAATAGTATCAAAAATGGGTTTAAACTGGACATTAAAAGTTAAGTTATTCCCTCATTTTCATTTTTAAACTAAAAGCCCTGTTTGTCACTGTGCCAGGGTCTTTTTTAATTTAAAACAATGTTAAAGTTTTTTTTTCTTAAAATGAACATTAACAGTTTGATCTCTACCCCTAGAGTATTAATTAAAATGAAATCTTATTAAATAACAAGACAAAATTGTAAACTTAAGTTTGAGTTTATATTCCAGTTTTTTGTAGTGAACACTAAATTGAGAAAAGAAATTGCTTTTAAAGTGTGCTTTATAGCACTGCTTTCCAACAAGACTAGGTGATTTTCACTGGTCAATGTAGTGTAATACATAATAAATACTGCATAACCAGAGGCTAAAATTAAAACAGCAAGGAATATGCAAAGTCTGCATTAAAAAAGGTGTAAACTTATCCACTCAAGAGCCATTTCTCCTACCTGGAACATGAGCACAGTAAGGGGGTGCACAAGTAGGAACTGGGAATTTTTAGGGCAAGTGCGGCTGGCTTTTTCCCGGAAAAAATTTTCTTTGTTCCAAAACTTAAATGCCACTGTTAACAGCTTTTGGGATAGTAAAATATTGAACATTTTATTATAAAATGCTGTATGGTTGTTAAAGAAGGAATAAAACTGGTTGCACTGTTAGCGATCTGGAGGCTGCAATCGCAATTTGACCCTAAAGTTAAGGTGAATATAAGCAATGAACGCACTTAAAGAGTAGTGTTAATTGTTTGTAGAGCCATGCTTGTCCCGCAGCCTGCATCACCCAGTCAATAGATTACCTTTACTCCTTCCGGTCATAATAATATGGCTCTTCATTTTTTTCCTCTCCACCTTCCAAGAAACATAACTTTTTATTTTATACACATATGAGGGCTTTTATTTTGCGAAACAAAATGTACTTTTTTTTAGTTTCATTGACCATCCTCAATGAATGGGGGGAAAAAGAAAAACATTTACTTTGGGGTGAAAGAAAATACTTGCACCATATTTGTGTGGGGGGTATAAGGTGGTTTTTACAGCATTCAGTTTTTGGTGTAAATGGTGTGTTAGGGTATGCTTATACGGCATCTTTTGGGGAATATTTTGGCACATACTTTGGGCATAATTTTTACAAATTGTGCCGAAAAAACGCCCCAAAAAAGTACATAAAAAAAAAGTCCCAAAGTTAAAAAAATGCGGCATCAAAGACACCAGCGTATTTTTTTTCGAATTTAGGTGATTGCCAAAGGGAAATGGGTGTTTTGATTGCAAGGTTACGTTGCATCTGGTTTAACCCCCCTTCCTGCAGCCAGTTTTAACCTTCTGACCCGAGCCCCTTTTTTAAATTGCACTTTTGGAAATAACTTTTTGACATTTTCCTATCATGTGATTTATGGACTGTTTTCCGTGCCATTGTGCTTAAGTTAAAAAAAAAATTTTAGCCCCTTTTAATCCTTGTTTATTTGTGAAAAATGTCAAAATATCATGACAATTTGGAAAAAATTTGTCATTTTCAAAATTTCTGCTTGCAAGACAGTTATTCATCCACCATATCTCTACTGTAGGTTGGCATAATTATATAAATGTCTTTTTATATTTTTACGACATTTATTTTATCTCTGGTTGAGGCCAATGCTGCGGGATATCAGCTGTAATATACAGCTGACATACCGCAGCGATCATGCGTACTCTGTTTAAGAGTTCACACAATCTACAGGAAATAAGCTTATGTCCATTTGCATTAACCCCTAAATGACTTGGATGTAAGCTTACCTCCAATGTCGTGAAGGGGTTAAAGTATAGAACGCAGGAATCTGCCTCAGGCTAATTACATGGGGTATTAGCTATGAAATTTCAATGCTCAATTGCATGCCGTTTAATACGTCATGTGAACTCCCCCTTATCTATATTCTGCAGGTTGATGCAGCAATAACAAATATGTAGGGTGTTCATTAGATTTTAGTACTGTAAAAAAAGAAAAGTTATTTCTTAAATTTGTGCTGCAGTACCATTTTCTGCAACCAATAACTTTTTTTATACTTCTACCTATGGACCTGGGTAAGGGTGCATTTTTTGCAGGCTGGAGTATAATTTTGGGATAGATGCTATTTTTGTTATCACTTTTTATTCCAATTTTTTAGGGAATGTGAACTGACCAAAAAAAGTGCAATTTGGATTTTTTTTTCTTCTGTGATGTTCAGCATACAGGTTAAATGATGTTATATTTTAATAGATTGGACTTTTAAAGATGCAGCGATACCAATTATGTGTACATTTTTCTATTTTTGTAAAGTGGCAAAAGAGGGTAATTAGAAATTTTAATACTTTAATCATTTCTATACTTTTACATTTTTTTTGTTTCTTTTTAACTCTAAGGTTATGTTCACATGGCATAATTGCGGCACGTACAGTACGCGCCGCAATACGCCGGGTGATTTGGGAGTCGCGCTGATCGGCACTTACTGCCGAAGCAGGGAGGGAGTGGGCGGTAGTCCACCCGCCCCATAGACATGCATTACTCGCAGCGCATAATCGCCGCAGGTAAGTGACATGATCGCATTGTACGCGCGGGTGGATGAGGCGTAATCCATAGTTCTCTATGAGAGCTATGGATTACCGTAATTGTGGCGCGCATCTCGCCGCGTATTGAGTGCAAATACGTGGTGAAATGCGTGCCGAATTTATGCAGTGTGAACATACCCTAACTTTTAATACCCCAAGGGTAATCCTGAGTAATCCCGCTACACAAGAATTTACCGACACCTAGATGTACCAGTATATCCTGTGTTGGTAAGGGGTTTAAGAGATCCTGTGACTAGAGATGGGCGAATTTCTCAAAAATTCAGTTTGCCGACTTCGCCGAATTTTCCAACAAAATTTGTTTCAGTCCGAATTACTTCGGGACGAATCGTATTAAAAAACAGCTGCAGAGAGCATGTAGGGTGCTGTAGAACGTTGTGCCATGCTTAAATATGCAGAGGGAGCTTGGTTTGGTCTTCATACACTGCTGTGGTTTAGTATGACACGCACATGACTGCCGCCGCTCTTAGAATTGCTTCACTCCCTGGGCACTTACGATGGCAAAACTGACCAAAAAACTGAAGCGGGAATGCAGCCTGACAAAATCATGGCAGCATCAGCTGGAAAAAAACAAGCTGAGGGCTACGATCCTACCATAGCATCAAAGAACACAGTAGTAGGTTACCGGAGCCACCACAGATCGCAGCACAGTAAGGGGACGTCACAGCAGGAGACACTCTGCGAGGCCACAACATCCGGTGTCATCTATCGGCCATGTGTTGACCACACACTAGGTCATACACTTTCTCCCAGATGACATCTGACAACCCCAGCCAAGAGTCAGTGGGTTTGTCACACACAACCCCTAGTTGGCATGGCCCGGGAGCAGTTGAGCATCTCTCACCTGTCCTCAACCCACCTCTGTCCCGTTTGCTTCCCACAGCCAGAGAACTTCTATGTGCTGTGGCCTCTGCGCCACTATACAGTGAGGACAAAATATTTGAGGACAGTGGGCAGCAAAGAGGTGGGGAAGACAGTTGCAATGGGGGGTTATGTTAAGAGCAGTCAGGCTTTGTACAGCGACACGGTTGAGGAGGACGGTGGTGACAGGCAAACACTAATCGATGTAGTCGATAGCACATGGGAGCCGGTAGAAGCAGGCGAGGCTGGGACAGGTTATTCTGGTGCCCTAGTTAAACAAGGCATAAAGTGCCCCCCAAACGGAAAACTCAGTCCACTCCATGCCTACTTGTGCCCCCTTTTCTCCCTGGGATGAAGTGGCGCCCTATGCGGTCGCCTACCCTCGACTACCCATTGTCCAGGCCCTGGAAGCATTCCGTTCTCTTTACATTAAGTTTTAGGAGACGGGAGGAGAAGAGTGAGGCTTTGGACGACAGACAATCTGGGATCTTTGACAGTAGAGAGTTAATGTCTGGGCCGCAGATGTAAAGTTGGGTGTCATCAGCATACTGGTGGTTTTGAAAGCCATGTGATGCTATCAGCTGACCCAGACCAACAGTGTAAAAGGGTTCATCATTATCATAGGGAGAAGAGAGCAGCAGCTTGCGTGTCAGGCAGTGGCGCAGCCCGTAAGTCAGTAGTGTGGCCAGGAGTCAGCAGGGTGGAAGTAGTGCGAGGTTGGGAGCCAAACGGCCACAATTTAGACCACCCACTTTGCAGGTCACAGAAAGTAGCGGCACAGGGGCTCACCAGGTCAGCGGCGGTAACAGTCAGTCAGTGCGGAGCTGTGGTGGTAAAATCACCTACTCGGTGGTGTGCCAGTTTTTTGACGAGACACCAGAGAAGGGTTGAACATAACTATATGTAGAATCTGAGTGGCAGAAAGTAAAGCGTGACCAGGGACCTAACGTTGGCACCACAGCCCTGCATATACATCATGCGTGTCACCATAGTGTTTCAGATGTGGGGTCCATCCTGTCCCAACAGCTGTAGCACCCAGTGGCAGCGCCTCCCATTTCAGGCAGTCCAGGCTTCACCACCTCTGCCGAAGACAACTCCCTGTCTATTATATCATCTACCGGTCCAGATACTCCTGCTCCTTGGCACTCATGGTGCCAGCAGTCGTTCACCGAGACGATTGCCAAGAGACAGCAGTATGCGTCTAGCCATCCCTAAGTGCAGAAGCTGACCGTGCTCCTGTTCAAGTTGGTATTACTGCAGTCCCTCCCTTTTCAAGTGGTGGACTCTGCACCATTCAAAGAACTGGCCAGGAAACTTGGCATTCACTTCAGCCATTGTAACGACACGAGTAGTGGCTCCTCTGGACCAGCACAAGCAGTGGTAGCGGCTCCTCCAGTGAGCGGGGTCTAAGTAGGTCCCGGTTTTCACCAGAGCCTGCCGCAAGGCAGGATTGACGTTCTGCGGCGGAGTCCTACCAGGTCGCTACCCCTGGTGCGACTAGCTTGCGGTGGCAGTCGAGGCGCAGCGAGATACCGAATCGTAAGACGAAACTCGTAGTCAAAGGTCAGGCTAATAGGTCAGGGCAGGCGGCGGAGATTCGAGGTCAGGTAACGTAGCAGAAAGGTCAGGTAAACGGGCAGACAGAAACTGATGAACAGGTGGAAATTGATGAACAGGAATAAATATATTAGCAGGGGGAAATTATTGAACAGAGAGGCCATTAACGATTTTTGATGATCCAAGTTGACAGGATGATTCCTCTGGGCGAACGAAGTCACACACGGAAGGAAATGCTCAATCAGGTTGTTCAAGTCTTACACCCATCTGCAAGACATTCTAAAAAGGGCCAGGAAACTGCATGCACTTCAGCCGTTATTACACCACCAATCACACCCTCCTTAAGCTGCAGCGGCACACCCGTCTCCCCCAACATAGGCTGATATGTGACATTTCCAAACGGTGGAATTCCAGCCGCCATATGTTGGAATGACTCTATGAACAGAGAAAGGCTATGAATGGTTTATTGATGATCCAAGCGGACAGGAGTACACGCCTGTGTAATTTTAATGTTGGCCAGTGGCAGCTCATGCGTGACACCTGCAGTTTGCTCAGGCCCTTTCATGCGGACATGTGTTATTTGGCAGTCGCCAGGACTACGGGATGAATAACGTCATTCCACTGCTTCATGTTGTCACGGACAGCGGTAGTGGATCCACTGGATCACCACAAGCAATGCCAATAGCCACGCCAAGGAGCGGGATCTAAGTAGGTCCCGGTTTTCACCAGAGCCCGCCGCAAAGCAGGATGGACTTGCTGCGGCGGGAGTCTACCAGGTCGCTACACCTGGCACGACTAGCTTGCGGTGGCAGCCGAGGCGCAGCAAGGTACTGAATCATAAGACAAAACTCGTAGTCAAAGGTCAGGCGGCGAAGATTCGAGGTCAGGTAATGTAGCAGAAAGGTCGGGTACACGGGCAGACAGGAACTGATGAACAGGTGGAAATTGATGAACAGGAATAAATATATTAACAGCGGGAAATTTCTGAACAGGGGGAAATTTCTGAACAGGAATAAATATATTAGCAGGGGGAAATTATTGAACAGGGGGAAATTGATGAACAGGAATAAATATATTAACAGGGAGAAATTATTGAACAGGTGGAAACTGATGAACAGGTAACAGGGGAGGGCCTCCCCTTTTCCACCGTTAACAGAGGAGGGCCTCCCCTTTTTCCATCGTTAACAGGACAGTGCCTCCCTTTTTTCACCGTTAACAGGGGAGGGCCTCCCCTTTTTCCACCATTAACAGGGGAGGGCCTCCCCTTTTTCCACCGTTAACAGGGGAGGGCCTCCCCTTTTTCACGTTAAAAGGGGGCCTCCCCTTTTCATCAAAGCAGTTTTGCGCATTGCTTTGCTTCTTTTTTGTTATGTCCCATTCAGTTTTGTACTGAATTCCATCAACAATGGCACAGAATGCAAAATAAGCACCTAAAACAATTCCTGTAGTTATGGTCTCCTTCAGTTCAAGTTCCATACGCTGCATTTGAACAAACTGGTGTAATGCAGAAACTGGATTCAAACCACCAGGTTTATACTTCATGAGTGTTTGATTGTCACTGCTGTCCTCCTCAATGGACTTGGTACGCTTGCCAAAAAAATCTCCCATTCCACTCTCCACATCAATACTGCAAAAAGCAGGGGGTATCTACCCCACCTCTTCGTTGCCAAGTAGCAGCTGACTGTCCTCAAATTGTTCGTCCTCGCTGTATAGTGGCGCTGAGCCCAGATCACATAGTAGCTCTCTGGCTGAGGGAACCGGATGGGACAGTGGCGGGTTGAGGACAGGTGAGGGCCGCTGACCCGCTCCCGGGCCATGCCAACTAAGGGTTGTGTCTGACATTCCCACCAACCCTTGGCTGGTGTTGTTAGATGTCATCTGGGAGGAAGTGGATGACCTAGTCAACCAATCAAGAACCACTGGGTTGCTGAACAACACACGGCCGCTAGATGACACCGGCGGTTCTGGCCTCACCGAGTTACCCCTGCTGCGACGTCCCCTTGCTGTGCTGTGACCTGTGCCTGCTCCAGGAATGTTTGTGCCACTGCCAGTCGCACGTGAAGAGCCTGCCACCTCTCTGTCTGGCATACTGTTTGTTCAAAAATTTACAGACATCTGTATATGATAAATACACACCCTGTATTTGACTCCAAATGAACCTACTAACAAGCTTGTGTAACCCTTGGATATAAATTGCGCTCCACAAATGGCCAGGAAAAATTTACTTGTATGTACCATTTAAAAACTCTGTATTTTACTGAATAGAAAAGCGCAAACAGGCTTAATTAACCTTCGGATATGAATTATGCTACAGGCAAAATTTCTTCTTTGGCGCTGAAAAACAACGTTTCTTTTACTGACTACAACTGCAGAAAAATACTTAGTTAACCCTGGATGTAAATTGCGCAAAAGAAATGTGCTGCCAAAAATTACCAGCTTTGTAGCGTGTTAAAACGGCGTGTATTTTACGGAGCACAACAGCAGAAAAACTCGTAATTAACCTTCGGATACGAATTATGCTACAGCCAAAACTTCTTCTTTGGCATTGAAAAACAACGTTTCTTTTACTGACTACAACTGCAGAAAAATGCTTAATTAACCCCTGGATCTAAATTGCGCAAAATAAATGAACAGCCAAAAATTAAGTGGTATTTGAATTGTAAAAACGCTGTTTCTTTAATTGAATTCAACAGCAACAGGCTTAGATAACCCTTGGATATTCAATGTGCTCAAGAACTGAGCAGATAGCATTAAAATGTATATACAGCTGAACTGGACGCACACTGGTCTTCAACTTCTTTGCCCTATGTAGCGCCATGTGCTCGCAGCCATTTTATCAATTAAAAACACTCTTCGTTCCCGCGAATCACACCAAACTTCGACTTCGTTCAGAATCAATGTTTTCCTGAAATTCTAAACGAATTCCCCTTCGTTAGAATCGATTCGCTCATCTCTATCTGTGACATTTCCTGGCCACATTTCAGTATAAAATTTAACAAGTGGACACCCCTTAAAACAAACACAGCCATGGAATGAGTGCAATGGTAAATGTTGATAGACATGGCTGGCAGTTGTTTACTGTTACAAGACTAGATTAGATGCCACTAAACACCCTGGTCATCCGTTTCATAAGTACTGACCAGATTTAATCCATATAAGCTGTATGCACCTTAGGGAATATGAACCAAAATGTACTCTCCTTGCAACCAATTGTTTTAGAAAAATATCATAATCTCTCCCCACCAGATATCAGAAGAGTCAGCAAAGCTATATGAGTAGTGATACGCTTTGGAATCGAGTCGGGTGAATACTATAGATGAACCTCTTGCTAACACCAATATCCTTGCACTAAAATGCTGCACACATTATTGAGTTCCCAATTTGCTAAGTCCCTTTTACTAGGGGGACAACTATATTCGGAAGGAGGACCCATGGAGAAATTGGCAATGAGGCACCTCGATTTCTATGTATACCTCAGTTCATGAAACACAGTAAAGCATGAATAATTACAATAAAGATAAACAATCTAAGCTCTCAATTCTCCCTTCTGCAAGCAGGTTGTGTTAACTGAATGATAAAACACAACAATTTGGTCTACCGAATTCAAGCAATTTCTAGGCACATTTTAGAGCTACTTTTTCACAACGCCATCATTTTTAAATGAATTAGTAATTTAGACACACAGTGTCCCCTTGTTTGTATTCAAGGAATTAAAAAAATATTGAATTATTTCTGTTATATTACACTAAAACATTTTTGCTAAGATGTAGGTTATATGGGAAAACCATATCATTTTAAATCAAAATTAAACCAGAGACCATGCGATAAAGCCACAGGGTTTTAATATGAACTAGGGATACAAGAGACAATATAAATTGCATGAATAATTCAGGAAAGGAACAAACAGTGTTTAATGGGCATTTTAAAGTCAAAGGACATGTGAAACAGCAACAAAGCACAACGGATACCTTACAAGGTATGTGAAGTAGGGGTAGTTAATGGTAAGGAGAGGTCATAGCTCTGTTATGTCAGACACAAGATGCAACTCAGAAGGGAATCAAAATAATTTTGGAAATGACACATAAATCTGGCTTTTTTATATCTGTAGTACTCATTCTAGGTGCTTACAGGACTTTTAAAGAGCAATACTTTGAATAGTCATTACAAAGACCAAGCATGGCTATGCAGTATTGTCCTCTTCAATCTACTTGTTCAAAATTCTATTTAGCAGTTTCTGAATTATATAAATTTTTAAAAAAGTAAGTAAAACAAATTTTGACCCTAAGGGTCGCCCCCAGGGGCACGGGTTTTTTCACCGGGTTTTTTTCGGGAAATTTTTTTTTTTGGTTTTAAAAAAGTCGAAAACCGGGGTTAAATTTTTTAAAACGGGCCTTTTGGGAAAAAACCCCGAAAGAAAGTCCTTTTTGGATTTTAGCCCAGCGGTTTTTCGGGAGGCCAGGTCCAAAACCCCATAGAACCATATTATTCTTCCAACCAGTTTTCGGGGAATATGAACAGTCTATAAAAAAAGAGGGGGGGGGTTTTTTCCCCGTAATCGGGGGAAAAAAAGCCGCCCCTTCCCCCCTCCCGCCCGGTATTTGAATGTGCCGGGGGAAAAGGGCCCCCTAAAGGTTGTTACCTCCCCAAAACAGAGGCATATAACTGAAGGATTTATATTACAGTTGAATTTGATCTTAGGGTGCCTGTTACCAATGCATACATATATAAAAACCTACCTTTTTAGAAGCCGTTTACCCGGGACGGTCAAATTTCTGGTATTTGAATTTTTTCGTTTCCCTGCCCCGGCCGTTCGGCGAGGGGGGGGCGGGGGTTTTTTTTTCCCGGGTTAGCGGAGAATAGCCCTCCCCCTACACTTTGACATCTTCATTTCCCTCCCAAAAACCCGGGCGGGGAAAAGGTTTAACATGTTCTATGTTTTTGGGGGCTGGCGGTTTTGGAAAAAACCCCCTGCCTAAAGGGGTGCTGCGGGGGTTTTTTTTAGGAAAACCCATGTTAAAAAAGTTTTTTTATCCCGGTTTTAAAACCCAAAAAACCCGGGTGAAAAATGGGTGAAAAACCCCCCCCGCCCGGGGGAAAAGGGCCCTTAAAAAACTTTTCCCTTTTTTGGGCCCTTTAAGCTGCATGCCTTTTTTTTAGTGCTAGATGCATTTTTACAAAATAAGTTGTTTCAGTACATGTGTTTTTTGAGGGAGTTTTTTCTGTGGCATTTTTCCAAAAACATATCATGTGATTCATGAGACTTCATAATTGCTCTTTGAATCAGCTGCTTTATTAAATTAAAAGCAAAAAAAAAAAAAAAAATTAAATGCCACCAAAAAAAGTACCCAAACTGAGTAAAAAGCAATACAAAAAAAAAAATGCATGTAGTAGATTTTGTATTTTCCAATTCTGCAGTGTCCACTCTTCCTGTGTGGACTTCATGCGAAATAAGTGACTTTACTTATTCCACAAGATTTATATATGAAAAACATGTGGGTAACCAGAACATACATTAGCCCCAGTGAATGGGGCTAATCCGCATCCAAATTTGCAGAGGAAACCACCACAAAAAAGATAAAATCCCTGGCAGAAATGTATTAGGAAAATTACACCATATGAACATCCCCTATGGATTCCTTCACACAGTTTTTTGTGGCTTTAAAAAAAAAGGTCCTAAAGAGACCAGTGCTTTTCATAATGCAACATGTTTTTGTGGCACTTTATATTGAATTTCTTCCTTAGTTTATGTGTATTAGTTCCTGCATATCCTTGGTGCCATTTTTCCTGTGGCATTTTTCCATAGCAAATCAAGTGATTTTATGTTTTCTCCGTGAATCACGATTTGAAATGTTAAAAACAAAAACTACCAAAAAAAGGCAACAGAAAGTTGAACATGTTGATTTAAGCAGGAGAAAAAAAAAAAACAATGCAGGTATATGAGAGAAAAATGGCAAAAACTGCTCGAAAACACCCTCTACCTAAAGCATGCACTGAGTGGTAAAAAAAAATCCAACAAAAAACAGCGTGAACCCCAAAAAAACATACTCAAAGTGAGGATAACTTCTTAAAAACTGAATCGCTTTTAGTGAATTCAGTATTACCGTATGACTTTCAGCCATAAAGAAAGGTTGGTTTCACACAAACGTTTTTCCTAAAAAACAACACATTTTCTCTGACTCTTTTCATGGTGTTTTTGTGTAATTTTATTTTTTTTATTATTATTTTTGTTATGATTGGCCAGAAACACTTCAGCCAGAAGTTAGATTGAAGTTTATAGTAAAGCCTAAAGTACACTACATACATAGTATTTTGTACTTGGCCGTTTGTGTGTGGTTTGTTTTTTCCTTGGGTCAGTGGCTTTTCTTTTTCCAATGCAGCACAGACTGGGTATGGCATGTTTTAGAAGCTTTACCAATAGGATTCTATATAGAACTTAAAATCACCAGGAAAATATGCAAAAAACTCACAAAAAAGTGAAAATGCCACAAAAATGTGGTGCACGGCAAGTGCAATTGCCATACAAAATCTAGCCCAGTGTTCAATGTTCTTCATGTATTTTAGACACTTCTGTGTCTCACCCAACAAAGGGGCATGACTTGATACCGTATGTGACATCATGTGCCAAAATTTTAGCACACTTTTTGGTGTAAACTATTTGAACCAATAGTATAACACAGTGTCTAAAGATGTGGCAAATATATTAAACATCATGAGCCACTTTGATAAACTTGGTGCATTTTTAGTATGTCTATTCTGAGTTTAGACAGAATTAATAAATCTATTCCACTGTATGTAGTAGCCCTAAGGAAAGGATTTAAAAAAAAAAAAAGTTAAAGCATAGGCTACTAAGAAAATAGTCTCAACAACAAGGCTAAATTATATGGGAGAATGACTCAATGTATCAATGCCTGTACACAGATTTGTGAAAGAAGCACAGCTAATAGCCCGTAGTCTTAGTGGCTGTGCGCGGAAGAAACACTGCAATGCTACAGAATTACATATATTGTGATTTGTGTTTGTGCCCATTAACAGACAGCAACAAGATGAAATCGAAAAGGTCAAAGAATGGCAATTTGCTCTTACAGCATTAAGGGAGCTATCAAGACAACACAACATTTAAGTTGGTAAACTTGAGAACAGGGGCCGCCATGCCTCTTCAGTACTAGAGGATCTTACAATGGTCGTTTGTCTCTAGCTCAAAATGTAGAAGAATGCTAATGAGAGCCACTATTTGTGAAGCTGCTCATGTGTTGTGTTAGGTTTACCTGGTAATGCTCTGCTCACTTGCCAGGTCGTCATTGCAAAGCTGACTAAGCTTTTTCTTAAACAAGCTGAAATGAGTTAGAGCCAGAAGTAGATTCATTTGAGCTCTCCACGGCATCTCTTCTCTGCTGGCTTGAAAAAGTCTCTTTCGTTTAATATATCTACCAACAATAGGTGTCAGCAGCACGAGCAAAGTTGTGAAAGCTTTTTTTTCAATCTCCTCTCTAGTGAGTCTAAAAGGAAAAAAATAAATAAATCAAATCTATAGCATAGAACTACAAACGCTCAAGAAAGCAGAATCATATATAACATGATAGAAACTTATTAAAATTTCATATGAAAACGAGTACAGGATACAACAATATAATAACTGAATGAATTGACCAAACAAGGAATTTACTTAGTGTCATATTCCAAATTTTACATGAACATGGAGATATTCCCCCTATATTAGTGAATGTATCAACATCTTGTAGACATCTTGTGGTCATAGTATACTTTCAGCTGCATATTTCAAAAATGCACATAAGATCTATATGGATGTAACTCAGCATCTTAAAACTGTACAGGACAGTATTAATCTGTTTCTCTGTGATCATTATTTTGTTCTGATGTATCAATGTATTTCTCTTCTCTTACTTTACACTGTATTATTTCCTTTTTATTTGAAATTATACTCTTAGAAATCTGATTGCTATGTCCTTGGTAGATGCTAGCAAAACTGACAGAAAGTCTTCAAAATGTATAAAGTGGCATTTTACTTACAAAAAGTGACATTACGACACCTAGACAACGGCTATAACTTGTGCAGATAATACCTTTTAGTAGTATGTAGAAAGCCCTTCTTATTCAGAGGAGCAAAACTCCTTTTTTGTTAGACAAGTTAGTCCATTTTTGAAGAGAGCCGACAGCACATCCGTGCTCATTGATGTATGGAACACACACTGTTGCTACGTTTCCCTTCTGCTTCAGGCATGCTAATAATGGTGTATTTCTCTGCGCCTGATAGACTGACCATAATGTTTTCTTTTACTCTGTTATGGATGGAGGATAGGAGGGGGGATTTGGGAATCTCCTTCATACACCTGGTGGAGATGTCCTAAATTACATCACTTTAGGAGATGATTTTACAATATGTTATATTTAATTACATTAATTAAATTGTGGTAATCTAAAACTCAAGTTCTGTTAAAGAGGTTTTCCCTGGATATGCCATCAATGTGTGATAGATGTTAGTCCCACCTCTTAGACCTGCCTCTCTTTCGGGGAACGGCCTACCAAAAGTCTCGGTTTAGAATGCTTGCATGCTACTTTCTATTTTGTTTTATGGAAGTTCTGAATACAGCAGAACACACCGGTCAGCTGTTATCGGAACGCCTTTAGAAAAATAAACCAACTCTCCACTCTAAACAGAAACTTTCAGGGGCCCATTTCCGAGGCAGGTGCGGGTCCCAGAGGTGAGATCTACTGCTATTACACATTGATACCATATCCTATCAATATATCATCAACTTGTAATATGGAAATCCCCTTTTAATTAAGATCATCCCAATGATATCCAAACACACTGTGTCAGTTTTTAACTGATCTTATTAAGTCTAAATTAAGTTACAACATGATCAACAACTGGCTACACAGAATTGTATCTGACAAATTTAATTTCTTTTTCAACATATGACAACCATGGTTGGCTTAGGCAAAAACAATCTCATTTTCACAACATAGTTCTACCACTGCCAACTCCACTACTTTTTTTTCTCTTTCTAGCTCCTCTTCCCACTTCACTTTCAAGTGTATTCTTTAATGTGTATTTTTTCTGTATTTGCACTGTTTTGCATGACATCACAAATTAGGTTCTTCTGGAAAAATCTAATAATAATACTGTGATCTAAATTTACATTTAGGCCCTGTTCACACGACGGATTTGAAAGAGGTTATGGCCGCGGGTTCCGAAGCGGTTTCCACGGCCAAAACTGTGTCCAAATCGCTCCTAGTTTATTAACATGGTTTCCTATGGGAAACCGCACTAATATTCACACGCCGCGGGTTTGAGAACTCTCCTGTCAATTCTTGACAGGGAATCCTAAGCGCGGCGGCCGCACGGTGTAGCCACGCATGTCTCCGCGGGCGTTGTCGCGGCTGGTGCACGGCTGGCGGCGTGGTTTGCCCCCTGCCTACTAATTTGCATGGGGGCAAAGCTTCTCCGCAAGCCGCGCCCCAAACCACGCCCACTTGCGCCGCGACCACGCCCAGCGCCCGCGCCGGGAGACGCAACTTTGCGGCGAGGTCAGGGCGAGATTTGGCCGCGGGAACCGTGGTGAAAGCCACGGCCGAGCCCACGGCCAAATCCGTCGTGTGAACGGGGCCTTATTTGGCTGGCATTAGTAGGCATGTGTGCTTGCCTTTTACAGTGCTTTAAAAAATTAGATAACAAAAGTGTTGTCATGCAAGTACTATAACTGGCATACAGCACGTTACATTTTTTTTCTCATTAAAAGTTTTATTGAGTTTTTAACAATAAGATAACAATCAAAAACATAACCATATAGAATATGGGAAATGTAGAAACTGAGTTCCCATTGAGCAGGGTTTAAATACACAGGTGGGACATATAGCAAATAGCTAGTAATGTAAAATAAGAACATACCTTTCAAGGTACTGTATGTGTAAATGCAAGATAATCGAACCCAATATATTAAAGGTTAATTGACAGAGATCAAGTACATGAAATCGTTGTGCAGTAAATTCAAATATAACAGCAAGTAAAATTTAATGATGTATACGTCACATAGCATTACAATAAATGGCACCAGTAACACATAAACTTTCAAATAAATGTTCCAGAAAATATGACAGAAGAATGAGTAAACATTTTTTTGTCAAAGTGACACTGCAACCTTCTACAATGTGTGGCAGAAATGACTGGGTGTTAGCTGGCTGACAAGTTTCTTACAGTTGAAAATGTCACACAAGCTTTATAAATGAGCTGCATGTTTGCAATATTCTTGGCCACAGGCACAAACAGAAGATGACGGTCAACAGTAGAAATGCGATGAGATATAGTGTCCTGATTCGTAAAACCACTTTTCAGTTCCCTTATCCAAAATATGCTGGTCTATAACATGAGTGGTGGTTTAATTTCTATAGGTGTAGCAATGGTTAACATGTCTGGTACATTGTGATACACCGCTGTAGAACTTTGTGGTTAAGTTTGCATAACATATTAAAGGTATCAGAACATAATAAAGGAATACCTGTTTTTTAGAACGTCTAAAATTAGCTAAATACAACTTCAGATCAACAAAAACATGTGACAATTTTCACCATGTTAATATTTATTTAACAAAAATTAAGCTAAAATGGAAAAGCCAGACATGAAATAGCTGCAGGTTACCTGACCATGTGGGTTTTATCCCAAAATGCTGCGGCGTTCCCAGGTAAAAGACCTAGTGAAGTTGTCCCGGGTGCGGGGAGAAGCCGATGTGCCAGGTGCGATATGCAGCTTCTCCCCACCTCAGCTTCACTGACAGCTCTCTCCCATGTTTATCTATAGGGAGAGAGCTGTCAGTCAAGCGGAGGGGGCGGGGAGAACTCTCACATCGGACTTATCTCCTGCATCCGGCGAAACTTCACTGGGTGTTTTACCCGGGAACGCTGCAGCGTTTCGGGGGTAAAACACACAGTGTTAGCATCGGGTAACCTGCAGCCATCGTTCGGGCATCATAAAGTAGCTAACAGGTTCTATTGAAAGTAGTACGTTTCTTTATGACTTTTTCAAATTTTCACATCATATTGGAAAATTTTTGACAAATTCTTATTTACAACATTGCTTTAGTTCTTTATGGTTTGAGGGCATTTATTTAAGCATAGGTATTATAAATGGTAACTGTCACTTATAGCCTATGCAGAACTTGCTAATAACAGCATAAGCTACTGGCAGATACACTATGTGATGTGTCTCTTATTCTGTATAATAAAGTAGTTTGATAGCATTTATTAGTTAAATCTGGCAGCTTACAGCCTGCTCTGCTAAAGATGAGTCCACTTAATCCATGAGCAGGCATTAGCTCTTGATTATACCTACTACAGGGAATAGGTAGAAAGCAGTTAATAAGTGATGGGCAAGGCTATCAGTGGAATTGAAGTTAACACTTTCCCCTTCCAAACAAGCCACACTTGTTTAACCTACTGTCATGAATTTCAAAACTTAACATGCTGTGGCATGTAGAAGCTGATATGTAGATTTTGGCGGGTTTTTTTTGCAATTTCTCTGAGCATTGCATGGTCTGACCTCGGGGTGAATTTGCTGAGACATCCACTGCTGGGAAAATAATCAACCGTCTTTATTCCACTTGTGAATAATCTTTCTCAGTGTATAGTAAAGGACTTCAAATACTTTGAAAATAGCCTTATAATCCTTCCAAGACCGATGGGCAGCAACAATTGATTCTCTAAGATCATTGCTGTCATCTTTCCTCTTTGTCATTGTGTTCACACGTGCTTTAATGCTTCAAACCAGCAAACTGCCTAAACCAGGGGTGTAACCAGAGAAGCATGGGCCTCATAGCAAACTTTTGGATGGGGCCCCCCGTACCGACCACAAACATTTACCGGGACCTCTTAATAAGTCATGTAGTTACTAGATAATACAAGAAGCAAATACCGCACCAACATACTGCTACCAAACAAATCACACTTTACCAAGGCCAAAGTTACCAATAACGCTACTAGATATGGACCTGATTATATCGCCACAACAAGACCACAAATTACCACCACATGGTGACTGAATAACACCCCTACACTATTACTGAATAAAGTGACCATATAGTGGCTATATAGCGGTATATACCAGTGTACATAGGTGCCCTACAGACTGTAAATTACCTCCATAAAGTGACCATACCGTGGAAGCTACCAATGTACACAGGCTCTGCATACTGTATATTACTGCCATACAGTTACCTTATAGTGGAAGACACCAGTGTACACAGGCTCTGCTGACATATGAGTGATTACAGTGATTACAGTCCTTGTGACTCACAGGTGACGTTTCTCTGATGAGTCGTTGACTTTCCTATTTGTTCTGCATCCGATCCAGACCACCATGATGACTTTTCCCGGACACCACTCGTCACTGCAAATTTGGACACAAATATCTTAGAATCCTCACTTTTCCAGCACCTCACTCCCTGTCCCCCACCTTTGTACAAACTCCCCATGGGTGGGAGAGTGGGTACAGGCTATAACTTAAGAGGCACAATCTCATAGAGGGGAGGGAAGGAATAGAGGATTCACTCCCTGGAGATTGTGTTACAGCTATGACCTGTACACCTCATGATTATATTACCAGGTAGGTAGACCCCATTAAATAGGTTGGCAGGACCTAGGTAGGCAGGCCCCAGGTAGGTAGGCAGTACATAGGCAGCAGGTAGGTGGAGAGGTCCTAGTTAGGTAGATAGGCTACAGGTAGGTAGGTAGATTAGCCATAGGTAGGCAGTAGTTAATCCCCAGTTAGGTAGGCAGCTCCCAGGTAGGTAGGCCCCAGGTAGCTAGGCTATAGGTGGAAACCACATAAGTATGTAGGTAGGCAGGCTATAGATGGGTAGAAAGGCTATAGGTGGGGCCCACATAGGTAGGTAGTTAGAAAGGCTATAGGTGGGGCCCACATAGGTAGGTAGGCTATAGGTGGGGCCCATACAGGTAGACAGGCTTTAGGTAGGCTATAGGTTCCCCCATATAGGCAGGCAGGGATTAGGTAAGCTACAGGGAGCCCCATACAGGCAAGCAAGGCTTAGGTAGGCTATAGGGTGCCCATATAGGTAGGCAGACAGGGTTTAGGTAGCTATAGGGGTCCATATAGTTAGGCAGGCAGGGTTTGAGTAGGTTATAGGGCCTATATAGGTAGGTAGGAAGGGTCTACTTAGGCTATACAGTCCCTGACAGAAGTTCTGTTGATTATCCATGTTGTGGAAACCAAAGCATATAACCTGACTTAAAATTCATCCATTGGTTTTAGGAATGACTCATATGCAAGCTGAAACCCTCCCAAATGAGTTTTTTTTAATGAAAATAAATTAGCTTCACTATTGAAATATTAATCATTTAAGGAACACAGAAAGGTCAGATTTTGGCAAGACAAAATTTTTGTCAAATTGTCATATAATGCACCCAATACTAGTTTACTGCCTGACCTGTGCTCACTAATTGATCGGTTAATTAGTGGGTGTGTATAAAAAGAACTCCAGCACCCCAGAACTTCACTTGAACTGCAACTTGACCTCTGACAACATGCCAAAAATCCACCCTGCGACCAAAGCCTTGATTATCAAGAGGCTGAAGACCAGATCCACTGCAGAGGTGCTGGCACCTTTAATGTGTCTCAGCGTCAAGTACAAAGAATTAAAAAAAGATTTCAAGAGAATGGAGATGTTTTTGACAAGCCGAGGTCTGGCAGACTAAATTGCTCAGGAGGGACATTTGTTGGTTCGAAAATCAAAAGCCAGGCCCTTTTCCACTTCAGCACAGCTCCAACAGGCCTGGTCACTTCAAGTCCCTGTGTCAACTAGAACAGTTTGTAGGATTCTGTTTCGAAATGGCCTCCATGGTCGAATCAGTACCCCCAGCACTTAACAAAAAGCAATTAAAAAACCGTGTGACATTTGCCAAGGCCCACAGCTTGCTAAACGGATGGACGCTGGAAAAGTGGAAAAAGTTGGATTTCTCAAATGAATCTTCAGTTACACCACAGTCCCGGCAAATACTGCAGGAGACCTACTGGAGCCCGTATGGATCCAAGATACACCCAGAAAACGAGATCATGGTCTGGGGTTACATTCAATGTGGGGGTGTGCGAAACATTTGCAAGGTGGAAGGCAATATCAATAGCTTAAAATATCAAGAAGTATTAGCTACCGCTTACATTCCCTATCATAAAAGGGGTCAAATTTTGCAGCAGGATGGTGCTCCATCTCATACATCCATCTCTACATCAAGTTCCTCAAGGCAAAGAAGATCATGGTTCTCCAGGACTGGCCAGCCCAGTCATCAGACATGAACATCATTGAGCAGGTTTGAGGTAGGATAAAAGAGGAAGCTTGGAAGACAAAACCAAAGAATCTTGACGAACTCTGGGAGGCATGTAAGACTGCATTCTTTCCTATTCTTGATGTCTTCATCAATAAATTGTATGAATCATTGTCGAAACGCATGGATGCTGTCCTTCAAGCTCATGGAAGTCACACAAAATATTAAATATGGCTCTAATAGCACCACAACTTCATTCACCAATGTTATGAAACATATCTTTGTATTTGAAGTGAATTATTAGTTTGATTTTCATATTACATTTTGTGGGCGACAAAATTTTTGTTTTGCCAAAATCTGACCTTTCTGTGTTCCTTAAATGATCAATAGTTCAGCAGTGAAGCAAAATTATTTTCGTTAACAAAACCTGATTTGGGAGGGTTTTAGCTTGCATATGAGTCATTCCTCATGGGGCCATACAGTTAGGTAGGCAGAGTTTAGGCTCTATAAGTGCTGAAAGAAAGAAATAACTTACCTCTCTCCACATTCCCGCGATGTGACCGAGCAGGTCAGCCTCTGAGCCCATAGCGGTGATGTGACGTCATCACGCCGCCCATGTCAGTAATGAGGGCCAGCGCCTGGTAAGCTTGAGGCCTAAGTCCTTAAGCTTACCAGGTGGGTTAGCAGAGCGAAGTGCTGGCAGCGCTACACTTTGCTAATACCGGACAGTCTGACTCTAGCCTCTGAATGCTCGGGACACAAGGTTTGGGCATTCAGAGGCAGGTGGCGGTGGCGGGCCCCGCCGGCAGTGACGTATACTTACATTCATTGCCAGTTGGTCCCAGGAGCGGAACTACCAGGGTAGCAGATGTGGAGACAGCTGCCCCAGGGCCCCCTAAGGTCCTGGGCCCTGTGGCAGCTCTATGTCTGCTACCATAGTAGTTCTGCCACTGGCCTAAATTCTGCTTTTATAGAAATAATAAAGGAGATTTAGTTAGTAGCACTGCTACTTACTCTCTTAGAGCTTTATGTATGAAAACTGTCTAGGTCTAAGACTTTCTTTGTTGCCCATTGCAACCCCACAGAGCTCCCCTTTCATTTCATATAGCGCTCTGAAAAAGTGAAAGGGGAGCTCTGATTGTTTGCTATGGGCAACAAAGAAAGTCTTAGATCTAGACAGTTTTCATAAAAGCCCCCCTTAATTCCTATGGAAGTAGTCAGGGTGTATTTAGTTTTTCAAATGCTTCTTCTGCATTTTAGCTTAGTTTTTGTTAAATAAATAATGAGAAAGTGTAATTTGCCATATGCTGTTATCCACCTGATATTGTATATACCTAAATTGTAAGACCTTCTAAGAACCAGATGGGTTTTTTTGTGTCTTAAAACGTAAAACCATAAAATTCTAAGAGAGTATTCTTTCTTTTTCTCATTACTGTATATACATATTTATATGCTTGCTGTGCACATCTTATTACTGCAGTCTACTTTGTAAAGCATCATATAATGCAAATTGTTATATGATTCTAAGCAGTTTCTAAATTTGAATATTTCCATTTTAAAAGTAAAACTTTAATTTCAAATTGCTATGTTCATTAGACTGATGCACTCAGACTGCACTGCGAGAAGACAACAACACAACACAATTACATCTACTGTAATTACCCTAATGACTACATAAACACATAATTTTAACATTATTTTAAATAGATCTAATTTCCCCATGAGTATATAATTGGAAAATCTTCACAACATTCATGTAGTCAAATTGTTCACAGGCACAAGTGTGCAAA
Source organism: Phyllomedusa bahiana (assembly GCA_025379985.1). Taxonomy (NCBI): domain Eukaryota; kingdom Metazoa; phylum Chordata; class Amphibia; order Anura; family Hylidae; genus Phyllomedusa; species Phyllomedusa bahiana. The sequence goes on from JAODAL010002746.1 coordinate 88,625, forward strand.
AAAGTAAAAATGAATATAGGCTTTAAGGAGGTTGTCCGGTGAAACAAAAAGAGAAAAAAACCGAAAACATTTCAAATGTCTTGACTGCATCTTCATTTACTGTATCTCTAAGTGATATTTTCTGTACTAATTTGCACTTTTCATGTGCTATATGTACCCTTCTGTCTTTGCAGCAGAGCAGCAGCATTTTCTGTTTAAAATATGTTTTCCTGTGCTTTGTAAAGCTACCATTCCCATAAACCTTTGTTGTGCTTTGTCTATCTTTCTCCATCCTAACCTGTTTTCTGTGGTCACTTTCAAAGTATACTAATAAAACCTTCTGTGTACAATAAGAGCTTATGCACACAACCATTTTACAGCACTCTACAACCGATAAGTATTATAAGAGCCATACCAAGGTATTTATGGGTGCTTGAACAGCAATTTTCAAGTCATGGCACAGTTTCTCAATAGGATGTAGGTCTGGACTTTGACTGGGCTATATTAAAACATGAATATGCTTTGATTTAAACCATTCCATTGTAGCTTTGGCTGCTGAAGTAAAGTATTTACACAGCATGATGCTGCTACCACCATGCTTCATGGTAGGGATGGTGTGTTCAGGTTGATGTGCTGTGTTGGTTTTCCTCCACACATAGGGCCACATGTATAAACCTGTTTAGGTCTAAAACTCACTCTTTTGCCCATGTTGCCATTTAGGCCACAAAGTTCAATTTTGGTCTCATCTGACCAGAGCACCTTCTTCCATGTGTTTGCTGTATCCCTTATATCGATTTATGCAAACTACAAACAGGACTACTTATAGCTTGCTTTAAAAAAAAAACAGATTTGTGTAGTACATAACTAATCTTTGTCCTGTGTCTTGGATGGCCATGTCTTGGTAGGTTAGCAGTTGTACCATACTCCTTCCAGTTACAGATAATGGATTGAACAGTGCTCAGTGAGATGTTCAAAACTTGGGCTATTTCTTTAAAACCTAACCCTGCAATACATTTTGCCACAACTTCATTCCTGAGCTGTCTGGTGTGTTCTTTGGTTTTCATTATGCCGTTTGTCCACTAATTTACTCTCACAAACCTCTGAGGCCTTTACAAAATAGCTGTAGTTATTCTGAGAATAAGTTACAAACAAATATACTTTATTTACTAATTAGGTGATTTCCTAAGGAAATTAGTCACATTGAGTTTTACTTATGGGTATCAGGGGTATTAGGGGTATCAGTGTAAAGGGGGATGAATACATATGCATGCCACACTTAATTTTCATTTGCACAGATTTGGAAAAGCACATATCATTTGCTTTACATTTTACAAATAATTGCTGCTACGGGCTGCGCTATCAAATAAAATATATTTAAGTGTGTGGCTGTAACATTTAAAAATGAGGAAAAGTTCAAGAGGTATGAATACTTTTGCAACCTTTTTATTTTAAGCATACCTTTTTATTTTTATAATATAAATAAAAGAATAGTCTGCTACTCTGTTGTATACAACTAGACACAGTGAAAAAACCTATACCACGCAGTATAGGTTTTCTTACTATTAGAGTCAATGGTAACTGTAAGCCTGTACAGTAGCATACTTTAAAGAGAACCTGTCACATAGATTATGCCCCCCTTGCTGAGGGCAGCACAATCTAGTGTCAGACATGCTGTTTCCAGCCCTGTGTCCCTTATTCTGTAAGATGCTGTAGTTTTCGTGTATTTAATGCTCAAATCTGCAGTTTTCAGCCAGAAGAGTCATTCGAAGAGTCCTTCAAAGAGTGAGTTTTTTTCAAAACCGGCCAGTCGGAGGCTAGCCCCACCCACCTCAACTGACAAACCTATTACTTTAAATAGGTAGAAACATGTGAATAACTGTTAGTAGCCTTTGGTGGGTGGAGCTAACACCTGCTCATGAATAAGATTTGTGGGGTAAATGCTCTAAAACTGCTGCATCTTGCAGAATAAGGGGCACAGTGCTGGAAACAGCAGCTCTGACACTAACTTGTGCTGCCCTCAGCAAGGGGGGCACAACCTACGTGACAGGATCACTTTAAAGGCTTCCTTCCATTTAAGTTATATATCGGGGAACACTCTCAATATATAACTCTGATGGAAATAAAAACTAAATCTGAAGAGATCCTTAAATGAAAAATATGATAAAATGCACGTTATTTAAACTGTAGTCAAACTGAAAAAGTATCAATGTCATAATAACCTTTGAGGATCCACATTTCGATTCTTTTTTTTCTGCTCACTCACTCGTTCTACTTTTTTATAAATATTCAGTTTTTTAGCTTGTTTCGGTTTTGAAGCTCCTGGGTCCTTAAATACGAGAAAATGTATGGGTTAGCAATGTGCTGATTTAATTTACAATGATAACATGATAATATAAACAGTAAAAATAAATATAACTTGGCTGCATAGTAAAAGTAATAAATCTGGAAACAGAAACATGTATAACACAAAGCAGTCTACAAAAAGCTTCCAAGAGTCTGACCTCAAGACTCTTATACTCTTATATGCAAGGAAGGGAAGATCTCTCCTTAAGGAGAGCACAGAACGAACGGCTTGTAGAGTTTTTGTTTTGCCTTTTCGCCCTCTACTTAGCATCTGCATATCACAAGGGCATTATGGGAGAGGGCTGAGAACCACAGCGCCCCTGTTGGTTGTAAAAATCATCAATTTGCAATTGACCCACTGAGTCTTGAGAAAGCAAAAAGGATTTTTTAGCCAAGCCAGTATCTCTCATCTACAGACAACGCTGTTTCGGGATTTTTGTCCCTCTTCAGTGCAGAGTAGAGAAGATACTGGCTGGCTGTGTGGGAGGCATCGGGTAGCTCAGGAAGGGAAGATCTCTCCTTAAGGAGAGCACCGAACGAACGGCTTGTAGAGTTTTTGTTTTGCCTTTTCGCCCTCTACTTAGCATCTGCATATCACAAGGCATTATGGGAAAGGGGCTGAGAAACCCACAGCGCCCTCTGTTGGTTGTAACAAATCCTCAATTTGCTTTTGACCCACCGAGTCTTGAGAAAGCAAAAAAGGATTTTTTTAGCCAAGCCAGTATCTCTCATCTACAGACAACGCTGTTTCGGGATTTTTGTCCCTCTTCAGTGCGGAGTAGAGAAGATACTGGCTGGTGTGTGGGAGGCATCGGGTAGCTCAGGAAGGGGAAGATCTCTCCTTAAGGTGAACCGAACGAAACGGCTTGTAGAGTTTTTGTTTTGCCTTTTCGCCCTCTACTTAGCATCTGCATATCACAAGGCATTATGGGAAAGGGGCTGAGAAAGCCAACAGCGCCCTCTGTTGGTTGTAACAAATCCTCAATTTGCTTTTGACCCACCGAGTCTTGAGAAAGCAAAAAGGATTTTTTAGCCAAGCCAGTATCTCTCATCTACAGACAACGCTGTTTCGGGTTTTTGTCCCTCTTCAGTGCAGAGTAGAGAAGATACTGGCTGGCTGTGTGGGAGGCATCGGGTTGCTCAGGAAGGGAAGATCTCTCCTTAAGGAGAGCACCGAACGAACGGCTTGTAGAGTTTTTGTTTTGCCTTTTCGCCCTCTACTTAGCATCTGCATATCACAAGGCATTATGGGAAAGGGGCTGAGAAGCCCACAGCGCCCTCTGTTGGTTGTAACAAATCCTCAATTTGCTTTTGACCCAAGAGTCTTGAGAAAGCAAAAAGGGTTTTTTAGCCAAGCCAGTATCTCTCATCTACAGACAACGCTGTTTCGGGATTTTTGTCCCTCTTCAGTGCAGAGTAGAGAAGATACTGGCTGACTGTGTGGGAGGCATCGGATAGTTCAGGAAGGGAAGATCTCTCCTTAAGGAGAGCACCGAACGAATGGCAAGTAATACAAAACAAATAGAGGAAGCAGCACCACTTCAGAAAAAGTTAAATTTATTCACCCATGTCCATACAACAAACTGTTTAGGCCTCAAACTCACTTTTTCGCCCATAAGTTACTAACCTATACAGTTTCATACTTGTGACCCTTTTTTGTCCTTCTATAGGGCTCTATGGAAGGGCTGAAACATTTTAAAGTGGTTTACCTGTTCCAGCAGTAATGCGCCTTACTGAAGCCGAACTGAAGCTATAAATCTATAACTTCGTACGGTTCTAGTGCGCCCTGCCTCTTTTTAAACTATCGCGAACGGGGTTGCGCTAGATGTCGGGCTGAAAAGACACCAGACTTCTGGGGCAGCCCCATTCATACATGTCGCCCTATGTGATTTAATGATTTCTCTTTGAATCACAAAATAATAAGGTGAAAAAAAATGCTACAAAAAATGCAACACATTTACACAATGCATTTTTTAAGCACAATGACATATTTTTTAAACAATGAAAGTCTATAAGGAAAAAGTCCACAAACTCTGACCCAAATAACACACTCAAAGCGGGAAAAATGGCACCAAGAAGAAAGGAGGTTTACAAGCAGCATACCTTCTGATATTCGACAAGGGCTGTGGTGTACCTCTTTAAGGAATCATTTGGTGCAGGGACATGTCCTGTCTCATCAGTTCGCTTGCTTCCGAAAACATCTTCATTTCTCCTAAATGAAAAAAACAGTGCTTTTTTTGTTTATTGCAGGTTTTACTCCTATTTTTACCAACATTTCCTCGCTAGTCAGCAAATATTGCCATACATGTTCTTATAAAGAAATATTAGCATTTACAGTGGACATATGATCATGCACAGTTGTATTAGTTATACTGCATGGCTCTGTGACAAAGAAATCAAATTATCATGTTTCTTTTAGAACAGTATTATTCCACCTTCAATTAACAACTAGGTTGACAATAGCGTTCCACTGGAAATCCTCAAAAACAGCACAACTCTCCGAAATTATTAACAGTTAATTATCATTATCATTGTGAAACCAGTATGGTTATCCCACCTCATTTAGCCTTCCATACAAAAACCAAATGGAAACTGTGGACTGACTCAAATTATTTTGTTTAATCTTGGCATTTATATATTTTTCTTTTGGATGTTAATGGGTTAGGTCAGAGCCTTATTTGATTATGATTCTGGTTAACTCATCTGATTATTCTTAAGTAACATTTCTTCTGATGTTCTTACATACATTGTAATCCAATGCTGTACCATGACTTTATTTGCTTTTTATTTCCTCTGTGTTCATTATTTTTTCCCCGTTAAGGGGCTTTGTTGTTGGAAAATTTCTTGAAAAATTAATAAAAATTTAGGGCGACATGTATGAAGATCGGCGCGTCAGAGCGCCCGTTTTTTTTACATGAAAGCTGCGCCTGATATATGTCGGCGCCCGAGGTGCGCTCATACATGCAGTGTAAAGTTCCCTGCGCCTCCCCATTGTGTGAGGCGCATTGCGGAACTTAGGCGCAGAAGGTATGCGGCGCACATGTTTTAAGTTTCGAGACAGGCTGAAAATCAGGGAAAAATCATTAAGCATGTTAGTGAATAGCAAAAAGAGTTGTCTTTTATAATGAATGAATAAAGATAAATCTATAAATAAGTTGTAAAAAATCGATTTCAATGTATAAAAAAAAGTTGATCATTTAAAATGAAAGCAAATATATATAAGATCTCAAAAGAAAAAAATATCAGCTATAAAATGTCTTAAAAAGGGAGAGAATTAAACTAATTTTACATTAAATATGATGATGTTGTACTGAAGAAGAAGAAAGAAGAAAAAATACATCTTAATTTTTTATTAAAAAAACAAAACAAAAATTAACATCAGTACAACATCAGCATTGGCTTATTTAATGTAACATTAGTTTAATTCTCTCCCTTTTTTTAAGACCTTTTATATTTGATATTTCTTTTTTTCAGATCGTATATATATTTTCTTTTTCAATCGTATATATATATATATATATATTTGCTTTCATTTTAAATGGTCAACTTTTTCTATACATTGAAATCGAATTTGATCAACTTTGATATTTCTCTTTATTCATTCATTAATTTTATAGACAACTCTTTTTTATTATTGTACTGTTGTAACTGTATTGTATTGCCCCATTACAATAAGTTCTAGCTTTACTGCGCCTCCTCCGACTCAGGTAGACCACTTTGAACTAGGTCTGCCTGTCGGAGCTGTTATGCTCCTCACTTTGCCGACCGGCATTCATACATGCGTCGGTGATTTTGAATCTGGTGTTTCCCGCCCCAGAATGCACACAGCACGCCCACTGCACGCCCCTTCATGTTAGGCTCATACGACAGTGGCGAAGGTTGCGCCTAACAGCGCATCCCTGCGTGCAACAGTGGAGTCGGCACAGTGAGGCACAGCATACGCCTGGAATCAAGTGCAATTCCCGATCATACATGTCACCCTTAATGATTAAACAAATAAATAAAAATAAATAAATAAAATCAAATATAAACAATGGTTGGGATTTGCACTGATTGGCAGAAGTGCACAAACCAGTTGAGCATCCCTAATAATAAAGATAAAATAGGGCCACCTTTTAATGCTTGTAGCACACCATTTAGGACCTCTGTGATTGTTTGCTCCCATTTTATCTCAGTGGGTTCAGGCTGTGGAGAGGCTCCATCTTTTAAAATAAGGAAAGCAGGCAACGTATACCCTTGCTAATGGTTGAAACATATGTTGTCTCCTGAAAGCCAACTGATCTGACATCACATTGCTATGTACAATTCCTAATTTCATAGTTCCGCAAATCTTTTAATTACAGATTGCCACTGGCAATTTACTGCAGCTTGTATGGGTATATGCCTAAAGACTATTGTAATGTCTACTATTTCTGTAGTTAGTGTACAGCGGTTGTAGTAGGAATTCTTTAAAGGGAATGTGTCATAAGACAATGACTTACTTTTTAACACATCTTTAAAGAATTTTTGGTCATGTTTATTTTTTTAATTTCCCATAACAATATCAACATTTAAAAGAAAAAATCCTGAAGTTTTCACTTTGGTCACTAAGCCAAGTAATAGTTTGACACTTAATATTCTGTAGTTTCCTCATTATCAGCACAGCCAGGGTTACACTTATAGGTGACAATGTGTATAGATAACACAGGATCCACGATTCACAATAGGAGATAGTCACAGTTTACCCACTCCTCCTCCCTGGATAATGACTTCTTCCCAGGTCATAGAGAATGCCAAACAAGTCAGTGGTCTGCTCCTGTTCACAGGCTTCTACAGTGGGTAGGGAGAGTATTCAGACCCCTTTAAATTTTTCAATCTTTGTTTCATTGCAGACATTTGGTAAGATCAAAAAGGTTCATTTTTTGCTCATTAATGTACACTCTGCACCCCATCTTGAAAGAAATAATACAGAAATGTAGATATTTTTACAAATTTATTAAACAAGAAAAACTGAAATATCTCATGGTCATAAGTATTCAGACCCTTTGCTCAGTATTGAGTAGAAGCCCCCTTTTGAGCTAGTACAGCCATGAGTCTTCTTGGGAATGATGCAACAAGTTTTTCACACCTGGATTTGGGGATCCTCTGCCATTCTTCCTTTCAGATCCTCTCCAGTTCCGTCAGGTACTGCTTAGAATTAACACCAAAAAGTTCAATCTTAGTCTCATCAGAACAGAGAATCTTATTTCTCAAAGTCTGGGAGTCCTTCATGTGTTTTTTTGCAAACTGTAGGTGGGCTTTCATATGTAAACTGAGGTGAGGCTTCCGTCGGCACACTCTGCCAAAAAGACCCGACTGGTGGAGGGCTGTAGTGATAGTTTATTTTGTGGAACTTTCTTCCATCTCCCTACTGCATCTCTGGAGCTCAGTCACAGTGATCTTGAGGTTCTTCTTTACCTCTCTCACCAAGGCTCTTCTCCCACGATTGCTTAGTTTGGCTGGACGGCCAGGTCGAGGAAGAGTTATGGTCGTCCCAACCTTCTTCAATTTAAGGATTATGGAGGACACTGTGCTCTTAGGAGCCTTGAGTGCTGCATAAAGTCTTTTGTAACCTTGGCCAGATCTGTGCCTTGCCACAATCCTGTCTCTGAGCTCCTTGGGCAGTTCCTTAGACCTCATGATTCTCATGTGCTCTGACATGCACTGTGAGCTGCGAGGTCTTATATAAACAGATGCGTGCCTTTCCTAATCAAGTCCAGTCAGTTTAATTAAACACAGTTGGACTACAATAAAAGAGTGGAACCATCTCAAGGAGGATCAGAAGGAAATAGACAGCATGTGAGTTAAATATGAGTGTCACAGAAAGGGTTTGAATACTTATGACCATGTGATATTTCAGTTCTTCTTGTTTATTAAATTTGCATAAATATCTACATATCGGTATTTTTCCTTTCAAGATGGGGTGCAGAGTGTACATTAATGAACAAAAAAATTAACTTTTTTGATCTTACCAAATGGCTGCAATGAAACAGTGAAAAATTTAAAGGGGTCTGAATACTTTCCGTACCCACTGTATGTTTATGAAGCTGCTGTAAAGCATCTCTCTAAATGCTGTTAAAAGCAGCTCAGGGAAAATGTCTGTTCTCCATAATCATATTAAGACAACACATTTAAAAAAAAACTACAGTCAGAAAATTGTTTTAATTTTCTGACTGTAGTTTTTTTTAAATGTGTTGTCTTAATATGATTATGGAGACAGACATTTTCCCTGAGCTGCTAAGAAGACTGCGTTTTAGACTGTACTTCCTTTGCATCCTAATACAAATGTTCTTCTTTGTTTTATGATGTTAAAAATTTGGAAAATGCTTTAATAAGAATCTATTATTATGAAAACAGCTAAGAAGAAAAGAATATTTATCAGTATCTTGTTTTAATTAGTAAAAAAATGGTTAAAGATTCCATTTCACGTCATAACTGTCCAGAACCTCTTATAAAATTAAAGGTAAAGATTTATAAAGTTTAGTTAAAAACATCCCTCCCCAAAAGTAAATACAGGCAGTCCCCGGGTTACAAACGGGATAGGGACTGTAGGTTTGTTCTTAAGTTGAAATTGTATGTAAGTTGGAACAGGTATATTTATTAAATGTAATTACAGCAAAAACAATTTTTTTTAGTTTTGCATAGTACAGGGAACAGTTTTTACATTTGTTTTGCTGTCTGTGCCCTTTTTTAGAAGATTTCACCTAACGTTCTATATCATGTGCAGCTGTGGCATGCTGGCACTTGGTTATCATGGGGCGTGACTCAGTGTTGAATGTCAGTCACGCCCCATAAGTCTCCGTTTGTAACTAGGGGACGTATGTAAGTTGGAACGATGTAAGTCGGGGACTGCCTGTACATAACCCCCATTTTTATTGAAAATAAACCCTTAAAAACAATGGTAGTTTTGCCTTCTTTTCTCACATTCTGTGCAGTACAACATTTTAACAAATTATACAGTAAATTATATATACTCTCACATGGTGCCATTAAAAACTTTTTTTAAAAAGTGCAAAAAATAAGACTTCACACTGCTATATTAAAGGAGAAATAAATAAGTTTTGGGTCTTGGAATGCAGAAACACAAAAAAGACCTTTTATTCCCTAAAACATGTTTTTATTGTGCAAAAATCCTACAATGTAAAAAAAATACACTTGTTTGATATCGCTGTGTTCAAACCGACCTGTAGGGTAAAGTAAATGTAAAATTTTTACTGAAGGCTAAACACCAGAAAAAGAAAAAAAAAGTCAGGATTGCTGTTATTTACATTCACTTATTAACTGTTTAATGAAGACTCACGTTATATGTATCTCTGCCATTCTGAGGAATGGTACCACTGAAAAATATAACTTAGCCTGAAAAACAAACAAGCTCTAATATAGCTATGTTTCCAAATAGTGTTTTTTGCAACAGTGCAAAAGTAAAAAAAAAAAAAATGCTTAACCTATATGGCCAAACATAGGCTGGAACATAGTGGGTTAAGTAAAGATCTTTTCTCTCATTGATTCATGCTGTATGATATATTTTTCTACAAATTTCTAAAAGATGAACTTTGATGGTCATGCCTTTTCTTGAAAAACCGTCAATGCCATCCAGAATCAGGCTTTAGTTTGCTATTATTTCACTGAATAAAAATAGAATTACATTACAAATTAATACCCTGTAATTCTTGCGCAGGGAGAAAAAAAAATCAATAAGCAGGTGGTTGTCAACATTTCACTCTCTTTGTACTACTGTAAGATGACAGTTTATTGATTCAAATCTATTTCTCAACTTCAATTTAGAAATCAATTTCACAAAGTGAAAGCAAGACTTATAAACTGCAGACCTACTTTTTTGTTAAATGCATACATTACAGATTGCACAGGCCTCCAAAAATAATGATTTAATTATCCCATGTCACATAAGTTATTCTTTGTTACTACACAGAATGAATGGTACAAATTGTTTTTACCCACTGCATGGAAAGTCAATGTCCTGTAACTAAAATCAAGCTGGTTCTGATTTGATTTCAATTGCATATACTCCATCTGAGTGTTGAAAACACAGATGGACTTTTGGTAGAACCTCAGCATGAACAAAAACACTTTGGGCGACATGTCAGAAAAGAGGCGCCTCAACGACAGTTTTAAGGTGCATTAAATGAGTATATAGTGTGCCTGAATGAAAGAACCTGTCAAAAATCTGGTGTGTGGTTTACCTTGCATAGTATAATTGATGTGCCTAATCTAGGCTCATAGCATAATTTAGGTGCATAGGATATCATTGCTAGCATGTTTGATGCGTCTACTTTAGGCGCACTCAAATGTGTTGTGCCTGCCGTTTTGGTGTACTACAGTTCATTTATATAGAGAATAGGGCGTCAACAGTTTTTTGGCACAAAATACACAAAAAAAATGGCGCAGTAATTGGAAATATCGCCCTCCCTTTTTTATTATTCAATACTTATTACTTTGTATGCATTTCATCATAAAACTAGTTGTAAATAAATGTTTTTTTATAGGAAAGATTATAAGTCAATGACAAACCCAGATCAAGAAATGTTCTCCAAAGCATTAATTGAGGCAGAATGATTGCACTCGCACTTTACTTAAAGGGGTTGTCAAGTATATATAAAAAGTAAACAATTGAGGTTTCCCAAAGAACAAAAGAAAAAAATCCATACTTCCTTTAATCTTACACTGGCTATGCAGCGTCTCTCCCTGGTCTTCTGTTTACTTCTCGGTCCTGGACGAATGGGATGTCACTGCTACTACTAATACATACTACTCCCAAAAAGTTATGGATATTTGGCTTTTGGGTGAAATTCATGGAAAGTGTAAAAATGTCATGCTACGGTGGTATTTTATCTTAAAAGTCGGCCATTTAAGTCGTATCATGCAATGTTGATTTTCTTATCTCAAACAATTTAATAAAACAAAAGCCATTAATAGTGAAGAGTATACACCACCAAAAATGTCAATGCCTCAATAACGTGTCATGTGGCCTTGAATATTAACAGCTTGATAACGATGTCTCATGCTGTTCACAGGTCCAGTTATTGACTGCGTAGGCATGGCATCCCACTCTTCTTGAAGGGCGCCCCTCAGGTTATTGAGGCTCAGGGGTAGAGAGTTATGAGCTTCTAAGACCCAGCTGATCTCAGAGGTTTTCTAGGGAATTCAGGCCTGGAGAAAGTGCAGGCCACTCCATGTACGGTACACCAGTCTCCCGTAAGTCATTCCCTAGTGATGTGACCTCTATGAGCTGAAGCATTGTTGAAGATTAAATTATCTGTCACGGGTGCGCCCGTGAACCCCCCCCCCCCCCCCGGGTCGCAGGTGCATCCGTGCCCCGCGGCAAGTGGCGCCACGACCCGCATGTCGGGCCGTGGGCGCACTCGCCCCACCTTACCCAGCCACACTGCTGACCGGGTCTCTGCTTCCCAGCGCGCGCGTCCCCGCCTCCTAGGGCACGCGCGTGCGCGCCGACACGGTTAAATTTAACGGGCCAGCGCATCAGTAGAATCCATTGTGTGTCGCAGCCCCTATTTAAAGCCTGCCCCTTCCTGTGCCCAGCGCTGGATCTTTAGTGCCTATTGAGAAAGCGTTCCTGAGTCTTCCGTCATAACGTGTACCATACCTTCTTGCCTACGTCCCTCGACCATGAACCTCTGCCGCCTGTCCTGACCTTATTGCCGGGCCCTGCCAACCTCTACGCCTCACGATTCTGTACCACGCTCACACTAGGCTGCCCGCTCAAGCAAGTCACGTCAGTGGACGCGACCTGGTAGAATCCCGCCGCAGCAATTCCATCCTGCTTTGCGGCAGGCTCTGGTGAAAACCGGGACCTACTTAGATTCAGCTCCCTGGCTTGGCTTATGGATCCACTACCGCTGCCCGTGACAGTAAGATCCGGCCATGGATCCCACCAAGGTGCCTCTGCCTTGCGTCGCTGACCTAACCATCATTATGGCACAGCAATCCCAGCAGATCGCTCAGCAGGCCCAGCAACTCAGCCATCTCTCCACCATGATGCAGCAGTGCCTGGCCACCCAGCAGCAACAACCTGCTCCTGTGGCTTCCGCTGCACCTTCGGCTTCCACACCGGCTGCTGGTCCAAGGCTTCGTCTGTCTATGCCGTCTAAGTTCAATGGGGACTCCAAGGCTTGCAGGGGCTTTATCACCCAATGCTCTCTGCACATAGAGTTAATGGGGAACCAATTCCCTACTGAAAGGTTGAAGGTTGCATTTGTGGTCAGCCTTCTTTGCGGGAAAACTCTGGCCTGGGCTACCCCTCTTTGGGACAGAGACGATCCGGTCACGGCTAACCTCGCCACTTTCCTCACAGAGTTCCGCAGCGTGTTTGAGGAACCTGCCCGAGCCTCTTCTGCCGAAACTGCCTTACTGAATCTACGCCAAGGAGACTCCTCAGTGGGCAACTACGCGGTACAGTTCCGCACCCTGGCCTCGGAACTATCATGGAACAATGTAGCATTAGCCACCACCTTCAAGAAAGGCCTCTCCAGCCAGATCAAGGATGCCTTATCCACCCGTGATCCGCCTTCCTCCTTGAGTGACCTCATCTCTTTGGCCACTCGGATCGATATCCGTTTTTCTGAACAGCGAGAAGAGCTCCATCAGGAACGCGAACCTGCCAGGGGTCGTCGTTTTCCCCGCCTAGCTCCTGTATTCCAGAGGCAACCACAGTTGTCCTCCCTGCCTGCTACGGAGGAACCCATCAAGTGGACAGAGCTCATTTGACTCCACAGGAGCTGACCCGGCGGCGTGAAGAAAACCTATGCCTCTACTGTGCCAGCCCCGAACATTTCCGCTGGGGCTGCCCACTTTGTCCTCAGCATCCGGGAAACGCACGCACCTAGGCCACATGGGAGAGGTGTCTCTAGGTGAGAGCAAGTACTCTCCTTGTTTGACTATGCCCGTGCTTGTCGGATCTGAACCAGGAGTTCAATTCCAAATTTCCGCCTTCCTGGACTCCGGTTCGACGGGAAATTTTGTGGATGCTGCCTTGGTGTCTATATACAACATCCCCGTGGTCCGTCTGGAAAAGCCTCTTGTCTTCTCCTCTGTCAGTGGGGAGATCCTCCGTGACCCGATCCAGTACTGTACCAAGCCCTTGCTCCTTCAGATAGGGGCGCTACATAAGGCCCTGTTCACACGACGGATTTGGCCGTGGTTATGGCCACGGGTTCTGACGCGGTTTCCGCGGCCAAAACCACGGCCAAATTGAGTCTAGTTTATTAACATGGTTTCCTATGGGAAACGCCGTTAGTATTCACACGCCGCGGGTTTCTGACAGGGAGTCCTCAGTGCGGCGGCCGCGCGGTGTTGCCGCGCGTGTCGACGCGGGTGGCGGCGCGGTTTGCCCCCTGCCTACTAATTTGCATGGGGGCAAACCCTCGCCACAAGCCGCACCCCAAACCACGCCCCACTTGTGCCATGACCACGGCCAGCGCCCGCCCCGCACACCAACGTCGGGAGACGCGAGTTTGCGGCGAGGTGAGGACGAGGTTTGGCCGCGGGGAAACAGCCAAACGTTGTAAGAGGAATCTGGTGTTTTATGTGCTCCCTCGGTCCTCCTCGTTGGTCCTTCTGGGTCTTCCGTGGCTGCAGTGGCATGCCCCTGTGCTCAACTGGGAAACGGGCGAAGTCCTACATTGGGGGCAAGGATGTCGATCACGCTGTTTGGTGGCACCCCGCCCAGTGTTTCCAGCTTCTTCGATACCACCCAAATCTTTGGCAGGCCTTCCTGCCCCATACCTAGAATTTGCAGATGTGTTCTCCGAGAAGCAAGCTGAGACTTTACCTCCGCATCGCCCTTACGACTGCCCGATTGATCTGCTGCCCGGCCCTTTCTCCCCCTGGGGGGCGGTTTAAAACCCGCTGTCGTCCCCCAAAGCGCGGCTAGTTGGCCTACATTAAAAAAAATCTCCAGAAGGGATTTTTCAGAAGTCCCCCTCCCTCCCGGGGGGCGGGATTTTCTTGTAGAGAAAAAAGACGGCTCTCTACACCCCTGCATTGATTACGAGGGGTCAACAAGATTACCATAAAAAACCCGATCCCCAGCCTTTGATTATGAGCTTTCGCCCGGCTTCGGGGAGCCAGGAATTTTCTAAATTGGATCTGCGGGGGGGTTTTAATAATCTCTTCCAAGCAGAGGGGGACAAGGGAAAAGGACGGTTTTTTTAACACCGCGTGGGCACTTCGAGTACCTAGGGATGCCCTTTTTTGGTTCTGCAATGCCCAGCATTTTCCAGGAGTTGTAAAACTACATATTCCAGGATTCCTGTATACCTGGTCATTTTTTATCGGGGGACGATTTTCTAATTTTCCCCCCCCGGGTTTCCTGAGTCCCACATAACCCATGTAGCGGTCCTCCGGCGTTTGGGGGCTAAACGCCTCTATCCAAGCTAAAAACATGTTGTTCCACCAGAAAAGCCTCCCATTTCTGGCACATTATTTCGGACAAGACCCTGCAGATGGACCCTGCCAAAATTGCTGCCCGCGTGGCCAAGCCCTTTGGCCCCCCGACCATACAAAGTTTCCTGGGTTCGCCAAATTATTATAGACGTTTGTCCCCACATTTCTCCTCACTGGTACTCCTATAGTGGTTTTAAACCCAAAAAGGGTAGTAACCCCAGGTTATGGCCATTGCGCGGAAGAAGTTTTCCCTCAAGCTAAAGTCTGCGTTCGCCTCTGCTCCGGTATCCCCCGGGGCCGGATACAGAAAAAACCTGTTTTTTTGGAAGCGATCCTCCTTGGGGGGACCGGAGCGTGCTTACAAAAGGGGCCCCAAAAGGCAAGACCCTCAGTGGGGTTTTTTTTCCAAAAAACCTTTTCCCTGCAGAGAGAAATTATGTATCGGAGACCGGGTTTTACTGGCCATCAAGCTAGCCCGGGAAAGGCGTTATCTCCTGGAGGGGGCTGACCCCGTCAATATTTACACCGCCCACAAGAACCTCCTCATCTCCAGACGGCCCAGCATCTAAACCCGCGCCAGGCCTTTTCCGGGTTAAATTTTCTGATTCATTTCACCCGCGGAGGAAAAACGTCAAGGGCCCCGATGCCTATCCTGTCCCTCTGATGGGGTAGGAGACAAACCCAGAACCACAGCATATCATCCCCCCCAA
The DNA here is from genome assembly GCA_025379985.1 of Phyllomedusa bahiana. Classification (NCBI taxonomy): domain Eukaryota; kingdom Metazoa; phylum Chordata; class Amphibia; order Anura; family Hylidae; genus Phyllomedusa; species Phyllomedusa bahiana. The sequence continues at coordinate 104,095 of JAODAL010002746.1, forward strand.
AAAGGAAAACTCTGCTGCGCCCATAGATTGCAACCCTCCGGGAAAAAACTTATGGGGCCCCGGGGCTCTCAAAAAAAATACTGTTTGGGGATATTGCTTTCGAGTGGTGGCACCCGGAGTGAAGAAAATTTGCTCTCTATCTCCCTTTTTATTGGGGCCCATCTGGCCAAAGACGTTCGCGAATTCGTGGAGTCGTCCCTTCCTGTGCCCCAACAATCTTCCACTCAAGGGGGCGGGTTCTGTGCACCCTGCCTTTCCGATTGTCCGGGCCCCCGTCCCCATGGACTTTATTACTGCCCTCCCGCTTCCCCTCCGGTATTTACCGTGATTGGGTATCACGGTCCTTTTCAAAGAGTCCAATTTCGTTCCTCTCCCAAATTCCCCCCTTCCTCATCTGGCCAGCCTATTTTTCCAACACATTTTCGGCGGCATGGGTGCCCCGCCATGTAGTCTCGGGGCCGGGGGGGCCCAAATTTGTTCTAGGTTCGGCGCTCCCTGTAACCATTTTGACAACTCCGTGCCCCAAACCCCCCTTTTTTCTTGACGCCCCAGGGGAATTCCGCTTTGGGACCCCCGCCCTTTTTGGTAAAAAACGGTTGGCACTTTCAACAGGGACTTGGACACCGGTTTTTTCAGTCTGGCTTCCACCAGTTTTATTTTTTACACGGCCCCTACGAAAAGGGTAAACAAAACCCTGGCCCGTCGGGCCCACTCACTACACCGTAGGCCCTCTCTACATGGGGTCGGGACCTAATGTAAGTCAGCTTTGCCCGTCTTACGCCCCACTGGTTTAGGTTTTTAGAGGTCAGCCACCTGCTGGCCTCAAGCCTCTGGGGTAAGACCCCTCTCCCCGCTCTCCGTCGCTCCATTTCCCCGGAAAACGAACCACACCCCCGGATCCCCTAAAGGGCCCAAGCCTTTTATAGGAAAACCAAGCCCTATCCAAATCCGGGCCTGGCCCATGGGGATAGACGCCCCCCACCGACACATTGTCTACTCCCAAAAAGACCCGCCAGGAAGGCGGGAAAAAAGCCACACTAATACTACCCCTTCCAACACTTAGTGAGGCTGACAATACTTTGGGCTGGCTCTTATCCCCCCAAAGGGCCAGGTACCCTTTGGGTGGCATTTTTGCATAGAGAACTGGGGTATAACCCCACCTAGTGGCAAAAATGGGGTAACTACCTGTAGTTGCCCTGTCCATCCCCCTCCCCTCTGAAAAAGCCCGTGGGCTTTTCACCTCGCAAAACCCTTCCTCCAGGATCAAACTCCAACAGAGGGAATTGACTCCACAGCTTATTTTCATTTGCCCTGGGGGGGAAGCACCCCCCATTTTTTCCCCGGGGAAACCCCTTTTCCCCCCCTGTTCCAAAAGCCCGGACATACCCCTGATTTTGCTGGACAGCATCAGAGACACCCATACTTCCACCTTTCCCTTTTTTTTCCCTTTGGTCCCTGTTGTTTCGGGAAAAACCCCCCCATACATTATCAGGGGCAGGACTACATTTTTCCAAAAACCTCAGCCGGGGTCAACCATGCGCTCCCTAAAAAGCCACAGACATTTATGCCACTTACTACTGGTGCACGACGCATGCCCCCTCTTTGCAAGGGGGGTCACCACCTTCGCCCACTTGCTACATTACAGGATATCCTGATAACTCCAAGACCAGCACTATCAGCCTTGTAGCCTTCTCCCATAAAGGGTACCTTGTATTGTCCCCCCATGACATTTTTTTCACTAATTTGGGTCTCCTTAAGGAAAAAGGGCCCCCGGGTTAGTCCCGCAACCACATACAGCGAGCAGGTAATGACAGCCCCTTTTCTCCGGGTTGCTATCCACCCGGCCTCAAGGGCGCCCTGAGACCAAACCTACTCCTGTTGGTCGCAGGATAATAATGAGCCCCAAACTTCTTTTCCTCACCAGCCCCTGGTCCTCCCTGACCATTTCTGTTCTTAGGATCAGATACAGCCTTAAATTTTTTGAACCCTGAAGCTCCGCCTCTTGGCTCCGGCTGTCACTTGGTTCCTACCAGGGGGGGGACTCTGGTCACCTCACTGACCTCCCCAGTGATGAACCCCCCAGCAGTAGGGGCCCACTATGGGACCATTTATCTGTGTTCACATTAGGTAAATTTAGTCACCTTCTCACCACCCAGTGGGGCAAACAGACATCTGGTGGGGGGCAAAACACCCACAATAAGTCCTCCCAAAATCGGCCATAACTTATTTGACTATTTTTTCCCCTATCCTTGCAGGAAGATTTATCTATTCCTCCGACCCTGGCTCCTCTTTACCTCTGGGGATTTAAAACGCCCCCCTCCCCTTCACTAGGGTTTTAGAAATTTTCCCACCTCAGTAGTGTCTACAGCTCACTCTCTCCTGTCACTGAGTATTTGGACCATACTAAAAGCTCTGGGAAAAATAGCAACACTGGAAAATTTTCTCACAGGGGGGCTCAAGTAAACATGATTTTCTCTTCCCCCTCTATAGTTCACACCTTTGGGCTGCTCATGCCCGGAAACAGAGCCTCATACCACAGCAGCAAGCAACACCCTTTCCCGGGGGAAACTTTTTCTTATCAGGCAACACATTGCGAGTTTCCATTAAAGCAGGCAAAAATCTCATGGGGGCCAAAAAGAGCAGAACAAAATGTGGTTTCCCCCACAGGACACACCCCCATTAACCGGTCTCCTCACACATTGTAGGAGAGGATCATTCCCAGGGTTCTCCCTTCACTTGCAGGCTGCACACTGAAACAGGGAAATTCCTCTCTGGGAACAACCGCACTGCACAGAACTGGAGGCTTTCCTTCCCTGGGCCCGCATTACCTGCAACTTGCAGGAAATACCGTACACATTGTTTGCTGGGGTTACTGGTAGCACCCTTTTTGAATGGTCCCCCGACCATCACACCCCCTATAGCGCACTCAGATTCCCCGGGTTTCCCCCAACGGGATTCAGAGGAAACTTGTTGTAGGGGCAAACCCCATCAGCTCCCCAGGGAACGTATTGAACCAACTCTCAAATTTTATCAATCCCCAGAATACCGCCCTGCACACATTGTGCTATTTCCCGCCAAACCCTAGGGGCCCCTGCAACTTTCACGTGTTTGGGTCACGGGTACAACGTTTACTGATGGGATCCCAGACATCCACACAGCTGCCGGCATCTCTCAGAGTTTTTCCAGTAAGAGATGCAAAGGGAACCTCGTTGCTACTGGGGAACCCCAGTAATCCACCTGACACTGCGGGGGTAACAATTTCTCCCCGTGGTATCCACCACAAAAAACACTCCTCTGAAACCTTAGCCTCCTTTTAAACCCCAAACCCCCTTTGGGGCACTTTTGGGTCTCTACCCTATTTGCAAAATTGCTGCTTTTTCACACAGGGCCTCTCCCGACTAATCCCCGCTTTTGCTTTTGCAACTGTTTCAAATTGGCCTTCACTGCAGCTGACTCTGGACCCCTTCCCTCCCCCCTTCTAGGTAAAGGGAGGGGGCTATTTATTAAAAGGGACTTTTTTTTTCCTAGTGGGCTTTTCAGCAGACCCATTAGATGAGTCACAATAATAAAGTGGAAAAAAAATTTCCAGTCCAGGACACCACTCTCCTGCTCTTGGGGCTTTTTCTACTGGGCACAGTTTGGGCACCCCAGTTAATCCCGTCAGGTGGCATTTTCCAGGAAAAATCCCCGCTGGGCCTGGGCCCCTGGGCCCTTTTCCCACAGCGGCCCGAAAGGGGAAGTCACTGCCCCGGAGAACTCCACCTCAATTTCACATACCTGAAGCAGATGTCCAAGTTCCCGAGGGTCACGAAACTATGGTCAAGTTTACAGCACCCGGGAAGGTCTTCAGAAAGGGGGAGGAGTCGGGGTGCACTCTGGAGCCCTCTGGCGACGTCCAGATCCACCCTTAGTGGGATCCCCCCACCACAAACTCCAGGGGTTTTTGCTGGCACCTCCTTTGGGGACCTCAGCAGTGCTTTCCGTCGATGAGGCCGGTTCCATTGGGGAAAAGACATCTCATGAAGCTGTCGCTCCATCCATTCCGGAGGTAACTCCTGTGGGCAAGGGGAAATCATCTGGGGCCTTTTTTTGCTGGGCTGGGGGACATCTTCTTCGGTTCAGGATTTAACCCCATCACCACCGAATCCTATCTTTAACTTTAAGGTAGCGGTTTCCTCAAGGGGCAAACAACAATAACCTCTGGGGTTTTTCCAGTAAACCGGCCCCGGGGGGATTACCCCTTGTCTGCTGGCAGTCTTGGCGGACGCAAAAACCCCTCAAAAGGGCCCCAATAGGCCACTTGTCTTCCCCAGCAGTATTTTCCGCTTTTTTGGCCCTTTCTTACCCGGGCAAAAAGGGGAAAAAAAAAAATCAGCACGTCTTTTTACTACAGCACTCAGTTGTTTGCCCGGGGGTGTCTCTCCTTTGGAGCAACACTCTTTTACAAATTAGGCCTCCAGCCTTTTAAATCTTTTTGCAGCACCACTTGCAGGATTACAAACTCCACTTAGGCCCACGTTTGTGCCCACCTTTTGCGCCACTGGCCAAACCCTTGCCCGTTCGTGCCTTATGCCCATCCTCCACCAATTGTGACAACTCACGGCCTCCACCCCCATTTGAGTGTCCCAGGGGATATTGCTCTTGGACCGCCGTCCTTTGGTAGAACGGGTTGGGACTTTACAGGGCCTTTGGGCAAGGTTTCTTTCAGTTGGCTCCACCGCTTAATTTTTTTTAGCACGGCACAGTACAGAAAAAAGGTAAACAAAACCCGGCCTCTGGGGACTCACACAACGTAGGCCCTCTCAAAAGGGGCTGGACCTAATGCCCGTCAGACATAGTCCGTTCTTACCCGTCCCATGGTTTAGGCTTTCAGAGGTCAGCCACCCGCTGGCCTAAAACTTGGGGTAGACCCTCCTAGCTCTCCCCCGCTCCATTCCAGGAAACGAACCACACCCCCTGTATCCCGAAAGGCCCGCCTTTATAGGAAAACCAACCCTATCCAAATTGGCCCGGCCTGGGGGGTAGACGCCCACCCGACACATTGTCTACTCCCAATAAGAGCCACCCCGGAACGGCTGGGAAGCCACACAATACTACTATTGCCCAACCACTTAGTTGAGGGTGGGCAATCCCTGCGGCTGGTCTTATCCCACCAAGGCCAGGGTTTCCTTTGGGGGCATGTTTCATAGAGAACTCGGGGATAACTCCACCTGTGGCAGAAATAGGTAACACCTGTAGTTGCCCTGTCACACCGCTAACAAAAAATTGGGTTTTTCTTCAGCCCTTTTCACCCCCACCACCAGGCAGGTGGGGAGGGTTAACCAGATGCTCGGTGTATTTGCGGCACTTTGTTTCTGCCGTCAGGTACTGGGCCAAACTGTTACCTTTGGGGGGGAAATTTCATACAATTCATTAGACTCCGAGTCTGCCGGTATGCCCCCTTTTTTCTTTTTTACGGGCAATCCCCGCCCCCAATCCCCCTCTCTGTGCCCTTGAGGTCCTGGCCGTGGAAGATTTGGTCCAGGGCTTGACTGCCCTCTGGGATCAGACACCCAGTCTCTGCAACGGGGTCTGCCCCACTAAAAAGCAAGCAGACAAAAGAGAACCCCGCCTACTTTTCTCCCGGAAAAAAGTATGGTTGTCTGCGAGATCATGGTTTCCCAAAATCCACGCTCCAAAATGGGTCCCCCTTCTGGGCCGTTCATGGTGCTGAAACGCATCAATCCGGTAGCATACAAGCACCGCCTTACCCCCCACGATGCGGGTCCCGAACTCCTTCCACGTCTCTCTCCTGAAGCCAGTTGTCCTGAATCGTTTCTCCCAGAAAGTTGCTCCTCCAAGTCCTGAGGCTGATGCCACGAACATCTTCACCATAAAAGAAATCTTGGCCATGAAAACGATCAGGGGGAAGCAACATTTCCACATTGACTGCCAGGGGTTTGAGCCCGAAGAAATATCCTGGGAGCCAGAGGACAACATTCTGGATCGCACCCTGGTCCACAAATTCCTTCAAGACAGAAAGAAGGAGGGGCCTGAGGGGGGGTACTGTCACGGGTGCCCCCCGCGGCCCCCCCTCTGGGTCGCGGGCGCATCCAACTTAACCAGCCACGTTCCTGACTGTGTCTCTGCTTCCCGGCACACACGTCCTCGCCTCCGAGGGCGCGCGCGCGGCAGCACTGTTAAATTTAAAGGGCCAGCGCACTGGTAGAATTCCATTGCCAGTCGCAGCCCCTATTTAAAGCCTGCCCCTTCCTGTGCCCAGTGCCAGATCTTTAGTGCCTATTGCCTATTGAGAAAGCGTTCCTGAGTCTTCCGTCATACCGTGTACCGTACTTTCTTGCCTACGTCCCTCAACCACAAACCTCTGCCGCCTGTCCTGACCTTATTGCCTGTCCCTGACTACGTCTACGCCTCACGATTCTGTACCACGCTCACCCTTGACTGCCATCGCAAGCAAGTCACGTCAGTGGAAGCGACCTGGTAGAATCCCGCCGCAGCAAGTCCATGCCGCTTTGCGGTGGGCTCTGGTGAAAACCAGGACCTACTTAGATTCCGCTCCTTGGCGTGGCTTACGCCATCGCTTGCGGTGGTTCAGAGGATCCACTATCGCTGCCCGTGACACTTTCCCTGTGCTGTTCATGCAAAAGCACAATGACTGGATTAATGGTGTTATTCAAGTAGTAGAGGCTTGTCACTGTACCATTCACAAAGTGTAGGGAAGTTCTGTATTGACTACACACACCTGCCCACATTGTAACAGCACCACCAGAGGCTTGTCTGGTCACAACAGTGGCTAAAGTATAGCCCTCTCCTAGACATCTACAGCATCATTGGTTGCCATCATTTCTGCTCAGAGTGAATTGACTTTCATCACTGAACAGCACTGGGGACTACTGGTCCCTCATCCAGCATAAATGCTCCCTGGTCCATGCAAATCAATGATGCCTGTGGCTTGTGGTATTCAAAGGCACCATTGCCGGTCGTCTACCACACAGACCACACTGATGTAAACGGTTACGAATTGTCTCACATGACACTTGGTTGTCTCTCACCTCTCTTAAACATGCTTGGAGTTGTGTGGCATTCATCATCCGGTTCCGCAGGGCATTATTTACAATGAAACGGTCATCAATGTGTGATGTAGCCAAAAGATGTCCACTTCTTTTCCTTTCTCTGACTCTTCCAGTCTCTCTGTATCTCTGTTGCAACCTGCTGATAACTCTCTGTGACATTCTAAGCTCAATGGAAACTTCCGTCTGAGAGCATCCTTCATGAAGCCTCACAATGGCGAGGTACTGTTGATCAATTGTAAGGTGTTGTCTTGGTCTCATGATGTCAAAATGTGAACAGAATGATGAGGAGGACTGTTTAAATCTCTATTCAAATTGATCCCCTAAATTTATTGGGCAATTCAGGGATCAAACACCTGTTGGAAATTTTGCCATTAAGCTCCGTGTGAGAGATCAACAAGTTGTGCAAAAAGTACCGAAACATTGAAAAATTGGACAAGTACGTTCTAAAGTTAAGAGATGATTTCATTAAGTTCATTGAAAAAATTTCAGGAAATGCTATGTTTATCCTGATATTTCAACCAAAAGAAAAATGATGCCTGACTTTTTGTGAGTAGCGTACATTAGACAAGTCCTTTAATTAGTGCACTTTTTGATTATACATTTTACATGTACTGTAGTTCCTCTTGTTAGTTGCAACTGTGTGCATGGGTACTTGTCTCCATACTCTTTTCTTTTAAATCTTATTATTGTGAACACCAAATATATTACATGTCAACATAATTTGAAGACAGCAACTGAGAAACATAGTGCAAGTGACATGGAAGAAAATTAATAAATCGCTAAAAGACTAAGGATGGAACGTCATTTGTGTGTCAGCTTTTCCACAAACCAGAACCTTTAAAGAAAACACTCAAGTTTTGTACATGATCCATCTATCCCGCACCACCTTAAATGGGGAAACTATATTAAAGTAACAGTTAGTCAACATTTTGTATGTCCTAAAAATGACGTGAGTTTGGCAAGAATGTTCCACGCTCTTTTAACATGGTGGTGATTATATTTTTGCATGTGGATGTAGATGATTTATCTTTCTGGTGTATAGACAGTGAACTTTTGTATAAATATACAAAACTTTATTACATATGAACTATACAGCTCTGGAAAAAATTAAGAGACCACTGCACAGTATTCTAAAACTCAGCATTTCTACATGTCTGACAGCCATTCCATTCCAGTGTCAGTTGAATTCCAACCAAAGTACACCTCATTTTACTTAAAGGGGTTTTCTCATTACAATAAATGGTTTTCAGAATAAAGGGGGCAGTGAAAGCAAGCAACTTTGCAATTGGATGTCATTTGCAAAGCTGTCTTGTTTTCACAGGATCCCTTATCTTAGTTTTCTGCAAACACTCGTCTCCTGTGCCGGTTGGATTCCGCCTCCTTGTATTCTATTGGCTGCCGACTCTCCTAATTTACATTCCGGCTGGCCCCCGTCATATTCACGGGAGCGTGCATTCCTGTGCGTGCTCCGTGATGCCGACCGCCCCTGTCTTCCTCGGCTCTTTTTCTTACAAACAATTCCGGGGCAGCACAGTACCCCGGGAATTTTTTATGAGCAGGCACCTTCCCTCCTCCCCCCCGGTCATCGCTGCGATACGGCAGACAGGAGAGGGATTGGGAGGGGGGGGGACCACCAGAGCTGTGCGATTCACTGACACTGTGCAATTCACTCACACTGCTCTGAAACAATAACACGGTCTCAGGGGGGGGCGAGAAAAAAACGTGAAGGGGGTGATGAGTTATCCCCCCATTAAAAAACGCCCATTGGGAGGAGAAGAAAACCCCCGGGATTTGAGGTATGAGAAATTTTAAAAAAATAAAAGAAAAGAGACAATAAGAGGTTGAATCCCCCTTAAAATGTGCTTTGATTGGGTGATCACCAAAATCTTTTTTAATAAAGGGAAAGTATAAAAAACACTACTGTGGTCTTCAAAATCTTCTTACAATAGGGCCCAAATTTGAAAGGGAAAACAATGCTGGGAAAAGGGCCCAAAGGAATTTTAATGGGAAAAAAATTTCTTATACCATACCAAAAGGGTTGAAAAGAAAATCTTCCGACTTTTAAAAAATTTGTCTTATTTTATCTAAAAAATCTGAACTTGTTTTCTTTTCATTAATGAGGTCTGAAAGCACTGCTTCTTTTTTATTATTTTGAAGATTTCTCATTTACTGCAAATAAATACAAAATGTTTTGCTTGAATTTTGGAGACATGCTGTCAGTAGTTTATATAATAAAATTACAATGTACATTTTTCTCAAAAATATACCATTGAAGAGAAAAATCAGAGAAACTGAAGATTTTGCAGTGGCTCTTAATTTTTTCCAGAGCTGTATTTATTTTTTTATGCAGGCATTTTTTTTTGTGTGCACTGTATCAATTGTATGCATTTATTTCCTTTACATAAAATTTCTTTGCTTCATGATTTTGTGTGCATTTAGTAGGAAATGGTCCACCTTTCCCATTTATTTTTCTGGTGTTATACTATATCAAATAATATTTTTTTTATTTTTTAACAGTTTAAATAATTAATAAAGTATTTGTATTAAGTGTTACTAAATTGTGATATGTAATAAATTATTGGTTTTGGTATCCTATTTTTGCAGGCTGTTTAGTAGTTATAATCTAAGTGCCTTTCTAATAAATAAAAAAACTATGTATGTTTAAACAGTACTGTAATCGTCAACTATACCTAAAACTAGTAATGACTTTGTTTATAATAGGTCACATTTATCATGGGTGTCTAAGGCTACTGCAATGAAAAACATTCGGTTTTTTTCAGTGGTTTTAGGTTTCTAAAATCCCCAAAAAATAAGATTGTTCAGGCAGCCCATAGACATTAAAAAAACGACCTGCAGTCTCCATAGGTCGTTTTTTTTTTCTCTGCTCGTCTTCTGACATCGGCATATTTTCTCTGGGCAGTTTTCAAAACCAACTTGTGGTCAAAAACCTTTCAACATGTTCACCCTTCGGTTGCATTCCACGGAAAACGCATGGAAATTTACAGTTGATGTCAATGGGGATGGCTACAAATCTCATATAATACGCGCCCAAAACATTTGTAAGTGGCTTTTAATGCAGATACGCATCCATAACCACACAGGAATGAATGGGACTCCTTTCTGACTGTAAACTGTGAGTAAACTAAATCCAAAAAACGACCCTCAATCCACATGCAATAAGCATGTGAAATAATCATTGAAAACACTTCAGGGACACGTTTGCCAACAGCAGAATTCAACAAGTAAGTTTTACTTGTCATGTGAAATTTCCCTAAGACATAGCTTAAGACTAGTGTTACTACGGATATTGATATATACTATGTATCTGCTTTTTTATTAGATGTTGCTGCGTATTTTAGATAATTTTGTATTGGCTAGATAGCGGAGGGAGTCTTAACACAGCGTGTATAGACACTGTGGGAGAATGTGGACTATACTGGGACTTCTTGTCCTCCGTGGGCTTAGAGGAAGCGTGTGTCCACACGCGAAACTGCTGTTGCCGGTCTGTCAAGCTTGGCGTGGTCTCGTGTATCCCGTATGCCTTAAACTATGGAGACAAGTTGCCGAATAAAGTAAGACTTTTATAACATTACCTTGGTGAGTGCCGTGAAGATTTTCTTTCTACAAAAGTGTTCTATAAGTGACTGCCTTTTTCTTTATTCACTGAGTACCACCCCTGTTTATGTTAATATGGGCTGTACCGTATGAAGATTTAAAATAGCATACGTCTATCCATATTGTTGCTTTCAAATCAGAGTGGTACCGAAGCAATTGTTTCTTCATTGCCGGAGTAGCTTTAAATACTTTTTTTCCCCACTGTATCTGGAGGTGGAAACGCGTCAGGCATGAGAAGCTAGTATTGGTATACTGGAACAGGTTGTATATATCCAAAGTATACATAAATATCTATATCTGTATATTTATTCCGGGTACCAAAAGTAAATGACGTATTGGATATATGTAATTATGTTGATTGGTTTATGCTGGCTATATGAAGAGCCTGTATAAGGAAATAGGGGCAATATAAGGACATAATAGGGTAAGCCACCAAGAGGTGGGGCCACCCTTGTTGGGGTGAATCCCCTGCTTTTCTAAGGACCAGCTACTGGAGAGAAAAGGGAAAAGAAGTTTTTTTTGCATATTTATGTCTCCACAGTTTGTGTGCTATCTTTGTATAACTGAATTGGCCATTTTGTCCACACAGTCTTTTCTATTCTTGACTTGTGCATAACAGTTTAACTTGTTCCGTGATGTATATTTAAGTCTTAATAGGCTTTAAATAAAAGTTATATTTTAGAGCTAGGGTTTATATCCAATTTGGCAGTGACTTTATAGCTTAAAAGGGGTAATGTAACGCCTTTGAGGATACTGTGTTGTATTTCATACAATGCAATTATACAACAGTAAAAATAATTTAATTACTCTCCTGCCGTAATTAGGCATCTTTAACAATAACATTATATAGGGTATATAAAAAAAGGTATTATACTGAAATTATACAGGAAACTTTTGGATCCAGAACCAGGAGTCAAAAGAAATGGAAAGGCAGTACTGTGCTATAGATTTTGGCATTTTCTTTTTATATATGAAACAAAGAATGCAGTTTAATGGCTTTCATTTGAGAGATTAAACTGCAATCTCAGGGCTTACACATGATCAAAGTGTGAAATTTTTGATGGGCCAATCCATCAGTCTTGGCAGTTATGTTGTTAAAATATAGGGAACCTGGGGCTATTATTTCTAAAGATCCAAGAACAACATGCCACTGCATTTGGGAAGCCTAAGAAATATTAGTAACATGGATGATTTATTAGCAAAAAAAGCACTATTGCCGAGAATCAAGACTTCACTTGTAACATAGCGATTCAAACAAGACAACTAATTGACAAACATATTCTACAAAAAGGTTTCCTGAAAAGACTGTGCTTATAGCATGTTACTAACAAAAAAAATGTCTGGTATAAGGATGAGCTGAGAAGTAAGATATTCAAAGTGAAATGGTATATGAAGCATGTGAAAACATAGCTGTAGTAGCTTACCACTTGTCAGCATTACTGGCTCAAAGACTGTAGCATCTACCTCACTATGGTCTTATGATAATATTGCCTGCCTGGTGCAAATTACTCATAAGAACATTGGGGGAGTGTTCTTTTTTTTTTAAATGCTGCACAATATAATTGGTGTTCCAGTAATCCTAACCATGTAGCCCTGTTGATAAATCTGGCATGCACTGTGAGCACTTACTTACATATATAGTTATTAAGGCAGCTGCATCAAAATTCTAGTGCAACTTATGTCAAAAATAATGGTGTAAATGCCTTCCTCCACATTTATTTATCATGTGTTTTAGACAGTTTCTAGACACTTCTGCGCCTTGTCTGACACATAGGGCATGGTCCCAGTAAAGGGGTGTAGCTGCACAAAAATGGATGTGGCTTAGTATGTAACACTATGCTCCAAAACTTTGCTGCAATTAGTGGCATAAAATAAGCCAACTAATAGAAGGTCTAAAACTAGACTAGATAGTTCTAACATGCACATGATTTATCAGCACTATAATAAAATGCCATGTGTTTAGATAGTATTGATGATTCTGCCAGATTGGAAATGCTATTTGAGCGCCTCGCATGAAGGCCTCATGTGCTCCTGCCAATCAAAATACCACCACTCTTTCCCACCCTCTTTGTCGGCAATGTGGTGGAAGTGGGCTAGCTATATGGCTCAGTTCACATATGATGCAGAGGCAAAGAAGGGGAAATTTTTTTTAGATTTTATGTCAAAAAATTGGCATGAATTATACCTGAAGGCTCAGTGTAAACTGCACAGAGAGCAAAAGATGCACCAGATGCATGAAAAGGTATATTACACTACTGTGACAGTACAAAACACTATTCCTAATAAATCTGCCCAAAAGTTTTTTTCCCATCGGTTTTTGTTTCTGACGGAAAATTTGTCTTTATTATTAACACTGAAATTTTGATTGCATATTACTATAATAATTACCATGCTTTTTAAAAAATAAAATCAGATAAAAACAATCGCTGTACCTTTTTAAATAGTCTAAGGCAGTGGATGACCATTCCAGGATTTTTTCAAACTTCTCCTCGTAATATACTCTCTGCAACAACTGAATAAGAAGTTCCAGGAAGCGAGCTTTCTTCTTAAATTTCAAGACTGGAGAAAGAAAGCAGAATGTTTTATTTTTTAAATGATTATTTGATACAAAAAAAAGTAAATATCATAGATCACACAAATATTTAAGGAAAATCAGGTGGGTCAAATGACTTCATAAACATAGTCAGAAAAGATACGTTTATAAGTAATCTACACACAGCATTACCAATCAGGAATGAAACTTAAGCTCAGGAAGCCGGTCTACAATACTTGCACCTATGACAGCTAAACATAAACTAGAGTAGAGTGACCTCTTTCAGTTATTAATCACCAGTTTTCTTGCCTATCTAAAACATACCTCATTCATTCAGATCAACAAATTCTGTTTTTAATTGCAGTTTACCTATGTTGTTGGATAGGTGGTGGCTGAAGGACCTGTTTATATAAACTTTTTAATTCCAGTCTTAGGGCTTGTTCACAAAGCGCTTGTAACACGGAGTGAAAACTCCGTGTGAACAAGCCCTAAGTCTCCTTCACCATCATATTTGGAGTGTAGGTTCTAGTAAACAGCAACCTCTTATCTTTATTTCTTATTTGTTATTCCTTTGGCAATGTTCACACGGCTTATTTTGGGACGGATTTCAGCCCGTAATTTGCGCCGTACTGCGCGAATTACGAGTGAAATCCGTCCCAGTCATTACGGTAATCCACAGTTCTCATAGAGAACTATGTATTCGTTCTCCTCCGCCGTATTTCGCGAGCGGGGAGAAAGTGACATGTCAATTATTCACGGCGGTATAAGCGCCGTGGATAATGAATGTCTATGGGGCCGGCGAGCTGCCCCCGCCCCGCCTCCACTGCTAAGCACACGGCGTAATTGCGGGCCAAATCTGTCCTGCAATTACGCCATGAATAAGCCGTGTGAACATAGCTTTAACTTCCTTTAATTCCTTTGCACTTACATTCTTTTACTTTACTTACTTTGCATGTTTTAAAACTCAGATACTAGGGCAAACCAATACACATTACACAATTTACAGTTTACAGTTTTTTTTCTGGAATGCCTAATATAAAGATACAATAATGGCCAATCAAACCTTGTGTAACTTTATATCAGTATATTTCACTTTTTGTTATTCCATCAAGCAATAGAGTATATACTCACATAACATCACTTCCATAACATATATAGATAACTTGCGGTTTGTAGATTCTCACGAGTATGAAGGTTCACAGCATTGCTTTAAATGTCCGCCTGTCTTTCCTTGCAGCACTCAGGAGAGGACGTATGCTAGTATCCGGCTACTCAGATCGTTCATTTTGAATGCCACTTACTGAACTATGAACTATGAAACCTGTTTGGACATTTAAAGCAATGCTGTGAACCTTCACACTCGTGAGAATCTACAAACTGCAAGTTATCTATATATGTTATGGAAGTGACGTTATGCGAATATATACTCTATTGCTTGATGGAATAACAAAAAGTGAAATATACTGATATAAAGTTACACAAGGTTTGATTTCCCATCATTTTTTGATAGTATTTGGTCTGTTGCATGAGGTGGGGTCCTCTACGATGGGTTTAGTTTTGGCGCGTTTTTTTTTTTCTTAAAGGTGCGCTTTATATTATAAATATAAAGATACAGACATTTTGGCCTCCTCAGCAAAATAGGTACATTATTTTGCGTCTCCATAAAAATATAATTTTCGTTTTTAGGACAAAACCAGTAAGAATTAGAAATAAGTGGATACATATGAATTGGTTCATACTTTTAGTTTAAGAGTATGTTCACACGTATTTGTGGGGTGAACTTCCGCACGCAATAACACTGTAAGGCGCCTGAAGTACGTCCCGCAAATAAGGTATAAAGGATGAAAAAGACTAAGCAGCACTGATGGCTAATAGTTAGAAATTAAAAATGACACTTGGGCATTCCACCACTATTAACAGTGTCAAATTTATTTAAAACATAAAAATATGACCAGTCATAGGGCATGGTCCCAGTAAAGGGGTGTAGCTGCACAAAAATGGATGTGGCTTAGTATGCAACACCATGCTTCAAAACTTTGCTGCAATTAGTGGCATAAAATAAGCCAACTAATAGAAGGTCTAAAACTAGACTAGATAGTTCTAACATGCACATGATTTATCAACACTATAATAAAATGGCATGTGTTTAGATAGTATTGATAATTCTGCCCCATCAAATTTCAAAACTAGCCAGATTGGAATTGCTATTTGAGCACCTCTCATGAAGGCCTCATGTGCTCCTGCCAATCAAAATACCACCACTCTTTCCCACCCTCTTTGTCGGCAATGTCATATTTTTTTGTTTTAAATAAATTTGACACTGTTAATAGGGGTGGAATGCCCAAGTGTCATTTTTAATTTCTAACTATTAGCCACCAGCACTGCTTAGTCTTTTTTATCCTTTATACCTGTGTCCCGTGGACCTGTTGTGCGTGGCTGATCCCGTGCTAAAAAGACACGCCGGCTGCTATCGTGGTGGATATTTGAACTAAGCGTTTGTATGAGTTGTACCATTTAGTACAACTTACTAAGGTGAGCAGTGCCGATTACTTAGTGTACTCACCGTTTTATTTGATTTATTGCACGAGAGTGCGCTTCTTTCCCTTTGTCTGTTTTCAGCACCTGCATTTATCCCGCAAATATGGTAAAATCATAGCACTCACTAAGTGCTATGATAAGCCGGTGTATTCCCCTTATTACAGGCGCAAGAGGTGACGTCACTTCTTAAAGGCGAGTACATGCCGGGGGAAATGAAAGTAATAGGAGCCGGGGCCATAGTGCTGTTGAAAATACGCACTGGCCAGTGCTTACTTTCAACAGCAGGCATATTGCCGCACACACAGGTACTGTACGTGCCGAAATACACTGTGTGAATATACCCTTTGTTTGTAAAACAACACACTTTTCCAGTTTGAGCTTTAAATTCTCTGTAGAGCATTAAATGGCCTATAAATCTCCATATACCTTTACAGTGTTTATCCCCAAAGAGGGACCTGATCTCCACTAGTGCTCTGTTCCTATGACAAAACAAATTGTAATATGCTATCTGTATTCCATACTGTTTCAGCATAACTGGTCCCCCAGCATCCTTGGTGGTATGATGTATCATACAGAACACAAGTGCTTCCTGCACCGGTAAATTGCTATTCATATTTAATTCACTAATATGACTGTGTATTGGCTACTGTGGTTATGACACTAAAGATGTAAACAAGATTTAGTGGGAGATCATGGCACCAACTACAAGGAATATAAACAGTAACTATTTTAAAAAATGCATCACTTGTTGAGGGATACTTAAATGGGTTGTCTCATGATGATGTTTTTCAGAACCACAGCCAGCTTCAGACTCACACTTCCTGGCTAGGCTGTGGGTGAGTATTCAGCAGTGACTGGCATATCAGCTCTGTTATTTCTTGCTTATTCTTTTAGAGGGACATTAGTTCTGGAGGATTGTGAACAGCAGTGTACGAGGCTACAAATCTCTAAAGTTTTAAAGCTTGTCGGTAAGTAATGTAAGCAAGCTTCCATTTTGCAGATAAGAAGCAGGACAGGGAGTGATATCACCATCTTGGCCACTGCTACAGCCTGTTAAAGTAGAAAGAGATGGCCGGTAATCTAGGAAAGCTTGTATACAAAACTAGGAGATAAGATATGTTCTACCTCTGAACTAAAGCAAAATCAGAATAGTAATGTGTTAGTAATAGTCTTTATTTACCTTTGCCTACATGTTTAAAGTGAATCAATGAAACAAGAATACCCTTTTAAGGCATAATCTGTGACAGCAGTGTTCCATATCTGTGCATATCTCACAAGTCATATTGAACATACGAAAAAAAAATACAACAACAAGTGATATATGTCATGGAAGACCTTACACTCACCGGCCACTTTATTAGGTACACCTGTCCAACTGCTCGTTAACACTTAATTTCTAATCAGCCAATCACATGGCGGCAACTCAGTGCATTTAGGCATATAGACATGGTCAAGACAATCTCCTGCAGTTCAAACCGAGCATCAGTATGGGGAAGAAAGGTGATTTGAGTGCCTTTGAACGTGGCATGGTTGTTGGTGCCAGAAGGGCTGGTCTGAGTATTTCAGAAACTGCTGATCTCCTGGGATTTTCACGCACAACCATCTCTAGGGTTTACAGAGAATGTCCGAAAAAGAAAAAACATCCAGTGAGCGGCAGTCCTGTGGGCGGAAATGCCTTGTTGATGCCAGAGGTCAAAGGAGAATGGGCAGACTGGTTCGAGCTGATAGAAAGGCAACAGTGACTCAAATAGCCACCCGTTACAACCAAGGTAGGCAGAAGAGCATCTCTGAACGCACAGTACGCGAACTTTGAGGCAGTTTGGCTACATCAGCAGTTGACCACACTGGGTGCCACTCCTTTCAGTAAACTGAGGCTACAATTTGCCCAAGCTCATAGAAATTTGACAGTATAAGATTGGAAAAACGTTGCCTGGTCTGATGAGTCTCGGTTTCTGCTGTGACATTCGGATGGTAGGGTCAGAATTTGGCGTCAACAACATGAAAGCATGGATCCATCCTGCCTTGTATCAACGGTTCAGGCTGGTGGTGGTGGTGTCATGGTGTGGGGAATATTTTCTTGGCACTCTTTGGGCCCCTTGGTACCAATTGAGCATCGTTGCAACACCTTGTGGAATCTATGCCACGAAGAATTGAGGCAGTTCTGAAGGCAAAAGGGGGTCCAACCCGTTACTAGCATGGTGTACCTAATAAAGTGGCCGGTGAGTGTATGTTATCACTTGACATTAAACATGTGAAACTTAGATGTAATGGAATAAGTTCTACACTATGCCCATTTAAATTTATTGGTTCCTCTCCTCAAGGAGAGATCTTTCCCCTTTCTAAGCCACTTTTGCCTCTCACCCAGACAACCAGTAAGTTCTACACTGCACTGATGAGGGGCAAATACCCCGAAACAGCTGTCTGAAGATGAACTTAACTGGTTTGGCTCAAATCCCTTTCACATTGCTAGGTTCCTGCGAGCTACATGTGAACTGAGGATAGATAACTACATCCAATAGAGTGCACTGTGGAGCTCCTCAGCTCTTTTCCCATAAGCCTTTGATTTATGCAAAACAGTCAGCGAGGTCTGAATGGCAAGTAAACCCTCACACCGTCCAATTTATTGGTTCCTCTCCTTAAGGAGAGATCTTTCCCCTTTCTAAGCCACTCTTGCTTCTCAAGCAGCCAACCAGTAAGTTCTACACTGCACTGATACCCTGAAACAGCTGTCTGCAGATGAACTTAACTGGTTTGGCTCAAATCCCTTTCACATTGTTAGGCTCCTGCGAGCTACATGTGAACTGAGGATAACTACATCCAATAGAGTGCACTGTGGAGCTCCTCAGCTCTTTTCCCAAAGCCTTTGCTTTATGCAAAACAGTCAGTGAGGTCTGAATGGCAAGTAAACCCTCACACCAACCAATTTATTGGTTCCTCTCCTCAAGGAGAGATATTACCCCTTATAAAGGTATAACAAAGATTCTGGGTCCTAGTACAAAACAAGAAGAGTCCCACAATTATGCGTTTTTTATAGTTTTTCATTAATTGTATCATTCAATTATAGTAATAATAGTAATGGTCCCATGAAAAATCTTTCGTTTGTGGGAAATATTGTACATTTGCAATACTTTGCATTTTGTTTTCAGATGTTAGCAAAGTACTGTAAGACTATGAGTTACAACATAGAACTGAGAAACATTTTGAAGCATAAATAATGTGTTCAGAGTCTGAGTAATAGAGCATTTTCCATTACACAGCACCAATAATTTTTAGGCCCACAGACATAACAAAAACAAAGTGTGCTATTCTGTCAACTATGATTCTACGATATGCAGCATCTTTTACTCCTGTTTTATAAAATACAGATAAATTATTTAAAAACTATTTTTTTCTCCAGTTTATATTGTAAAATACTCACTTTCTTTAAATGCTGCACTTGGAGACCAGCATGAAACAACAGAATACAGAAGGATTGGATCTTCTTGTCCGGTAAGCAAAGTCCCAGCAGCTGCAAAATGAAATGATGAAATATCATATTCAAATGAATAAACTTTATACTAGTCAATGAACAAGTCATTTTTAGACTAAGTTACACATTTTAAACTTTCTCTGCAATTTCCCTGTTTAGTATTCTGTTCCAATGTGTGAGCCCAGCAAGCGGTAAATTTACGTTGTGCTGTGTCAGCTTGTTCTTTCCAGTGGCAAGAATCTCTTAATTGTTTTTTATTTTCCATAGAAGCATCGGTGTAAAAATAACAATATGGCAAGTTAATATCCTATTTCATCAACTCACCCAGGTAAACCAAACTGATTAGCTATGATTTGTGAAATAATAATGAGAACCTAAAAAAATAAATATATCAGTGTCTTAAAGGGCTCTCTGTTACAGAGGTTCTTTCCAAATAAACTTTACAACTTTATTCAAGTTCGATATGGAAGTAATAACTCAGAAGACAACACAATTCAACATTGGCCAATAGCTGTAAGGCTATGTTCACACGGCATAATTGCGGATTACGCCGGGACTACGGGAGCTCACGTGCGACCCTCACGATGTGTGTGTTGTGGTGGTGGCGCCGGCCCATAGACATTTATTACTAGCGACGCGTATTCGCCGCTAGTAATTGACATGCCACTTATCTCTCCCCGCGGCGTATTGTCCGAACAGGGAGAGGAGGCGTAATCCATATTTCTCTATGGGAACTGTGGTTTACCGTAATTACTGGGACGTATCTCTCCCCGTATTTAGCGCAGTACGGCGTGAAATACGGGCAGAAATATGTCCCAGTTTAAGCCGTGTGAACATAGCCTTATACACCTCCTCCCCCAACCCAAGCACACACATATAAAGAGGCCAGTGCCCGGTACAAGCAGAGACCCAGGTTGCATAGCACTTCAGCCTGGTCTCCTTGAGTATTTCTGCCAAGTCTCAGGGTGCTTAGCATTTAAGCTGGGTCTTCATCTGATTTTCTGCCTGGACCTGGGATGTCTGGCATTCCAGCTGTGTCTGTATCTGCTTCTCTGCAGGTACCTAGGGTGCTTAGCATTTCAACCGGGTCTTCGTAAGCTTTTTTGCCAAAACCCATGGTGCTTAGCATTTTAGCTGGGTCTACATCAACTTTTCTGCTGTGACCTGGATTGCTTAGCATTTCAGTCAGGTCTCCATGAGCACTTCAGGTTGGTCCAGTGTCGAATAAAACCCAGTGGAGGTTCCTAGGCAGATTAAATTTTGAGGCCACTCACGCAAATTATTTTCTTAGGTTTTTAATTCTACCAATCAACAATTTTGGTAAACCAATTATATTACACAAAATGAAATAATAACAATAATTGTTATTAAATAAAAATTTGTATTTTTAGCTGTATCTGACATATGCGCCCCAATTACACGGGTTTCTGTTATCTGTGATTGGATAATGCCACCACAATATGACTAGATAAACACTACCACACCATGAGTGGATAAAACCACCACATTGTGAAATACAGGGAGTGTTGCCGCTGGGTACAAAGTTTCTAGGCAGCGTCAAAAATTGTCTTCCCAGACTGTGAGCTCCTAGGGATGGACTAAGGTGAGAGATGAGGTCAGCCTGCTTTACACCCAAGGAACCTCTATACCAGACTATGCCCTGAAAATAAGCTCACGTTGCATGTCCCCAACAGTGCAGCACCTCTGATAGTTCTTGTAGAACTACTACTTCCAGACAGGTGGGTAATGAGTTTTTAACTCTCTCAGAAACTGCAGACCCAAAAGTTGAAGTTACAGTATCTCACAAAAATGAGTACAACCCTCACATTTTTGTAAATACTGTATTTTATCTTTACATGGGACAACACTGAAGATATGGCACTTTGATCAAATGTAAATTAGTCAGTGTACAGCTTGAATAAGACTAACTTTGGTGGCCCTCAAAATAACTCAACACACAGCCATCAATGTCTAAACTGCTGGTAACAAAAGTGAGTAGAATCCTATGTGAAAATGAACAAATTGTGCTTAAAGTGTCAATATTCTGTGTGGTCACCATTATTTTCCAGCACTACCTTAACTCTCTTGGGCATGGAGGTCACTCGAGCTTCACAGGTTGCCACTGGAATCCTCTTCCACTCCTCCATGACGACATCACAGAGCTGGTGGATGTTAGTAACCTTCTGTTTGAGGATGCCTCACAAATGTCCAATAGGGTTTAGGTCTGGAGACATGCTTGGCCAGTCCAGCACCTTTTCCCCTTATTTTCTCAAGCAAGGCAGTGGTCATCTTGGAGGTGTGTTTGGGGCCGTTATCATGCTGGAATACTGTCCTGTGTCCCAGTTTCCAAAGGTAGGGGATCGTGCTCTCCTTCAGTATGTCACTGTACATGTTGGCATTCAGGGTTCCCTCAATGAACTGTAACTCTCCACAGCCAGCAGTACTCATGCAGCCCCAAACTATGACACTCCCACCACCATGCTTGACTGTAGGCAAGACACACTTGTCTTTGTATTCCTCACCTGGTTGCTGCCACATATGCTCAACACCATCTGAACCAAATACGTTTATAATGGTCTCATCAGAACACAGGATATGGTTCCAGTAATCCATGTCCTTAGTCTGCTTGTTTTCAACAAACTGTTTGCTGGGTTTCTTGAGCATCATCTTTAGAAGAGGCTTCCTTCTGGGACAACAGCCATGCAGACAAATTTGATGCAAGGTGCGGCATGTGGTCTGAACGCTGACAGGCTAACCTCCCACTCCTTTAACTTCTGCAGCAATGCTGGCAGCACTCTTACATCTAGTTTGAAAAGACAATCTCTGGATATGATGCTGAGCACAGGCACTCAACATCTTGGGTAGAGCATGGGGAAGCCTGTTCTGAGTGGAACCTGTCTTGCTAAACCACTGTATGGTCTTGGCCACCATGCTGCAACTCAGCTTTAGCGTGTTGCAAATATTCTTATAGCCCAGGCCATCTTTATGTAAAGCAACAATTTTTTTCAGATACTCAGACAATTCTTTGCCATGAGGTGCCATGTTAAACTTCCAGTGACCAGTAAGAGAGAGTTTGAGAGCGATACCACCAAATTTAACACACCTGCTCACCATTCACACCTAAGACCTTGAAACACTAACGAGTCAGAAGAAAAATGGCAAATTGGGCAAAATTTGTCAATTTTCGCTTAAGGGTATACTTAATTTTGTTGCCAAAACAACAAAACATATATAGACATAGATGGATGTGTGTTGAGTAATTTTGAGGGTATTGTTGAGTTATTTTGAGGGCATACCAAATTTACACTGTTATACAAGCTGTACACTGAATACTTTACATTGTATCAATGTATCTTCAGTGTTGTCCCATGGAAAGATATAATACAATATTTACAAAAAATGTGAGGGGTGTACACACTTTGTAAGATACTGTATATTTCAAACTGCAAAGAGCCACTAGATTTGAAGTCCCAGGGTGGTCACTGGGCATAGAATCGGGCTGCACAGGCAAAGTGACCACACTCGGAGTTTTAGTCCCACAGTAACAACACACTCCTTCATCTTCACTAGCTTCAAAAGCAAACTGAAAACCCATCTCTTCAGGATAGCCTATAACCTACAATAACCCTACTGCCATTACACCACTATACAAACATGTCTGTCCCTCAGCTTCTGTCTCATTTCCATTGTAGATTATAAGCCTTCACGGGCAGAGCCCTCTCTCCAGCTGTACTAGTTGTTAGTCAAATAGTGTTGCCGCTGTATTTATGTCTTATGTTAGATATGTAAAACCCTTTGAATGTACAGCACCCAGGAATTAATAGTGCTTTAAAATAAATAATAATATGGCAACCATCTGCACTGCAGCTACTGTGTAACTAAAAGACTCAGCTGCATCTAGCTGCTGGATAAGTTTAGAAATGCTAACAAGCTGCCCCTGCACATGAGTATGTCCTTTACCCAGTGCCTAAGCTCTACCAGAAAAGTTGATTCTTGGGGTCCACTAGTGGAGGTGACTCTTGGGGCTAATTTTGCAAGCTACTGCACATGCCTCTTGCTTTCTGCCTCTCTTTCTCTGCTTTTCTCACTGAAAAGCAGCCCCGGCCTGCTATTTTAAGTAGCGCACCATGTCCAAAGGCTCACAGGGGATTCCCTCTGCTCCCTGTGGGCCAGTCTGAGCCGAATTGCAATGATTAACACCTAAGGACCTAGAGAATCTATGCATGAGTCCACAAAGATTCACATTGTAATAGCTTCTTATGTCTCTATATGACATTTTTAGGGTTAAGCACCCTTTGTAATCAAATGGTAAATCTGCAATGCTGTTATTATTTATGTTGCTGCAATGTTGTAATTATGGTGTGCTATAAAACAAAGTGAACTTTTTCCAGTCTTTAAGAAATAAATATGTTATCTAATGTGCTTAAAAAGCAGACAATAGACATGATTGTGAATGAGGTAAAACACTACCGGCGACATGTATGATCATTGGCGCGTCGGAGCGCCCGTTTTCACGGTTTTTGCCATGAAAGTTGCACCTAATTTATGTCGGCGCCCGAAGTGCGCTCATACATGCGGAGTAAAGTTCCCTGCACCTTGCCAATGTGTGAGGCGCAGTGTGGAACTTAGGCACAGAAGGAATGCGCCTAACATGTATTAAGTTTCTAGACAGGCTGGAAATCGGAGAAAAATCATTAAGCATGTTAGTGAATAGCAAAAAGAGTTGTATTTAAAATTAATGAATTAATAAAGATAAATATCAAAGTTGAATAAAATCGTTTTCAATGTATAGAAAAAGTTGATCATTTAAAATGAAAGCAAATATATATACGATCTGAAAAGAAAGAATTATCAGCTATAAAAGGTCTTACAAAAAGGGAGAGAATTAAACAAATTTTACATTAAATAAGCCAATGCTGATGTTGTACTGATGTTAATTTGTGGGGTTTTTTAAAATAAAAAATTAAGATGTATTTTTTCTTCTTTCACCTTTTATTCTATTTAATATCCCCAGCAAGAGCCAGCAGCACAGGTCTTGCTGGGACCTGTGGTCCTCCAAGCAGGATTTCTATGTTCCCAGGGCTTACTCCTGGGCGTATCTGCGGACGTGTTTACAAATACATCACCAACTCAGCCTAAAATAATGAAAAATTAGCTTAAAATTGCTACCAATGGGAAATCCGGACGTATTTGCGAACGTAAATACGGACGTAAATACGTCCGGATTTCCCATTGGTAGCAATTCTAAGCTAATTGTTCATTATTTGGTGATGTATTTGCGGACTAAGCCCTGGGAACATAGAAATCCTGCTTGGAGGACCACATTTCCCAACAGACTTGTGCTGCTGGCTCTTGCTGGAGATATTAAACAGAATAAAAGGTGAAAGAAGAAAAAATACATCTTAATTTTTTATTTAAAAAAAACACAAATTAACATCAGTACAACATCAGCATTGGCTTATTTAATGTAAAATGTGTTTAATTCTCTCCCTTTTTTAAGACCTTTTATAGCTGATATTTCTTTCTTTTCAGATCTTATACATATTTGCTTTAATTTTAAATGATCAACTTTTTCTGTACATTGAAATTGATTTTAGACAACTTTGAGATTTCTCTTTATTCATTCATTCATTTTATAGACAACCCTTTTTTATTTTTGTACTGTTGTAACTGTATTGTATTGCCACATTACAATAAGTTCTAACTTCACTGCGCCTCCTCCGACTCAGGTAGACCACTTTGAACTAGGTCTGCCTGTCGGAGTTGTAATGCGCCTCACTTTGCCGAACGGCATTCCTACATGCGTTGGTGATTTCAAATCTGGTGCGTCCCACCCCAGAACACCCACAGCGCGACCACTGCATGCCCCTTCATGTTAGGCGCATAGTGTAGTGGAGTCGGCACGGTGAAGCGCAGTATACGCATACACATTAGACGCAATTCCCGATCATACATGTCGCCCTACATGTTTATAGACAGACTTGAGACAGAATGTGAAAGCATACACAAGCACAAAGGTTCTTTGCAAAATGGAAACTGTTTATTGAACACTTTTTAAATGAAACTGAAATTAAACTCACAATGACACCTTTCCTGACATCATAGTGGTACCTCAGAGCGGATTTAGGGGCAACGTGGGTAAATTAAAAATAACGTAATTTTATAGGGGAGGGGTGGAGTTAGGGGAGCACTCTAATTATACGGGTTATTGAGCTCGAAAATAATGCTCTTGAAGTGGGAGATGTACTCAAACCCTGACTATAGTGACATTGGGTAGGAAGGAATGTATTTCTAGCAAATACGCCATAACTTTTTGATGCTCTCCGCCCTGGCTGCTGTCTCTGTTTTTTTTTAATTGTTCTATATATGTTCTTTATATCTCATTTATATGGAAGGTGTGTCACAAGATGTGTCGAATCCACTAGACGAGATTGTGAGACCCTTTCATTAGTGAACAAAGGAATTCTGCTTTAGTTTCCTCTTGTATTAATACAGGATAATGCACACTGTTTTTAGTTGAACAGACTGTGGTTAGCTAAATCGCGTTGACAGGGTGAATATTTGATTGTATTTAAAGTTTTAAACTGTGATCGACAATAGACGTCTTCGCCTTTTCATTTTGGACGTGTTATCTTGTAACAAGTTATTGTGATGATTGTAATTTCTCCTTCAAAAGTTTTTTTCTTTGAATGAAAATGAGTTTTCAAAAAAAAAAAAGCAGACAAATAGTTTTCCCTATATTTAAAAAAAAAAGTGAAACAGAACATTGCATTCACCACAAAATCTAATCTGCAGGTCATAGATTCTGAATACAGGCAGCCCCCAGGCTACAAAGGTGATAGGGACTGTTGGTTTGTTCTTAAGTTAAATTTGTATGTAAGTTGGAACAAGTACATTTATTAAATGTAACTCCAGCAAAAAAAAATTAGTTTTAGTGCAGGGAATGGTTTTCACATTCCTTTTGCCCCTGTTTAGAAGATTTCACTTCACTTTCTGTCTCTCATGTGTTGCTGTGGAATGCTGGTACTTGTAGTTTCACAGATACTCACTGCTGTGGAACATGGAAATAAATGACACTACAAGTGCCAGCATGCCACAGGAGCATGTTAAATCAGCATCCATACAATAAGTACGTGTGGTTGCACAACTACAAGTGCCAACATGTACTAATTGTATGGATACTGATACAATAAAGTACTTTAAATTGGAGACACCCGGGCACAGGTCGGGGGTACAAGCAGCAGTAAGACCAGACCTAAGAGGTTCTGTGCCATCCAGAATATACAGGGAGCAGAGGAAGGCTTGTGACATTCTGAGGTGATTAGGATATGTACACACAGAGTTTTTTAGATGCGTGTTTGGATTTGTGGTTTGGACCCAAAACGGACTTAAACACGCATCTAACAATGTGCAGTGTGAATTACATTAGTTTCAATGTAAAACACGCATTGGTGTTCAGAAGTCTGATCACAGATGGGTATTTAACATGCGTCTTTCCGATGTGTCGTTCGGATCCATTCAAAGAATTGTCATGTCAATTCTTTATCCGTCTTATGCAGCAGACACCCTATTTAAAACTATAGGGTGCGTTTCTGCTGCACAGAAAATTCATCAAAACATGCACCACTCTTTGGATTAAAAAACGGATTGAAAAACGCCGTGTGAACAAACCCTATGGGGTGCGATGCAGTTTGTGATGACAGCACTCCGAGCTACATCCCATATTTCTCCGTTTGTAACTAGGAGAAGGATGTACATCGGAACATTGCAGGAAAAACAAATAAAAAAATAAAACAAATACAAAGCAATATTAATAACACATACATGTAAATATAATTGGTTCCAGAATACTTTAAGCTACTGCTTTGATGCATGGCATACTCACTCTTCATCTGAAATCTTCTAAATATACAATCAAATAATGTAATGCAGGGGAGAAAACAAGGAAATTGTAATATTATATCAGTTCCAGGACAAGTGAGGTTGCACAAAAACTGCACACCATGTAAATTCACCCTTCCAATCTCTTACTTTATGATAGTATGGCATCTAGTAATATAGCTAGATTTATATGCTATATTTGTTTTTTACTGGGAATATTGAAACATAGCAATAAAACTTAGCCACAATATACAGCCAGGCTAACAAAAAATAGCAAATCAACAATATAATCATGTCATCATTAGTTTAAAAAAAATTAAAAAGGACCTAAAGGGATTGTTTCATCATGCTGTTTCAGAACCATAAGTAGTTTTTTCTGGTCAGGCTGTGGGTGGTTCTATAGTAGTGATTGGCATATCAGCTCAGTATTCACAGCTCTTCTAAATGCACTGACATGACAGCAGGAGATCCTATCTATAGTCCAGATAGTTTCAGAGCTCAAAGTAAACAAGTAATTAGTTTCTTTTCTTTGTTAGAGATAACACATTCTATTCTCAAGCTGCCAGCAGCTACTGTAGACCTGTGGCAATGTCAATCGCTGTTCTCAGATGCCAATCTGTGTGCCAATCTATCTTATCTCCTCAACAAAGGGAAAAAAAGCCATATATTTGGAAAAAGTCTTTACATGTTGAAAGCTAATATTTGTAGTGAGACAACCCCTTTAACTTTTAGATGACAAGGTTGCGTGATAATTTCAACATATGTGATAAATTTTGTATTTTGGCATACCATAATGAAGGTTGAGCAATTGTGCAACTTAAAGTTTTTATGTACTGGTCACTGACACGTCATTTTTTTCGTATTTAATACAGACATTAATATGAGTGGGACTGTTGCAGTGTCTTATAGCTGTCCTCCTGCTGATTAACCGCACTATATGCAATCATCATCACACTTTTGATGTACTATTATGTCAGGGTGTGATACAAGATCACAACCCTAGTTGATGATTGTCTTTGGGATTTTTTGTGCTGTACTAACAACCAAGATCAGAGGTTTCCTTGATCTTAGCAGATAGGGTACCTTCACATATATTCATTGAACCTGGGGAGTTCTTTTGCCAAAACTTGACCAAACTTATTGAATATTTCAGCACTTTCCCCAGGAACCTTTCCCCTGTCAATAGCCTCACAGAGAAACGTGACATGTAGCATGTTTCTGTCTGTCTTGGAAAAGCATGAATCTGCAAAACTGACTTAGTCGTGCAAAAAACATTTATTTTTACCAAAGTACACTATGGGATTGGTTTTGTGAACAGTTTCTAAGGTCATGTTCACACGGCTTATTTTGACGTGGTTTTGGACGAGGTTTTCGGAGCGTTTCCGCTCCCAAAACCTCGCCTGAAACACGCTTCTTCAGAAGAGGTTTTAGGGCTTGTTCACATGGCTTATTTGGACGTGGTTTTTGGCGAGGAAGCGCTCCGAAAACCTTGTCCAAAACCACGTCAAAATAAGCCGTGTGAACATTGCCTTAGTCCTTTTTCTACTTGCTCAATACAAAAAGATGTGACTCCAGACCAGTGGCGTAGGTACAGAGACCCAGTGATACGGAGCTTTATAACAAGAGCCGCAGCAGACACAGTGCAGGGGTGGAGCGCGCAGGGGCTGTCAGCTAGCAGCAGTGTTGTGTAGAGAGGAGGAGCGCAGGCTTCAGCAAGAGGGAACAGAAGCCCCTCTCTCATACATATGCAGAGTGTACTGCTAGTTATTTGTATTTCAGCAGTAGACACTGTGTTGTGGGTGGTGCCAGGGGCAGAGCCTGAATGAGAGGTGGGACTGAGCACAGAGCTGGGTTAGGGCAGAGGGGCAGCAGGGACTCGGTCTGCCTGGTGCTGGAGCACCTTCAAACTTGGCAGCCTGTCCAGTGCCCATCATTAGAATGGGTACAGAATGCAGAGGAGGGAAGCGACAGGAGGAGGAAGTTCTTAGTACACACTCTATCCTGAAGCAAGCCTCTACCACAGGTACAGCACTATAGCTTTACAAATGAGGCATTGGGTGTTAGTTGTCAGGTATGAAGCACTAGGTACTACCTGGTGCCTCATATCTGAGAAGTAAGAGTAGGCTCCTAACACAATGTCTCTGCCTACATTTGTTGGGGTTCCAGGAAACACGGCACCCTAGCTGACACCGTAACGCAGCTGCAGCTGCCTCATGGAGGAAATGGAGAAACGTAGCCGAGCATGGGCTAGGTTTTGCTTTATTTGCTGGCGCATATGACTGTGGTATTGTATCCATAAAATAAATGTACGCACTGGCAAATAAACCTAGCCCATGCACGGCTATGTTTCTTCATTTTCCCCCATGAGACCGCCACGGCTGTGTTACGGTGTCCGCCGGGGTACCTTGTTTCCCGCACCCGTGTCAGCTTCCTGCATCCTTGGTAACATGACCACTGGGATTTAGTGACTACCTGAGCTGCTTGGTCTTACCAGACCCAGATCAGCTCTGCAGTCAGTGCAGGGAATGCATTTCCTTTGTAACTGGGGCTGGTATATTAGCCCCAGTTACAGAGGAAATCACCCAAAAAAAAGTGATATAAAATGCCCCCAGAAGTCTTTTTCTGACTTTATGGTGGCACAATATGGAAAACAAAGTAACAAAACACAGACAATAAAATATTAATGAAATAAATAATAACAGCACAATCTGTAACTTTTGGCTCTGCCACCCATGACTCTAAGGCTATGTCTCCACTGCATAGCTTTACGATCGTATTTTCGGTGCTTTTAGGATTTTAAAAACGTTGAAGACAGGATCGTCACTGCGGCCCCATAGAGGACAATAGAAAAGACGAGCTGTAGTCTCCATAGCTCATCTTTTCTACAATCCTCTTCTGGCACCCGGCACTTTTAGTTTTCTTGGCGTCTTCCCACACAATATAATTGTATGGGCAATATTTAAAAAAACGAGAAGCGACCGCGGTTTTTGTACAAAATGTGACAACAACCACGGTCCTGCATCGGAAAAAACACCCACTTTCGGATGTTTTTTGTCCCATGCAGTGTAGACCTTGCCTAAAACGGATCATCGCCTATATAAATGTCCGTGATGGAAAAATTACAGGAATTACACTTTATTTTAGCACCACTATTAATATTAAAAAAATTAAGGGGTTTTCTCACTACAGATACTGTTGGCATATCAGCAGAATATGCCATTAATGTCTGATAGGTGTGGGATCCACTGTTGGGCTTGCACCTATCACCTAAACGATCCCCAATACATCTCCATTATGAACGAAGATATGGTTGGGACTCTCCTATAGACATTGTAAATGTGGTGACATTTTATTTTTGCTGTAAATGCAGCAGTCGAAGGGGGGCCCAAGCTGAATTCTTGCACCTGGGCCCATGAGATCTTAGCTACACCTCTACTCCAGACAGTACGTTAGGAAACACAATATTCAAACCTCTCTTCCCCACATGGTAATGAAACTATGAAGGTATACACATTCATTTTGTGAACTAAAAATGTATATATTGGGTTACTAGGAATTTTATTTTTAACACTGCACAACACTTTGTAGTGCAACTAATACTTACTAGTGTCCTTATTCAAACCTGACAAACATTTACTTTTGTAATCCGTTCTATTCAAAAATCTAATCTTATTTTGTCCCATCTCTTGATTTATTTAACACATGAAATAATCTTACAGTGTGCATTTTCACCTAATTAAGCAAAAGTAAATCTAAATTGCACAATTTATGCTTCAAAATACACAGTCTTGGCTTATGACCGCAAAATAGAACTTATATGCATTTTACTATAAGGGATATATTGAGGTTATTTTCAGTCTCTTGTCATTAAAATCCAAATCTATCCTAATTTTTTTTTATAATTTAATGACTAGACTGTAAACTGACTTAATTAATTTATCATATGCTTCAGCAACCAACTTGCATAATTAGCTGATTAAGATGCATATCTCATTGATTTAGTTATACACTTGTTAATTTAATTGCCACAAGTTTGGCTAATTACATTTAGGAGAGTCCCCATAGTTAAATATTGTCCTTTGTTTAAGGATGTATAGAATATTATATCTAGGTTGTGCTTGGCTAAGATTATAAAGAAGTGGGCTTTTATTCATTTATTTATTTACTTCCTGAAAATGGTGACAGAATGCAATTTAGTCTGCAAATCATAGAAGCAGCATAATTCAATTAAGTCATATTTATATCTGCTTTATATCAGATTAATAGAAGCACCTTGCAAAATAATATGTTCACAGTTTTCGAGATAGAAATGACTTACTTGCCTAACAGACATAATATTAGTGTACAAGTGATAAAAACATTACAAAAAGCTGCATATGTTCTAATATTTCAAAGATTCGGAACACTAACAACACACTTTATGTTTGAGATTATGACTTGATGCAAATAACTAGTAAGTAAATTATCAACAAGAACACAAAATCATTCAGTTTTGTTTTTGTATAAATATATCAACTAAGCATTGTGAGGCGCATTTATCACATAAAACACATCATAAAGACAATGTGATGTGTTGGAAAACTGATGTAAGGGTGCTTTCACAGTTTTTCAATGCATTTTTTGTGCAGTAAGGTACTGCAATTAATGCTGTACATTGCTGCACAAAAATCGCGGCAAAAATCGTGGTAAAAACGCTTAAAAAACGCACTGTGTGAAAGCATCCTAAGCGACATTTACTAAATGACTCAAAAGACAGGTTTAATCCTAAATAGATTGGAAAACAATCAAAAAACAGTGACTGCATGGGTTAAGGCGGGATTCCTTGTTGCAAACGTATGCATTTAAAAAATGCATCAAAATTTAATCCAGCAAAAATGCATGCATTTTTTCAGCTCAGATAGTTTTGTAAATAACCCTGGTTTAGAAGACAACGCAGGTCTATTTTTTGGCTCTTACTTTTCAATGCAGTTAAAAAAACACCAACAAAAATGTAATGTGTAAACCTAACCTTAAGGGAAATAAATCCAGTTTTATTTAACCCTTTAAGGATCAAAATACAGCTTTTGTCAGTGGTACAAAAATAAGCTGGTACGGGTGTGATGTGTTAACCAGGGTTTCACCTGTCTGATGACAGACCACCCCGCTTTATTGGTTGGGACTGGAGAAAGCTCCATTTTAAGCTGTTTAACCCTTTATATGCCACAATGCATGGTGACTACAGCATGTAAGTGGTTCTGGGGGGAAAAGGTTCCCTCTGTCAGCCCAGTGATATCACCTGTATGAAGGCACCCAAGTCTGCCTTTTGTTTATGTCTTTTAAGCCCTGTTACAAGTAGGGCCCAGTTGGTGCTTGAGAGGTTCACACTGACAGGCGTAATATAATGAACTACATAAGTAATTTGGTGTATTGTAAGAGGAATTAAATGAATGCATGTTTAAGTTTCTTAGTGAGACTAAACCATAGTAACAAAAATGTAATAAATCTAATTTAAAAAATCAAGTAAAAAAATAAATAAAATCCCTTACAAAATCCCTAATAGAAAAAAAAAACTATATATAGCTGGAGCCAGTGCAACCATAGCAACCCAAACTATAAAACAATCCTAAGGCCATGTTCACACGGCTTATTCCCGACGGATTTGTGAGCGCAATCCGGCACACAAATCCGCCTTGAATAAGGGGCGGGACGGGGGCGGGGCTGGTGCGTGGGGGGGGCGCCGCTCCCTGGCCCCATAGACAATGCATTATCTACGGCGTGTCCGCGCCGTAAATAATGTGCATGTCAATTTCTCCCCCCGCAGCGGATTCGCCGAGCGGGGAGGAGCGACAGAATCCACTGTTCTCTATGAGAGCAGTGGATTACCGTAATGACAGGGACGGATTGGCGGCGTACTGCAGCGCAAATCCGGCGCGCAATACGGCGCCAATCCGCGGCAAAATAAGCCGTGTGAACGAGGCCTAATAGTTACTTCACGTGAAGAGTGTAAAAAAATAAATTAAAAAAGCCCATTCAACAGAAGAATAGAAAAAATTAAAGTGTTTAAGTATTGGCATTGGCATTTGTATTGGCATAATTTTGTTGTATAAATATAAGCAAAGTATTTTACCATATGGAAAATGACATGAAAGTAAGATGCAAATGAGAAAAATGGTCAAAATACAGTTTTTCCATTACTTCCAAAAGTAGTTAATAAAATTGAATGAATAAATTATATGTACGCCAAATGGTCCCATTAAACCCCCTTTATATAGCTATGTTGACTGAAAAATAAAAAAAATTACAGCTCTTGTAATGAAAAATGAAAAAAAATTGCTCACCCTTCAAAAAATCCTGCAGGTTTCACTCTTGCCACTACGGCTAATAAAAGAAAGAGAAAAATGGAGACAGTGCTCCCTAGTTTGTAGATAAAATTATAGTAGTGTATATTTGTAGGTATATACTGCTCACCTCCTTGTGTTGTGAAAAATCCAGGCACAACACTCTGAGGCTCAACACAACAATTTTTCTGGAACTGTTGCAAACCAATGTCCGCTGCAGGGTGTCGGTTGAAGGTCCTTCTCCTCTTAGAAGTAGAGGGGAGCTGTGGAATAAGATTCTTGCACAACGGGTAAAGGTTTTCTTCCCCTTTGGCTAAATCCGACCCAGAAAGGCTGCGCTGGACTGTACCTATTGTACTAAAAGATTATAGTTTTCTTTGCATACAGAGGAACATGCAAATAAAACTATAATCTTTTAGTACAATAAGTACAGTCCAGCGCAGCCTTTCTGGGTCGGATTTAGCCAAGGGAAAGAAAACTTTTACCCATTGTGTAAGAATCTTAAGACTAATAAATACTTCGGGCCACATGTATGAAAACTGTTTAGGTCTAAAACTCGCTCTTTTGCCCATAGTAACCTAAACAGGTTCATACATGTGTAGAGATCCCTTTTCAGCAGTCTCCTCCGATCAGCATAGGCAGGATTACAATAAAAGGATCCACCCTTCAAATTAGGATATAGCCAAAGATTTTCTTTAACCCAGGTCACAGAGCAAGTCGAAAACTCAAGAAATCAATAAGTAATCTCCTGTTACAGACTTCTATGTCCATGTAGCTGCTCCCATAAATATGTACAGAAAACAGTAAAAAAAAATTACCTCATAAATAAAAACAGCTAAAAAGAATGTACAATATCTCATAAAAGTGAGTACACCCCTTGAATTTTTGAAAATATTGGATTATATCTTTTCAAGGGACAAAACTGAAGATTTAATACTTTGATACAGCCATAGTCGCTGTACAGCTTATATAGCAGTGTAAATTTGGTGTGCTCTCAAAATAATTCAACACACAGACATCAATGTTTAAACCGGTGGCAACCAAAGTGAAAATGGAGAAATTGTGCCCAAAGTGTCCATATTTTGTGTGGTCACTATTATTTTCCAGCACTGCCTTAACTCTCTTGGACATGGAGTTCACTAGAGCTTCTTCACAGGTTGCACACTGCCTTAACTCTCTTGGACATGGAGTTCACTAGAGCTTCTTCACAGGTTGCAGCCACTTTAATCCTCTTCCACTCTTCTATGACAACATCACAGAGCTGGTGGATGTTAGAGACCTTGCGCTC
Source organism: Phyllomedusa bahiana (assembly GCA_025379985.1). NCBI lineage: Eukaryota > Metazoa > Chordata > Amphibia > Anura > Hylidae > Phyllomedusa > Phyllomedusa bahiana. The sequence continues at coordinate 138,809 of JAODAL010002746.1, forward strand.
CTCCACTTTCTGTTTATGAATGCCCCGCAGATGCTCAATAGGGTTTAGGTCTGGAGACATGCTTGGCCATTCCAGTACCTTTACCCTCATTTTCTTTATCAAAGAAGGGGTCATCTTGGAGGTGTGTTTGAGGTCATTTTCATGTTAGAATACTTGCAGCCTAGTTTCCAAAGGAAGAGGATCATGCTCTGCTTCAGTATGTTACAGTATATGTTGGCATTCGAGGGTCCCTCAATGAACTGTATCTCCCCACAGCCGGCAGTACTCATGCAGCCCCAAACCATGACACTCCCACCACCATGCTTGACTGTAGGAAAGACACACTTGACTTCGTACTCCTCATCTGGCTGCCACCACACGCTTGACACCATCTGAACCAAATAAGTAAGTTTATCTTGGTATTATCAGACCACAGATTATGGTTCCAGTAATTCATGTCCTTAGTATGCTTGTCTTCAGCAAACTGTTTCCAAGTTTTCTTGTGCATCATCTTTAGAAGAGGCTTCCTTTTGTGATGACAGCCATGCAAACCAATTTGATGCAGGGTGCCGAATATGGCCTGAGCACTGACTGGCTGACCCCACCCCTTTAACCTCTGCAGCAATGCTGGCAGCACTCATGCATCTATTTTGAAAAGACAATCTCTGGATATGTGACTCAGCACATGCACTCAACTTCTTTGGTCGACCATAGTGAGGCCTGTTCTGAGTGGAACCTGTCTTGTTAAACAGCTGTATGGTCTTGGACAATCGTGCTGCAGCTTAGTTTCAGGTTGTCGCCAATCTTCTCATCTTTATATAGAGGAACAATTCTTTTTTTCAGATCCTCAGACGGTTCTTTGCCATGGGTGCCATGTTGAACTTCCAGTGACCTATATGAGAGAGTGATAACAGCAAATTTAACACACCTGCTCCCCATACACACTTGAGACCTTGTAACACTAACAGGTCACATGATGCCATGGAGGGAAATGGCAAATTGGGCACAATTTTTCCATTTTCACTTAGGGATGTACTCACTTTTGTTTCCAGCGTTTTAGATATTAAGGACGACATGTATGAAGCTCGCCACGTCGGGGCGCATGTTTTCGCCAGTTTCCAGCAAAATTTGCGCCTGATTTATGTCATATCATGTAAAGTCCGCCGCGCCAGTGTGTGAGGCGCAGTGCGGGACTTAGGCACGGTGCGGGACTGCGCTTAAGATTCAACGCCCGAGATAGTGCGCTCATACATTCAGTGTAAAGTCCGCCGCGCCTCACCAGAGTGTGGGACGCAGTGCGGAGACTTGGGCGCAGTGCGGGGCTGCGCCTAATATTCGACGTCCGAGGAGGTGCGCTCACACATGCGGTGAAAAGTTCACCGCGCCTCGCCAGTGTGTGGGGTGCAGTGCAGGACTGGGGCGCAGACAGGCTGGAAAACAGCGAGAAATCATTAAAGATGTCCGTGCGGAGTATGAATCAAAAAATCATTTTTATTAGGTGTAAAACATTCTCTGAAAAAGAGCTGAAACCTACTAAAAAAATACATAAATAAAATCACTTTCCAGAGATCAAGACCGGCGCTACATCAGGAATTTGGAATTGCCGGGAAATACAGCAATTCAAATTCTGTAAGCTATTCTCATTAGTCGGCAGAAACCAGCCAATCAGAATAGGAGCGATATTGAACCATTATAAGCTATGGAGAAATATGGACCAATCAAAATCAAAGGCGGGACAGCTCAAAATACAGTAAAAAGGCAGAAAAGAGCTGATTGGTTGAGCTAGCGGGGGCTCGGCAATCCTGGCTAATCAGAATAGGAGCGACAGGGACCCATTATAACCTATGGAGAAATATTGACCAATTAAATTCAAAGGCAGTACAGTTCAAAATACAGTAAAAATGCAGAAAAGAGCTGATTGGTTGAACTAGCGGGGGCTTGGCTATCCCAGCCAATCAGAGCGCAAACTACTTGTCCCATTGTAGTCAATGGAGAGATGGGGGCAATGAAATCTCGGCTCTCAGCGCCATGCGGCATGGAGTATGTTTAAAAAAATAATTTTTATTAAGTGTAAAATATTATCTGAAAAAGAGCTGAAACCTTCTATAAACATAAATCAATGAAATCCCTAATTTTAATGAAAATAAAGAAATAAAAATGAATTTATTGAATTATTATTTTTTTTCGTTACCCCTATATTATTGTTCATTTTATATAGAGATCGGTACAACTTCGGGAGTCTTATCATTTGATTTCAGCCATGTACAGTTTTATTATAGATTGCATTAGAAAACCCATGAGCGTCGCTTGCTCTCCCATTGGTCCAAATAACCGCGCCTCTTTTAAATTAGCCAATCACAAACAGAGCTCGCTCTGCATTTCTTTTCCCCATAGAACTATATGAGAAGGTAGCTCAGCCGCTGATTGGCTAAACTGGACGAGCTGGTTGGTTTCTGCCGACCAATGAGAATAGTTTACAGAATTTGAATTACTGTATTTCCTGGCAATTTCCAATATCCTAATTCCTGATGTTGCGCTGTTCTAGATTTTTGGAAAGTGATTTTTTTTTTTTTTTTTTTAAATTAGGTTTGAGCTCTTTTTCAGATCATGTTTTACACCTAATAAAGGCGATTTTTTGGAATCATACTCCATGCCGCACGGCGCTGTTGCGATCTTCTATATGTTTCCTCTCATGTTATGTTCTCGCTTCACTTCGCCTCTGCCGGATCATTTAGACCAGAATAAACCAGGTCTGCCTGTCGGAGCTGCCGAGCGCTGCAATGCGCCTCGCTTTGCTGAGCCGCAATCGTACATGCCTCGGAGTTTTCAAACATGCCGCGTCCCGCCCCGGAACGCCCACACCGCGCACACTGCACGCCCCTTCATGCGAGGCGCATCTGAAAGTGGCGAACACTGCGCCTAACATCGCATCCCTGCGTCCGACAGCGGATTCGGGCCGGTGAGGCACAAGTTACGCCAGAAAACAGGCGAAAAGCCCGTTCATACATGTCGCCCTAAGGGTGCCAATTTTATTATTAGTAGTGTAGAATGGCTTGAATCTATGAACCTGTTCTACTGCGGGGCATAGATTTAGTGTTTTCTAGCTACTAAGCGACAATTCAGCCTCAGGTAAACCACTTTTAAATTGGTTTCCCTGTTCCAGCAGTAATGCCCCTGGATTTTCTGTACTTAAGACATAAATGTAGACTTCTACAGTTGTAGTGCAACATTCCCCCAGAACGCCCCTGCATTTTAGGCGCATTACAAAGTGCCGTGGGCGCTTTATAATGTCCCTAATTATGGAGTGCACCTGCTCATACATTGAACACACAGGGCTGCGCCAGTTTTTTGGGCTGAAAGGACACCAGATAACTGGTGCAGCCACATACATGTTGCCTTAATTGTTGTGTGTTGAGTAATTTTGAGGGCACACCAAATTTACACTGTTATACTATTGTACACTGGCTACTTTACAGTGTTTCAAACTATCATATCTTCAATGAAAAGATATAATACAATATTTAAAAAAATATGATGGGTGTACTCACTTTTGTGAGATACTGTATTATGTATCATTATCTGGTTTTAGTTAGTTAAAAAAAAATATCGGTGATACATTCCTTTAAGATGGTTGTCCAAAACTTATTAATAGTTAGAGTTAGTTGGCTACAAAATACATGTGTGATGGCCACTGAGTTGTGCTAAATGATGTGTCATTCAGATCAATGTAGCACAGGTTTTTTTCCTTGCAAAGTGTTGATTTATTTACAAATGAGAAGAGGAAAAGGTCCAATACAGCTGAAAACCTTAAAATTTATATACATTAATCTGACTCAACCGAGGTTTTAATAATTATACACAGATTATGAAAAACTGCCAGGATACACTTTGCAAATTGACAACTGCGGTTAGAATATGAAGCTATGAATAGCATAATGCTTCTAACCCAGACTCTTTACAATGTTGCTACCTTTATTGAATTTTAGAGGCACCGAGAGAAGTATATATCCCTTAAATGGAACCAGACATAATGATCATGCTATCTGATATGCAGGACACATGTTATATAGCAGTAAGAGCTGAGCAGATTGATATGTAGTTTTGTAGGGAAAAGATTCAGTAGAACTTGCAGTTTATTAATTTAACCTAATGCTTAGGCCTTGTTCACACGGCTTATTTTCGACGAATTTGTGCGCCGTATTGAGCGCACAAATCCGCCGTGAATAAGGGGCGGGACGGGGGCGGGGCCGGAGCGCGGCGGGGGCGCCGCTCCCGGCCCCATAGACAATGCATTGTTTACGGCGCGTCCGCGCCGTAAATAATGTGCATGTCACTTTCTCCCCCCGCGGCGGATTTGCCGAGCGGGGAGGAGCGACGGAATCCACTGTTCTCTATGAGAGCAGTGGATTACCGTAATTGCTGCCGCGGATTGGCGCCGTACTGAAGCGCAAATCCGACGCGCAGTACGGCGCCAATCCGCGGCAGAATAAGCCGTGTGAACGGGGCCTTATTGTGAGCTAAGGAGTCCTGTGGGCGGTGTTATCATCTTATCTGTGACTACTTAAATCCGCTCTGCCCTTCTTGCTCTATTACATGCTTTACACAGTTTAGGTACAATGTTCCCTTTAAGTTTGATATTTAGAAGAATACTTTAAGAATATCATAACATGAAATAAAAGCAGCGTATCATAACCAAATTAACTGCTGAATGTTTTTTTACTTGAAGGGATCCTGTTAAGTGGTTTTGGCTACCCTATGTGAGAGATTTATATGATAGAGGGATATATAAGGGTTAGGCAATGTCTACACAGCACAGAAATACTATAGGATTTTCGTTGGTTTCAGTATTTTGAAATTTCGTTGGTGCCCTGTGCTGCATAGAGAGCAAAGAAAAACCCGTGTTGTAGTCTAAACAGCATGGGTTTTTTACCACCGTATAAAAAATCCAGCGGAATATGCAATAAGTTGCATATTCTACCGGAGTTTTGCGTTTTGTCGGCAGTTTCACATACAGTCAATTGTTCAGGCCGAAAAAACTAAAACCAACCACGTTTTTTGCGCAAATCAGTGACAAAAACCGCGGTTCCGCATAGGAGAAAATGCTGTTGGCTTTCCAACGTTTTTTGTCCTATGCTGTGTGGGCCTAGATTTATATGATTTGGAACAGGATTTCTGAGTAAAAGCAGAGGAAAAAAATAAACCGAAAGTGAAACTATGCTAACCCCCTCCACATACAGTGACTGGTTGCTCTGCACATACTAATGCAGCGAAAGCTGTCCATCACTGCATGTGGGCGGGGTAAACAGGATTTAGAGGGGTAAAAGGGTGTTTAAAATGCTTGTTCGCCTGTTGGGGCATGGTAAAAAATAGAAGACAGGAAGAATACTTACCTACCAGACGCTCTCCTTCCATTGCGACAGTCATCCCAGTGATTTCGGCTGTAGCTGTGAATGTTCATGTGACAGGTGCATCTAATCACAGGCCACATTGGTCACATGCACGGAACGTTGCAGCCTGTGGTTGGCTGCACCCGTCACATGAACGATAAACGTTATCAGCCACAGCCAAGATGAACAGGACCGCCAAGATGACTGGGATGAGAACATCTAGGAGGTAAGTTTTCTTCCTGTCTTCTATTTTTCATTACACTCCGACAGACAAACAAGCATTTTGAAAGGTCGGAATACCCCTTTAACTGTCTCTTAAGGCATCGGTCAGTATTTTCTCTGCTTTTTAATCAGAAATCCTGCCCCTAATCATTTAAACCTATATATCACAGAGCTCAGATACTCTCCCTTTATTATATCCTGCTCTCAGACATGATAGCATAAACCACTTGACAGGTTCACCTTGCAGGACGCATTACTAAACTAAAACCAAACTACTTTGGCAATATTTAACAGGACTTCTGAACTGTTGACAGTAAAAAATTAATTGACCACAATCACATGGTTGGAAACCAAGAAAATTCAATTCAAAAGTCTCAAGATCCAACCAGAAGCCAATAGTTGTATGGTCAGTAGTAGCTGATATACAAATACAGAGTCAACACTTAACCGTGTTAGGCCTCGCTCACACAGCTTATTTCGGAACGGATTTGCTGCCGTATTTACGATCGTAAATCCGTTCCGAAATCAGTCTGAAATAAGTTGCAGGCCATTTAATATTGGTTTTAATGGGAAATACGTGTCGTCGTTCAGACGACATGTATTTCCGTGCCGTATTGCTGCCGCGGATTTGTGGCCGCAAAACGGACGGAAAAACAATGTGCATGTCAATTATTGGGCCGGATTTCGCGATGGATTTACCCCATATAATGAATGGGGATTGTAAATCCATCGTGAAATACGTGCCACACTTAGTGACACTTATTTGCAACTGATTTCCAACTGATTTCGGAACGTTTTTACGATATCCGACGTAAATACGTTCTGAAATAAGCCATGTGAACATAGCCTTATGGTGAAATTGTTCATGAAGTAAAATAAAGGTTATAATTCAATTCACTGGTATTTACAGGTTTTACACTTACTGTACTAAAAACACTGTTGCCGCCAATTACTTGGCTCAAGCTGCACATTTAAAAGAACTGCGGGTCATTCAAAGGGTACTTACATGGTTTTGTCAGTTTCAGTAGATGTTCTTCCAGAGCATTTAACTGTTCATTAACTTTTTCAGCAATGATTGTTTTCTTTTTCTGTTGTTTTTTGGGAAGATTTTCCTTAAAAATAAGGCTCAATAATGTCATGGTTATTTCATGAAAGTACAAAACATTATTAAAATTGTTTTCTCACTTGAAAACTCGATCCTCCACCAATGACATTATAAACATTGATCATGTGGCTCTGTGCCAATCACTGCCCCAACGGTCACATGCCTGCATGCATGGCATAAGATCACGGGGGATATAGCATCATGTGAGCATGAACCTGACATCATCAATAGGGGACTGACAGGGAACAGCGGCACTCTGCTTTGTTTTCTTATTTTTTTTATGTTAGTGGGGGAAATTAGATAACCACTTTAAAAGGAGCCTGTCACCATTAAAATGCAGGGCAATCTGAGTGCAGTTTTAAACAACAGAGTTAAAGGGGTTGTAATCGCTGGGGTCCCCATTGATCGCTAAAACGAGGGCCCCTAGTCCCCCGTCCTTCCCCGATGCACTCACGCAGCGAGGATGGCTTTGAACAGAGCAGTGGTTGAATATGGACACTGCTGCTCCATTCAAATTCTATAGGACGGACAGAGATGCACTGCTGCTCCATTCAAATTCTATAGGATGGACAGAGCTACGGTGGGACCCCCAGTGGCCAGACATTTATCACCTCGCAAAAGATAAAGCACAGCTTTTCAGTTATTAATCAAATCCCTGCTTTTTTCTATGGTAAAGAGTCCAGTGGGCTATCCAACTCAATAACAGACAACTTGTTGCTGTTGCTCACTGATAAGGACTGCCCACTGGACTCCTAAGCTCAGAAGGAGCTAAAACTTAAGTTCATAGATGTTATACCAAAAGTTTTCCCACAAACCTTATCAATCTTTTCAACCTCTTCTGGTCCATAGCGTAATTGTCAGGGCTGGGCTGTGCTCGGTCTGCAGGGATCAACAGGCTGCAGCAGCTGATGCACGATCCCACCCTGATACACATGCTGCTGACAACTCTGTGAGTGACAGGCGCCCAGCCACTCCTGACAGGGGACGAGTTGCACCAGCCAATGGGAGGACCAATCAGCTGCAGGGGCGGTATCCAGGAATCCCATTTAAACTCCCTGAAGGCTGAGTGCTGCGCCTGTGATATTCCTGGCTACCTCGTGTACTTGTTCGGTTTATTGTGTTTTGCTTATCTGTGTACCTGACCTCGGCTTGTCTCCTGATTTTGTGCTTCGCTTCCGTTTGGCTTTTGACCTCGGCTTGTTTACGTTTATTCCTCTGGTTCTAATTTGTGGCTTTGGCGTTCCTATTTGATATTGACCCGGACTGTCTGACTATTCTTCCTTCTGACAGCCCCAGCACTTTAGCAGCGCAGGGACTGTCACCTATTTGCCGTCTGCCGCCTAGGGCAGCACATCAAGTAGGCAGGGACAGTGGGCTGGGTTCCAGTTAGGGCTCACTGCACCTCCCTTGACGTGACATTATCACAGGCTGAAACCGTTACTGCTCTACCATCACTATGGACCCCATGACAGCTCTGGTAGAGCAGATGCAGGGGCTAACCCAGCTAGTCCAGGATCTGGTGCTGAGGGTAGAACAACAGGAGACTACCCCAAGTCAGAGGGTCCCTGCACTACCTCCCCCTCCTGTGGAACCCCCTATCCAGTTGCCTGACAGGTTCGCAGGTAACAGGAAGGCCTTTGTGGCATTTAGAGAGGGTTGTCGTCTGTATTTTAACCCTCCGCCCCCCTTACCTCAGGGAATGGGAACAAAGGGTGGGAATTGTTATGTCCTTACTGCGGGTCCCCCCCAGGAGTGGGCATTTCGTTACCGCATGACTCACCTAAAACTGTTTTCTGTGGACAGGTTCTTTGCGCTTTAGGGGTACTTTTTAATGACCCAGATAGGGAAGCTGTGGCCGAGGTTCAGCTGACCACCTTGAGGCAGGGTGAGAAGATGGGGGAGGAGTTTTGCTCCGAATTTCGTCGCTGGGGGCTTTCCCGTCTGGGTGGAACGACGCAGTCTCAGATGCCATTTTAAGATTAGGGTTAGCTGACCATGTGAAGGATTTATTGGTGGTTTACCCTACCCCTGGTACTTTAGATGAGGCCATGGCACTGGCCGTTCGTCTGGACAGACGTTTTAGGGAAAGACGTCGGGAAAAGGTTCCCCCTCCGGGGGTCCATACCATGGTCCCCCCCTAAACCCGTTGTTTCCGTTTTTAAACCCAAGGAGCCCATGCAAGTGGGGGCTTTTTCTGTCATTGCGGTAGTGACCGTGGGAAACTACTCATCGCATCCGGGAGTTGTGCTTCTACTGTGGAGAAGAGGGACACAGAATTCGGGAATGTTTCCCAAAGGAAGACCAGGTGGGGAAAAACTCCAACGCCTAGGTGGTCAGCAGGAGGATCACCTAGGCAAGCAGGTATTTCCTATTGTATCTAATAAGTTGCTGTTTTACCAGTTAAGATTTCATAGTTGTCGCTGTCCGGTTCAAGGAGTGCGTTTGTGGATTCTGGATCAGCTTCTAATTTTGTTGATGCGTCTTTCGCCAAATGTCGAGGCCTACCTTGTAGACCGCTATCTGACTCGCTGCGGGTAGTGGCTATTGACTCCACCCCACTAGCTCGGGGCGCAATCCAATATTGTACCCCTGAGCTGGGATGGTGGTCGGATCCATACATATTGAAAAGTGTATTCTATTCATCATGGAGGGGCTTCCCACTGATGTGGTTTTGGGGCTGCCCCTGGCTTCAGAAACAAATCCAGTGTTTGACTGGAATTCAGGGAAATAGTCAGGTGGGGACAACAGTGTGTTGACAGATGTCTCCTTACCATGCTGGGCAATACTGATGTGCAGGCTGATGCTCTATCTGGAAGCGGCGGTGCCAGCGTTGAGGCCTATGCGGCATCTTGTGAAGTTTGCGCGCGGGCTAAGGTTCCCAGAACTCGTCCTCCTGGTGAGCTATGTCCTCCACCTGTACCTGAACGTCCAAAAGTGGTTCAGGAGATTGCTAACCCGGTGGCTTATCAGCTGAAATTACCCTCTCGCCCCTGTAAAACATAACGTGTCCTGTCGTGCACTTCGTAAGAGGATATTCACCCTGTGACTCCACCCTCAGGCCTCCTTCTCCATTTTTGCATGGAGGGGGAGGTCGAAAATAAAGTCACCCGTAGTTCAGATTGGGGTTAAAGCCCAAAGGTCACTGCAGTACCTGGTCCATTGGGAAAAGGGGGTATGGTCTGAGGAGAGATCATGGGTTTCCGGCAAAAACCTATCCATGCTGATCGTCTGGTGAGGGAATTCCATGAGTCTCACCCAGACAAACCCAGACCAGGGAAGGGTTCGGTGGCCCCTCCTAAAAGGGGGGGGGTACTGTCAGGGCTGGGCTGTGCTCGGTCTGCAGGGATCAACAGGCTGCAGCAGCTGATGCACAATCACACCCTGATACACATGCTGCTGACAACTTTTGTGAGGGACAGGGGCCCAGCCACTCCTGACTGGGGGCGAGTTGCACCAGCCATTGGGAGGACCCGGAGGCCGCTCCAATCAGCTGCAGGGGCGGTATCCAGGAATCCCATTTAAACTCCCTGAAGGCTGAGTGCTGCGCCTGTGATATTCCTGGCTACCTGTGTACTTGTTCGGTTTAAATTGTGTTTTGCTTATCTGTGTACCTGACCTCGGTTGTTCTCCTGACCCCGGCTTGTCTCCTGATTTTGTGCTTCGCTTCCGTTTGGTTTTTGACCTCGGCTTGTTTACATTTATTCCTCTGGTTTTCTAAATTTTGTGGCTTTGGCGTTCCTATTTGATATTGACCCGGACTGTCTGACTATTCTTCCTTTTGACGGCCCCAGCACTTTAGCAGCGCAGGGACTGTCGCCCAGTTGCCGTCTGCCGCCTAGGGCAGCACGTCAAGTAGGCAGGGACAGTGGGCTGGGTTCCAGTTATGGCTCACTGCACCTCCCTTGACGTGACAGTAATGATGGTATATCAGATTTCTTGTTCAACATGACAAGTTCCTTTCAACTATGCGATTGTTGCATGAAATATTACTAAATTAAAATTCTGTCCTCAACTCTAGTACTAAAATGCTATAAATACCAAGTGTAACTACATACATTGTGAGTGTCCAATATGCAAAAAAAAACACAAAAACTATTATCTGTTGCTTAGACCAAGCAGTAAGGCCTTTAGGGCACAATAAAGGGGTATTCTCTTCTCATACATTTATGGCATATTGACATTAAAAGTATAGACGTCTGGTTTGGGTTTGGATCCTACCTCTTTCTAACAGCTTAACAGAATGGGCAGAATGAATGGCTCTCTCCACTCTCTTCTATTAGAGTTCTCACTACAACCAAGTGAGTGTGCATGGCCACCTTTCTGGTCTGTGCAGCCATGACACAGAAGAGGACAGAGGCCTATAATCACAATAAGTCTGGTTCCCTCACACCTCTAGAATTGCACCTGTCAATATGCTATAAATGTCTGAGATGAGAGTTCCGCTTTGACTATGGAATTAGACAAATGAAGGAAGCTCCCTTTGTCACAATGTGACTGTGGGGTGTTGATGGTCTCTAATGATAGCTAAAAGCCTAATGAAGACCACCCTGAACTGCCATTTTCGTACTTCTTATTAAGCCATGCAAGGACTTAAAGAATAACTTTCAGCATTACAATTCTAAACATGACATGCTGCAATAGGATGATTAGGCAAGCACATAGTCTAGTCCCCTAACAGCACAACAAAAAATGTAAGAAAGGAAAATAATTTTAAACAATATTTCTAAAAAAAAAAAAAAAAACTTTAAAAACAGACAATACAATATTAAAACATGATAAACAATAAAAAAAAATACACAGGCTAGGTATAGCTGCAACCACTATGACCCGTCTTATAAACAAATGCATTATGTATCCCACAAAGTGGACGCTTTAAAACAAAATCTAAAACACAATGGCAGAATTGTAGATCTTTGTTCAACCTTATCTTAAAAAACAAAAAAAAACAAATAAAAGTTTATCAAAAAATCAAATGTACTCAAATGTAAACAGGTCCAGTGAGAAAAAAAAAATGTTATGACTCTTAAAATGTGGCAGCACAATTTTTTTTTCAAAGTGATTTTTATTGTGTGGAAGTTGGGAAAAATTTGGTGTGTCTATTAATGTACTGACCAGCAGAATAAATGTAAGAAGTTACTAATGCTGCATGATGAACAGCGCAGAAGCCAGTTGTAGATCTGGTGGCAGAAGCAGAGCTTTTTCTACAGGTGTTAACAGCCACTTACCTGATACTTTGTATGGACTGACTGGTTGGTATTCAAACTTTTATCACTGTAGTCTTGGAAATGCAATACCTTTTTTCTCTCACTGTGAATATTTTATCTTAGCATATGTTGATATTGTTTTATATTATACACACGTATATATAAATATATAAATATTTACTGTATGTAAGAACTTGCTTTATCTGTATTAATTATCTGCGCAATTTTCTTTAAACTTCAATTTGCACTATTTTAGGTGACATTATGGGACTTTGGAATCCATCAGTTTTCCGTGGAGCTAAAGTGTTAACATGAAATGGTTTCAATACATTGGTCATCGTGGAACCAATTGATATTGTATGTTGAGGGACTGTACTTCATCTTAAACTGTTCAAACATCTGTTAAAATATGATATTATTCTAAGAGTTTTAATCCTATACCTTATCTTTCTCATTTACGTCCTTTGCTTTTTCTGTGTCGTCATCGCAGTTTAATTTTGTCTGAGCGGTTAGTGCAGTAACTGATGTACTTTCTGTCAAGTCAAGTAACTTCTTTCCAGTTTCTAATACATATATGGCAAGTTCATACTCTTCCCAAGAACGAAGTGCCTGCCAAAAGAGAAACAACCTCACTAAGTATTAATGCAAAAGAGTGTTTAAAGATCTCCAACAGTTTAATTTTTATTTACCCACTTAGGGTTGATCTGTATCCCCCCTCGATTCCTCTACCTACACAAACCTGCAAAAAATAACATTATTTCATGCAGAGGAGTTAGTAGCTTATTCAGTCCAGTAGGTGACAGACAGTGTTTCCATCCATCTTTTAAATATTTTTATCCGACAATACCCATCCGACAAAATCATGACAACAGACAGGTAAGAAGAACCCTCTCTATATAGATTCTGGATAACATGGTACTCTGGGTTAAGAAGGTTAGAATGATTTTGAAAAGGGCGGGCGATTGTTGTTAACCAAAGTTCAGTTTGGTTGAATTAATTTTTTATGAGAAAAACAGTAAAAATAAAAAATGATACACAGAGAATATGAAAGAAAATTATACATCAGAATACAACTTCTAGAGAAAGCAACATAGCAATATAGCAATATTCCCCTTAGTGATGGGGAATAATGTGGAAAAGAGAGTCAGTTTTTAGACTAATCTATAAATGCATTACAATATACTGATTTTGGAAAGGTGAAACAGACATTAAATATTACAGACAAGTATACAAGAAGGAAGAAAACACAAGGGAAGAATAAGGTAAGTGATATATGAGAAATTATAAAATATAACCAGCCAACTCTCGAGTTTGTCAAAATCTTTACATAATAACCAAGGTTGTCAAATACTAAAAATGAGGAGGATTTATTCACCGTGAGTTCCTCCACTCACTTCATATAATTGAGGAATTCCAGGAATATACCAAATGGATGGGTTCCGGATTGCTTCCAGTCAGCCGCAATAGTCTGTCGGTGGGCAGCCAAAAAGAGTAAGGCCATGTTCACACGGCGGATTGGGGCGCGGTTTTGGCCGCAGGTTCTGACGCGGTTTCCGCTGCCAAAACAGCGCCCAAATCGTGCCCAGTTTATTAACATGGTTTCCTGTGGGAAACCGCGTTAATATTCACACGCCGTGGATTTGGCCGCGGCTTCGTGGCTGCGGCCAAACCCGCTCGTGTGGAGGACTCTCCTGTCAATTCTTGACAGGGAGTGCTCTGCGCGGCGGGCGCGGCCCGCGGCGCGGTTTGCCTCCTGCTATTAATTTGCATGGGGGCAAACCCTCAGTCCAAACCACGTCCCATCCGCGACGAGACCGCGCCCAGCGCCGGCGCCGCAAACCCGCGTCAGGAGACGCGAGTTTGCAGTGAGGTTCGACGAGGTTTTGGCCGCTGAACCGCATGAGAGCCGTGGCCAAAACCGCCGTGTGAACATGCCCTAAGGGTATTCACATGGCGTCTTCACTCCGTATGAACATACGCTTTTCAGATGCGTCTCAGGGGCCGTCAGAACAGACCCAGAGACGCATCTAACAATTAGTGATCACCACTGTGTGTCTGCATCGCGCCTGTCAGGTCCGTCTTGCGGATGCGATCAAAGAATTGCATGTCATTTCTTTGATCGCATCCGCAAGATGGACCCAACAGGCGCAATGCAAACACGCAGCGGCGATCTTTCATGTGAACGCGGCTACGTGTTTGTAATTGCCGGCAGTGATAGTCACTGCTAATTGTTAGATTAGGAGAAGCGCTCCACTTTCGAGAATTTCCTCCAAATACGATAGTAAGAACCTGACTTGTCATTACACCCCAAATAAATTGGAGGTAGTCGAGTATATTCTGTGTAAGAGGTTATATAGTTATATATTATATATATATATATTATATAGAGTTATATATTATCTGCAGAGATTTATAATGATCTTCCTGTGTATAGCCAGAAATGAAGGATCTATGAGTGTGACTACATATTTTAGTCCATCTGGAAGGTGAAAGTGGGCAGCCTAAATCATGTTCCCACTTTCTCTGTAAGTAAGGAAGAAGATTTTTAACCATCTCATCCTGTCACAGTGATCATGCTATCTAATCGGCAGACCACATGTTACAGAGCAGAAATGTGTGCCGCAGCCCTGCCAGTGGCACCCAGGTTTGCATACGTTTTTTCAGAAATGTTTTTGTGTGCAGAAACATACGTTATACTTGGTGTACATTGATTTTAACCTATATGGGAAGGAAGGGGTGCTTCCATTTTGGGTTTCTGTCCCCGCCCACTCTCACGGGCTGTCATAAGAAGGGCAGCTTGCAGGTTGGGTGTTTTTTATTTTTTCTCTCTGAATAATGGAGGTCGGTTGACCCAGCGAGAGGCCTGATTGGCTCGATTGAGAGGTAAAGATAGGATAGGACTGCCCGATTTTGAGATCACGTTGAAAGTCTTGGGCAGCTTAAACATCTTTGATCAAAATATGTGAACCGAGAGTCTCAAAGTTTTTTCATGTATGATAGATAGCATAAATGCTTCTTTAGGTATTTCCACATAGTGTATTGCCCTTTTTGCAGTAATGTGCCGCTGGCGGCGGTCTGTGTTGTACATGTATAATTACATGTGTGCCGCAGCCCTGCCAGTGGCACCCAGGTTTGCATACGTTTTTTCAGAAATGTTTTTGTGTGCAGAAACATACGTTTATACTTGGTGGACATTGATTTTAACCTATATGGGACGGAAGGTGTGCTTCCATATTGGTTTCCTGTCACCGCTCACTCTCACAGGCTGTCATAAGAAGGGCAGCTTGCAGGTTGGGTGTTTTTTATTTTTCTCTCTGAATAATGGAGGTCGGTTTGACCCAGCGAGAGCCTGATTGGCTCGATTGAGAGGTAAAGATAGGATAGGACTGCCCGATTTTGAGATCACGTTGAAAGTCGTGGGCAGCTTAAACATCTTTTGATCAAAATATGTGAACCGAGAGTCTCAAAGTTTTTTCATGTATGATTGATAGCATAAATGCTTCTTTAGGGATTTCCACATAGTTTATTGCCCTTTTTGCAGTAATGTGCCGCTGGCGGCGGTCTGTGTGTGTACATGTATAATTACATGTGTGCCGCAGCCCTGCCAGTGGCACCCAGGTTTGCATACGTTTTTTCAGAAATGTTTTTGTGTGCAGAAACATACGTTATACTTGGTGTACATTGATTTAACCTATATGGGAAGGAAGGGGTGCTTCCATTTTGGGTTTCTGTCCCCGCCCACTCTCACAGGCTGTCATAAGAAGGGCAGCTTGCAGGTTGGGTGTTTTTTATTTTTTCTCTCTGAATAATGGAGGTCGGTTGACCCAGCGAGAGGCCTGATTGGCTCGATTGAGAGGTAAAGATAGGATAGGACTGCCCGATTTTGAGATCACGTTGAAAGTCGTGGGCAGCTTAAACATCTTTTGATCAAAATATGTGAACCGAGAGTCTCAAAGAGATACCAGTCAGTCACAGATAAAACCGCCTACTGGACTCCGTAACCAAGAACAAGCAGTAAATTACATGAATAAAATACACGTTTTACTGTAACTTTCGCAACAAAACTATGGGGGACATGTATGAAAACTGTCTTGGTCTAAGACTTTTCTTGTTACCCATAGCAACCAATCAGAGCGCTCCTTTCATTTTTTCAGTGCACTATATGGAATGAAAGAGGCGCTCTGATTGGTTTCTATGGGCAACAAGGAAAGTCTTAGACCAAGACAGTTTTCATATATATCCCCTTATATATCCATCTCTTCAGCTCGTCCTGCTCTATAACATGCTGTCTACAGATTAGATAGCATGTTTTATATCAAAGGTTCCCATAGAGTGAGGAGACAATTTTATGAGGGTAGTATTTTAAATAACTTAACCCAAAGTTGAGTTTAACATATTCACTTAGGGCAAAATGTTAGAAAAGAGGCTGCCACGCCTGTTTTAAGGCGCATTAAATGAGTTTATAGTGTGCCTGAATGAATGAACCTATCAAAAATCTGATGTGTGGTATACCCTGCAAAGTATAATTGATGCTCCTAATCTAGGTGCATAGCATATTTTTGCTAGTATATTTGATGCGCCATATTTTAGGCACATTGAAATGTATTGCGCCTAGTTTTGGTGTACTACAGTTCATTTATATAGAGAATAGGGCGTCAATAATTTTTTGTCGCAAAATACATTTAAAAAAAATGGAACAACCCTAATGAGACATGTCGCCCATATTGTGTTCATGAAGCCACACACGCTTTCCCATTAACTATAATACAAGAAGTGCAATGACTAACCAAACGAATGATATGATAAAGAAATAGTAGCAAAGAACTGAACCTAGTTGACCTCCTAATTAAGGCGTTCATATAACAAAGTAAAAAAAACAAGTATAATGTGACGCTATTCCTTTCTGCATCTCAGTCTGTTTTTCAATGCTGAAGCAGAACTATTCATTATACTTTCCTAACAATCTCATTACTCCATACATCAATGAACTGCTACTGCAAACATAATATTGTTTGCTGTGCTCCCTCCTTCATACGTTTCCAAAAGGATTAAAAAAATATCACTGCCATTAGGCCACATCTTTTGATCTTGTTCTAAACAGGACAATTACAAACCATTTCCTCAGCACCTGCGCAATTAGATACAAGCGCAACTCTGCATTTTTACAGAAGAGCAAGACATTTTCTTTGAATCAACATGAAATGTTTGATAATAGGCGAGTCATAAGCAGATTGCATTATCTTTCTTTTCAATCATTACCGCTAATAATGAAAAGTGCATTACCTCATTGCTATATAGCTATCAAACAAATAATTATGTTGAATTCTGGGTAACAAGCTGCCGAACCTGAAAGAACGACATAAGACTAGCAAGCAATTGCTTGAGCTTAGTGAGAAAAAACTTTCCATCTGTACTTCTGCTTTATAGCGGGAAATCTGATTATATATAACATATAATTATGGCTTTTGTAAAGCAGATTTTTGAACTTTTGCACATAGATTTCCACAGGTTACATGGCAGTAAGAAGAAATATTTACATCCAAGAGTTTAGATAAGGTAGGCCATTAACTATTCTTAAGTTAATAACCCAAAATGACCCAATGGTGATATGAATCGGAAATAAATAGTGTACAGTAATTTATTGCCAACAATGTCTGAATGGTTTTATATTAAAGGGGTTGTCTCGCTACAAAGAATAGCTTTCAAATTGTAGGGAACACAAAATAAAGACGTTTTCCAAATATATTGCTTTGTTCATCTGTTTTCCTTAAGGAGATACAAGTGAATTTATGACCTCCCTGGCTATTTCAGTTCCCTCAGTAACTGACCTGTTTGTTCTATGTGATAGGAGTGAGTGAGTCATCACACAGGTCACTGCAGCCTCTGTGCTGCTGGGCAGTAAAAAGCTTGATTTATCTCAAGTAAACAGCACTGTAATTAGGGCTTTTGTTTGAGGGATCAGATAAAAAGTCCTGTTAGTAGTTTCAGAAGCTTCTGAGCTAATCTGATCTAATTAGCAACTGAAAGCACGGGGCTGGATACACCAAGGAGCTTATGCAAATTTCAGTCAGTCTGAACCAGGAAGTGACAAAGTATTTCATTCATGCAGCCTATGAAACTCTGTAGGGAGACAACTCCTTTAAGTTTATAGCGCTGATTAGGAATAAGACTTTGGTTCTGCCAGACTGACTCAAGTTTCTGGGATATTTAATGGTTAATGGTAATTCAGAATTACAAGAATATTATTTTTTTAATTACAACTAGTAAGTAAACAGTCTAATATCATACAAAAAAGAAAGCATAAATATCAAACAAATTAGTATTAATTTATTAATTGTTGTTAATATAAATGCTTCAAAAAACGCTGTTTATGCGACTTTCTTTTATGTGTGTCATCAGGACAATCACGTTGGGATGCCAACAGTATTCTGCCATTATGTGTATGTCCCATCTCCCATCTGTCCCATCTGTTTTGATTTCTCTCCTCTATCACACATATATATGGGGAACTTCTCGCCTTGTTCCTCACTGAAGTCTCCAAGGTTATCTCCTTGGAGACTTATCTCCAAGGCATAAAAGCCTGAACGGGGTCCTGCTTTTCCCGCCCATCAACATAGGGTGGAACAGAGGCCGAAGTGGCATCGTGAGAACACGTCTCTTTAAATTGTGTGGAGACTGTGCACACTACTGGGAACACCGTTTTCCACTGTGAGGGTTGAGTGATACCATTCAGAACAGATAGAGCTCATACACGCTACAATTTGGATTTTGCCCTGCTCGGTGTGCGATCCGATCTGAGCGCGCGCGGCTTGTTGGGGAACGTCCCCCCCCCTCTGCGCTGCCTCGCCCCTCCTCGCGCGGCTCTAGCCCCCCCTGCTTTTCACCTCTTGGTGGCGGGAAGAGCGGGTATTCTAGAACTTTCTGTGACAGGGGAGGAGTCATACGCAATCAGGGGTGTTGGGTTGGAACCCAGGGCTGTTGTGAGGCTGAACAGAACTGCCTCCGCTCACTCAAGCCCTATCATCATCTGGACACCCAGACACTCCGTCCTATCAGAGGGGAAGGGAGAGAGAGGAAAGAGGAAGAATAGGAGTGCAGGCACCCCTCATCTTTATTAATCTTTGCTCAGTTCTCAAAAGGCAAAGACGATATCACTGCACAAAGTTGATCCCATACCAATTGAGAAAGTATGTATTTCACTGCTGGAACCAACCATTATTGTTTCTGATTGATCACTAAGGTTGAGACAGGAACTGCTCATTCAAATCTTTTGCACAGACTTATCCTGGACTGTTTGGACTCCATCCTACGTGTACAGTGATATAATAATGCCTGTTCTCTAGAGGGGCTGGTCAGTAAATACATCCAGTAAACTGCAAAACCCCATTTTTCCATCTTAACTACACACTTCCCTAACACCACTTGGTGGTGCTATAGCCACACTCATAGTTCAATAAGCCAATTCCAACTTCGTTTTGAGCACCTGGTAATACTTTTTGCTGCCCAGGGGGGAGGGGGAGGGAAGGAGTAGGGAGGGAATTACTATATCTTGTGCTAGTCTGGCTAATTAGAGACAATGTGAAGCAATAATACTTGTACACCTCCCCAAAACCTTTCAAACCCATCTCTCCTTTTGTTGATGCCCTCCCTTGAGGGTGATGGATAAATATCTCTCTAAATCACAAGCCAAGAGAAATACTCGCTTGACCTCCTCAAATATTACAAACCCCAGCCAAACTTCTACTATTAAAACTCCAAGTCCAATGGCTGCTAAGGTCGCACATAAAACCCCCCAAAGGGGAGAAAGCAAATAGAACACAACAAAGTGAAAAAGAGCTTGAGATAGCGCCACCATCCCCAGAGCTTTTATCAAGGGAGGACATCTCCTCTCCTAACATGTCACCTAATGGGTCTGGAAGCTCATCACTAGGGCATGCACCTTTAAATGCGGCCACGGTGACTCAGGAGGTAACACGGTGTATCATGACGCTTTTTGATAAATGTCTTGAAATGCTGCACACCTCCATAAACTACGCCCTTGCCCTGATAAACACAAATACCCAGAAACTGGTAGATCTGGAGTAGCCTCTTGTGAGCTGTCCTCCACTACCCTAGAACAGGCCCTGGCTCAATCCAGTGAAACAGAAGAACTATTGAGGGATAGGATAGAGGATTTAGAAAACAGAAGCAGGTGCAATAACCAGCGTATTGTAGGCCTCCCGAAGGCGCAGGTTGGAGCTGAGCTACATGCATACGTAACAAGTGGCAAGTGACATCACCAGGGCGCTGGGCTGGGAGGAGCTACCTGACCCAGGATCTATTGAGAGGGCTCATAGAATGGGGCCTCACACACCAGCAGAAGACAGACATTCTAGACCTAGGGCAGTTATTGCAAAATATTTGAATTGGGTAGTGAAAGAGCAAATAATTCGAGCCTACAGGAGAAAAGATGGGCTACAGATTGAGGGGCGGAGAATCTTGATTTTCCAGGATTTCTCGGCCAGTGTTGCCCAAAAGCGAAAATCATTCACCCCTATCTGTAAACACCTTCATGATAGGGCTATCAGGTTCCAATTGATGTACCCAGCCAAGTTACGGGTTCAAATGGAAGGTAGACAATTAGTATTTGAGGACCCTAAGGTGGCAAGGCGACACTTTCACTTAGGAGAGGGTGACATGGCACAGTGATGTTGTCGAGGGAGGTTTAAATGTGTTCTATCTGAAGAATAAGCTACTCTACTAACCCTTGGGTGGATATGCGACAGCTATGTCCACACAGTTTGATATACAGGTTTTTAGGCCCCTTTAGGCCTCAAGTTTTACAATGTTTATTGTTGTTTATAATTGTAACTGAGATCCCGATCTTTCTGGCAGGCATAGGCGGTGCGGCGCGTGTCCCCTCGGGGGGCTTCCACATCTTGAAAACTGGATTTCCCTTGCTGCTGGCTGGGACAGCGGGGATCCACACTACAATGGAATTCTTGCATCTCGTGGATCAGGTATCAGCCATCACATGACACAAAACATAGCTGGAGATGACCACACCTTCCAGGGCCGCCTCAAAATAGTGACCTGGAATGTGGTCGGGTCTAAACACACCAATAAAACGAAAAAAGATTCTCACACATTTAAAACGATTCAAATCAGACATTATGTACATTCAGGAGACACACTGGAAGAGAGGCAAGGCTCAGGGCCTGAAAGCCCCTTGGTTAGACTCATGTCACTCGGCAGACTTCTCCTCTAAGTCGCGAGGCGTGGCTATTCTCTTTCGGAGGGGTCTAGGTCACATAGTGGAGGAGGAAATTAGGGATGAAGAGGGCTGCTAACTTATTATGCGTATATCTATTGCAGGGATTTGTTACACCTTGGTAAATGTATATGCCCCAAATCTACCCAACACCGCATATTTTGCTAAATTAAACACATTACTAGCACAAAGGGGTGACACCAATATTATCATGGGAGGAGACTTCAACACCACTCTGTGCCCTGAGTTAGATGGCACCAATGAGCGGCCCCGTACTGGCCAGTCTACGAGAGATATACTACATCTGATTGAAACAAACTCCCTATGCGACCCTTGGCGAATATTAAATGCAGATTCTAGGGAGTATACGTTCCGCTCACCGGTGAATGGTAGCTTCTCTCGAATCGATTTCTTCCTAATGTCATTGACACTGTGGGAAAGGGTAACAGAATCCTCTCTGCATGCGATAACCATCTCTGATCACTCACCAGTCACACTCTCTCTCAACCAACCATCAGGTCGACCACCGCTTAGGATTTGGCGCTTCCCAGGGTACTTGCTTAAATCAGAAGATTTCCGATCCTTCTTAGAAACTAGATGGGCAGATTTCGTTGACGATAACTTAGCTCACATAGATAACTCCCCCCTGTTTTGGGCGACGGTGAAGGTAGTCATCAGGGGACACATTATCCAATATATAGCACTTAAACGCAAAGAAGCCCACCTTAAATTTCAAAAATTACACCAGGCATTGCTCCTCGCCCAGAGAGCTCTTGCAGCTGACCCCACCCCAGAGACAGAAAAAATTTACAAGGAAGTTAAAGGCACTCTTGACACTTACATTCAAAGTCAAGCGTGCTGGCTCACAAAGCTCACGCAAAACAAATATTTTAGAAACGCCAATAAATCTAGTCAACTCCTTGCCTGATTAACGAAACCATACGGTAACCGTAGACCAATTTTGACCTTAAGGGATCCGACAACGAACACACTGCGAACCAACTCACAGGAAATAGATCAAATACTCCAGGACTTTTTTGAGGATCTTTATATGGCAACGCCAACAGACATGGGACGGATTGAATCCTTTCTGGCCTCGACCCCCATGCCAAGTTTAGCAGAGGACCAGCGGAATATATTGGAGGAACCCATTACAGAACAGGAGATAGCAACAGTTATTGCCTCCTCCTCCACAGGCAAATTGCCAGGACCAGATGGTTTTGGAGTGGAGTTCTATAAATTGTTTATCATCCCTGGTAACCCCTACACTCACCTCCCTATATAACACCATCTATTTGACCCAGGGTTCTGCTGACCTATTCCTAGATTCTAGAACTATTCTGCTGCCAAAACCCAATAAGGATTCTCAATTGGTTCATAATTATCGCCCCATTAGTCTGCTGAATTGCGACTATAAGTTTCTTACAAAAATCTTGGCAAATAGAGTTCAGTCCTTCCTCCCCTCTATAATGCACCCCGCCCAAAAAGGATTCGTCAAGGGAAGGCACTCAACCTTGAATATTCGAGAGGCGATTGCGGCCACTTTTAAGGCGCAAGAACCGGATGCAAAGGTGTCTATGCTTCTCAGTTTAGATGCCACCAAAGCATTCGACACTGTGTCGTGGCCTTTCCTACTGACCACTTTGAGGGGACGAGGGTTCGGGCCCAAATTTCGAAGCTTTGTGGATTACATTCAAGAAAACTCCTCCACGCCCTTGCTGGTCAATGGGAACTTATCAGCCACAATAGACATTTTTAAGGGCACCCGTCAAGTGTGCCCACTTTCAACGCTTTTATTTAATCTGGCGCTGGACCCCTTGTTATATCGTCTTCGCCCAATACCCCCTCGCTATGCAGGAGAGGAGAGTCAACGATCGGTGGAGGTGGCTGCATTTGCGGATGACGTTCTCCTTGTTCTCCTTGACCCGCGGGAAATGCTGCCATGGGTACTAGGGATGTTAGAGGAATTTGGTGACCTGTCAGGGTACTGCATCAATGCGGAGAAAACGTCCGCTTTGATGCTGAAGGGACCGTTGAAACCGGGTTGGTCATCTAACTACCCTTTCCAGTGCTGCAGGATGGCATTGCCGTACCTGGGCATACACATTACGAGGTCTCCCTCCGCATTGTACAGATACAACATTTCTCCTTACATCCGCTCCCTTGAAAAGAAATTAATTGATTGGAGAAAACTACCCTTATCATATGTGGGGAGGGGACACATGATCAAGGGGATTGAATTCCCAAGACTATTATATATCATGCATTCTTTACCTTTATTTCTTAGAGAGGGGACGAGAAAAACATACATGCATTATTTAGGAATTTAATATGGAAGGGAGGAAGACCTCGGATCCCGTTAGTCATCCTGCAACAACATAAATCTAATGGGGGAATTGGATTGCCTAACGTTAGGGCATATAATGTGGCGGCGCTCCTGCGGATCGCGGTGGACTGGGTACAACACAGGTCGGCTTTCGCGGATAGTGAGGAAGATCAAAAGTTTCTGAGGCGGCTATCTCTCACCAATTTCCTACACAGACCCCACCACACAATTCCAGAATCAATTAAAGATAATCCCTTATTGTTTTCATCCTGGAAAGCGTGGCAATATTTGAGGAAAGTACTACGACTACACCCTCAGGCTTCTTTGCTAAACACCTTCTTGGCTAACCCCGAGTTTCAAGAAGGATGTGCCCATGGTGAATTTTACCGATGGCACAGGGGAGGAATTACCTCCACCTACCACCTGGTAAATATGCAGACCAAAAAATTCCTATCTTTTCAAGAGCTTAGAAACAAATTTCCCAATGTGAGAATCTCATTTTTCGCATATCTCTGCGCGCATGCCTATACCTCTAAAATACTTTCCCAGATAACACCGGAAGAATGGAACCCTGCTTTGTGGGCAACACTACGATACGATAACACTAGGGGCTTTACCTCACATCTCTATAAAATGACGGATGCCCAATTAGACTTCTCGGTGACCACTATGGCAATAACGAAATGGGTGAGGGATGACCCTAGTTTGGACATCCCCACATTACGTAAGGTGCTGATTAACAGTAGAAGGTTTTTGCCTTCCAGCAGATATTGGTAGATGGTTCTTCAGTTATACCATAGAGCCTATATAACCCTGGTTAGAGGTCACAAAATGGGAGTCTATCCAGACGATCGTTGCTTCCGCTGTGGTTCCTCAGGAGCAGACATGTGTCACTGCCTTTGGAGCTGCCCAGTCATCCAAACATTTGGGGGCCAGGGTTTTAAATTTCCCCCCAAATCCCCCAAACTTCAAAAAATTCTTCCGAGAAATCCCCTGTGGGCCTTTTTTTTGGGCCCCAAAAAAACCCCTACCCCGGACTCCTGTGTACCCCGGAAGCGAAACTCTTGCATCTGATCTCTGCGGAAAGGGGTAAAAACCGGGTACTACAGATGGGTTACGAGTCGACACCCCTTAGGGCTTTCTTAGAAAAAAAGTTCTCACAATAAAAGAAGATTTGGGTTGGGTTTAGGCTTTACAACAAAAGGGGAAATGCGTGTGGAAACTTTTTCCCCAAAAATGGGGGAAAGCTACATTTTCTTGTTGCCAGGGGCGGGGTCCAACGGGGTATTAGGGGCTCCTTTTGTTGTCCTCCTTTGGGACCAATTTTAGACCCCTTGGGGGTGAGCACCGAAAATCTGGCCTATGGGGGCCCCCGGGGAGGGAGGGGGTTGGGCCCCGGGGGGGCCCCCGGGGCCGCCTGCCTGTCTGTTCTTGACCTGTTGATCTTGAGAGAGCTTAGAAGATTCACTGAATGTTTTCCCTTTGGGGGTTTATTTTCCAAATTTACAGAAAAAAAGGAGGGGGCTTTTTTAAATTTAGGGGTATGTGCCCCTGTGGGTTTTTCTTTTTGTAAAATTTCGGTTTCCTGATAGGGGAAGAAACAAAAAGGAAGACCTGACACACCCCCTTTTTTATTTTTTTAAACTTTGGTGTTAATGGGGTTTTTTTTGATGGGGGTTTTTGGGGGGAGGGACAGGGGGGGATAAGTATTGTGAGAAAAGGGTTCTGTCTGATGATTGGTCACGATTAGATGTTATGAAGCTATGATTCAGGATGTTAAATTTGCTGATCTATGTTTGTCAATTTTGTAAACTTTTGCTATGAAAGATTTTTTGTTAAATTCTTTTTTGGCCCAAAACCAATAAAAACATATACTTTAAAAAAAAAAAAAAAAAGGAAACTTCTTTTAAAGGGTCTCCTAATTTGGCCTTTCTAAAGCACAAAAAGAGCAATATCGTTTTGCTCAATAAGCAGTTAGAATTTTAAATCCGTGCAAAAAACCCTTTTTTAACGCCCGTTAAAAAAAAAAATTTAAAACCAAAAAACAAAAGACGGAACTACAAAAATTTTCCCCCCAATTTTTTTGGCCCCAAAGCTAAAAAAAACTAGGAAAAAACCTGTGCACCCAAAAAGCACAATACCCTCTAGATGAGGGTCCTGAGGGGGGGCTGAAACCAAAATGTGGTGAGTTTGGGAAAAGGGTTTTAAAATGTTTGGTTTTTAGGGGCTTTGCAAACGCGACAGGCACCCACAAAAATTTTCCAAAAAACCAAATAGGTTCCTCCTTTTATGCCTTGTCATGGCCCAAAAAGCAAAATTTTTCCCCCATTTTAGGGTATTGGGAACTTGGAAAAAATTGTGTTTTAAAAAAATTTGGGGGTACTTTTTTCCCGGTTCTTTTTTAAAAATTCAAAATTTTCTGCCAAAATTTTCAGATTATTGATAAAAAAAAAACTTTAAATTTTTACAGCATAAAGCTAAAAAATTTTTGAAAATCATGTGGGGTTATATTAAAAAACCCACTATAACCCCCAAAGTATTCCTTTGGGGGGTAGTTTTCCAAAATGGGGTTTTTTAGAGGTGTTTATTAAGCTTTAGCACCCAAGTGTGTTTCCCCAAACCTGAAATAAAGGGTAAAGAAAAAGAGAAACCAGAGTTCCCGGGAGGTGCTCCTTCCTACTTGGGGGGTTGTGGTTTTAGCCAAAAGCGCACAAAGGGGCCCCCATTTTGGGATATCTTTGGGAAAAAGACCAAAAATCTGGGGAATTTAATGTTAAGGGGGCAACTCTTGGTCACAAACTACCCTGTTCTTGGACTAATGGAAAAAAATATTGAAAAAACTGCAAAAAAAAAAATGAAATTTTTAAATTTCACCCCCACTTTGCTTTAATTCCCGGTTGGGAAACCTAATTGGTTTTAAAAAAACTTCTAAAAAGTGTTTTTTTAAAAACTTTAAGGGGGGTTTGTTTTTTAAAAGGATTCATTTTTGGGGGGAAAATGACATACAAAGGGCCATCAAAGCCATGTCAGAATGGAATAAATCCCATAAAAAAAAAATATTTTTGCATTTTTTTCTTTTTAAAAAAGTGAAAAAAATTACTAAATTTTTCCCCGCCCCCTAATTTTCTAAAAAAAAAAAAAAAAAAAATTTTAAAAAAAGGGTGCCCAAACCCACAGTAGACATTTTGGTTTTGATGGTAGTTATAAAATTTCTTTGAGTGGAATAACTATCTGTCTTCACGCAGAAAATTTTTGAAGTTTGAAAATTTTTACCCTTTTTTCCCAAAATTTTTTACAATACTTTGATATTTTTCACAAATTTCTTTTCTAACCTTTAAAAAAAATTGTCAAAAAATAAACAATCTCTGAATACCCGGGGTAGGGAAAAAAATGTCAAAAAAGTTTTCTCACATAAAAGTAACCATGGAGCTTTTGTCAGAGAGGCCCAAAACTTTGGGTCTGGCGGTAAAGGGTTAAGTTTGAAACTTTTTGGGTTTTAAAAAACATAACAAAAAGACATGGTTGGACCAAAAAATTTTACCCGTAGCCCACCCTTTTTTTCTGTAAATTTTACATTTATAAATTTTGGCTTCAAAAAGCCACTTTTATAGCATTGTTGTCCTACAAATTGAAATACATAATAATTATGTGGGATATTTCCTTACTTAAGATACTGTTAAAGAGTCAAAAGACAGGGAAAAAAAGCTATTGCATTTGTTATCACACACAAGTCACATTGGGGGAATACATTTTTTCATGGATGTTCACTACCTCAAAAACTAGAACTAATTTTGCAAAAAAAAATTGGATTTTTTAATTCTGCACCCTCAAAATACCCTAAATCCATTCAAAAGATCTTGGCACCTGAAAAAAAAATAGTAGACCTGTGTTCAATTATCAAAAAAAAACAAAACAAACAAAAATGCTTTGCTTCTAGTGTCATCCTAAAAATAGGAATATAATAAGCATTCTCTTGATTGCCATTTGGATGTGTCTAAATAAGTACCTTCGCTACATAATACACGATGCAGGCTGTCATGTGTAGAACGCCCTCTGTTACACCAGCCTGTTTTTTCTGCCAGGTGCTGCTGGGGATTTCTTGTAAAACTGCCAAGCATTTAATTAGGATCTGAAAACATGAAAAAAGTGAATTGAGCCTTATAATGTTAACTATTTCTTTATCATATGAGAATTACATTCAGGGATCTGTCAATAGTTTAAAAGTAGAAAATGTTGGCATTGTTGTAGAGAGAGATTTTCACCAACTGTAGATATGTAAAACTAGTCTAGGTCTACACGGCACAGGATTACCATCCGATTTTTGGTGGATCCAGTATTTTGAATCCACCGAAAATCTGATGGTACCCTGTGCTGCACAGACAGCAATAAAACATCTGTGCTACTCTACACAGCATGGATTTTTTACCGTCACTTTTAGGGCATGTTCACAAGACGGATTTGGCCGCGGCTATGGCCTTGGGTTCCGACGCGGTTTCCGCAGCCAAAACCGCTGCAAAATCGCGCCTAGTTTATTAACATGGTTTCCTATGGGAAACCACGTTAATATTCACACGCCACGGGCTTGGCCGCCACTTTGGGGCCGCCGCTTTGGGGCCGCGGCCTTGCCGCGCGTGTTTGTGAACTCTCCTGTCAATTCTTGAAAGGGAGTCCTCAGCGCGGCGGCCGCACAGTGTTGCCGCGCGTGTCGCTGCGGCTAGTGCGCGGCTGGGCCGCGGCTGACGGCGCAGTTTGCCTCCTGCCTACTAATTTGCATGGGGGCAAACCCTCGCCGCAAGCCGCGCCCCAAACCACACCCCACTTGCGTTAAAATGCCATCGGATTTTTGGATGGCATTTTGACATTTGCTGTGTAGATCTAGCCTAAGACTCCTATTAGCTGGTAAATTCAATGTCAATACTTACAGTATATGCTGCATATATGCTTTGCACATAAAACATAATCTAGCATAACTAACCAGTTCCAGATTGGGTCGTTTATCCCTTTAGTGACCAGGCACATTTTCATTTTTTTCAATACGGTTATTCCACTAATTTTTTTCACCTTTTTTTCCGTAATACATAAAATTTTATTCAATTTTTTTTTATTATTAATTAAATGTGTTTTATTGGGTATTTCCAAAAGAGATAACAATTACAAATGTCATTTAGAGCTACAGGAACACAGTAAGCAAAGGCTGATCAGAAATATAGAGAAAATTAACAATCCTTTCATGGTAGCCATTCACATAAGACATAACAACAATACCCCTTTTTTCTTTTTGTCCCCCCCCAATTCAGTGCGACATACGTAATTGTGAGCTAACAACCTAGTAAGAGATTGTCTAGGTTCTTGTTTAGGGTCTTCCACCTCATTATTTCCCATGGTTAGATACCCATCTCCCCCAGTCGCATGCTCATGACATTTTAGGTTTTTATACAGTCAATGTTTTCTAAAAATCTATATTTTGCATTTATTTATTTTTTAAGGGTATGTTCACATGACCAATTTAGACGCTGAGTCTGGCATGGATTTGACCCGGAATCTGCCTCAGAATCAGCATGCAATCTAACTGCAATCCTACTCTCGCTTTCCCATGTAAAATAACCGTTGTTGTGCACACGACACTGATCATTTTCAATGTGGATTTATTTTTAGCACGGAAAATATTCAGCACTGAAAAAGAATTGACAAGTCAATTCTTGAGGCGGATTCTGTTCATAATCCTCACCTCACATTAAAGTATATAGGCGGTCGAAAATATGCACCGAAAAATTAGTGCTAAATCCACATCCAAAATCAGTGCTTACTGACGTGAACACTACGCAGAATCAGCAATGCAAATCTCCCGTGTGAACATAACCCTATAGCTAAAAGTGGCACAAAATACATTTGTAATTGTGTCAGTTTTTATTATGGAAGTTTTTATATAGATGATATATAGTTAAAGTGTCAACAGAAGCAGGGCTAAAATTTGTGGTTCAGGCTGTTTTGTTGATTTTTTTAAATATGTTTTTGTGTATGTTTATTTTACTTTTTATGTTTCATATGCCGCCTTCATTAGGTAAAAAAGGACCTTTAAAGGGGGGTGGGGCATTCTTACATAACTTTTGGGGTTTTCTTTGTGCTGATTTTCCCTGTAACTGAAACTGATATATTAACCCTGGTTACAGGGAAAAAAACAGCCTCCTGAACTTACTGAAGAGCTGATCTGGGCTTGTTAAAACCCAACAACTCCTGCAGCTACAGAACCACGGCTATTGTGTGATTGCTGGGGCACGGAATCAGAAAGCCTGAAGCCTCCTTGCTGATCTGTATATACAGCACTCAATGAGCGGTAGTAGACTTTCTGACTGGAGAGCCTAGCTGCCACTGACAGCTGGCTCTTCCTTTCCTTCAGAACATCATTGCAGAATTATATGCTCACCACCCGAATGTTTAAGGTCCATGGACCATCAACAAGCAGTAAAGATAGATTAACTGGATTAACTAAATCAAAATGTAGAAAAATGTGACTATTCCCAATATCTACCTGCTACTAAAGAGTTTTAACATGACTCCCAAACATTGGAAGATCATTGGCGCATTTATTTCTAAAAAGTTTTTAACAGATAGCAAATTATAAAATAAATTTAGGTTTTAGAGTAAAGGTTTGCATTATGTGACTATTGATTAGGGTATTGTTACATATTCAGTGTTGCCGAATATTTAGAATATTTTCAGGTAGAAGGATAGAATGATTGCTTATGCTGAATCTTTAAAACATAGAAAGAAGGACAAGAATGGGTTCACGATGAGATCAAATTGTCCTGATTAAAGAATATGATTCTTCTGAATTTGCACATCACAAACAAATCCTGTTTGTTCTTTAGTTGCAACATCCAGTACAACATTTCAGTGTTTTCTAGAAATGTTGAGTCAGCTTTCAATAGGACTCCAATTTTTACTCAATATGAGTGAAATTATTGGTAAAAACATTTTTTAAGAATTGGTGTTAATTTTATTATTATCATTATTATTATTATTATATTATTATTATTATTATTATTATTACTTACTTCAAAGTCACTACTTACAGTGGCTTGCAAAATTATTCACATCCTTGAACTGTTCCTTATTTTTAAACATTACAGCCACAAACTCAATTGTATTTTATTGATATTTTATGTGACAGAGCAACACAAAGTAGCAAGGATTTGTAAAGTGTAGAGAAAATGATATATGCTTTTACAAATTAAAAAAATGGGAAAGTGTGGCGTGCATATGTATTCAGTGTAGGACCACCTTCAGCTGCAAGTTTGTTGGGGGAAATGTGTGTACCAGCTTTGCTTATAAAGGCTGGAATGTTTGCCCATTCTTCTTTGCAAAATAGCTCTAGCTCAGTTAGATTGGTTGGCGAATGTTTGTGAACTACAATTCTCAAACTCCTGGCAGTGGGATTTAGGTCTAGACTTTAACTGGATTTCATCACATGAATGAGGTTTAAATCGAAGCACATCAAGGGTATTAACCCGGGTATTCCCTGCAGCAGAGTCCAAGCCCGCTTACAGGGTTTGAGGGTGGAGACCGGGGGCTCCTTAAGCTCTGCTCAAACTCACGGCTGACACAGAGGATCCACACCTGCCTGTGACAGGAAGGATTGAACAGAATGAACCCAAGGATGATTCATTTGAATTGGAATGAGGTGCAGAACCAGCCACATTCACAGGCAAAAATTATTAGCATTTACCAACTTTGGAACTGTTATCCCAACTCCAGATACAGTGCATATACACCCACACTGGGCATACTTGTTTGAGCTGTCAGAACACCTTACTCTTAACTGTGTAAAATTTAATTTGATGTAAACCTTATTTAACAATATATAATCCTTTTCTGGATAGGTATTGTTACCAACACAATGGAGACTAACACCAACAACCCTGAACTGAATAACATAATTTTTTTGTACCACGTCCTGTGGCATCGTGTTCAGTGCCAACAAGAAGATGCATGATCCTAAAAGACACATTACTCTCTACTCGTACTAGGAAGATCAGCAAGTGGCTCATTACTTTTATTTGAGTGATTTGTTATGTTTGAAGACATAAATAGAAATGATTACTTGTTGCATCTGACTGAATTTATTATTTAAGATTTCTGCTTACCTGCACTACTGCAACAGAAGGGATCCTGTGATAGATTAGTGGAGCAATCAGACCGTAGCACTGAACAACAGCTTGAAGGGCATAGCTGGTATCACTCAGCAAGGTACTAACATCAAGAGCCACTAACAATCTCTCACATTCGGCTATTCGGCAAATCTAAAGACAACAAAGAGACTTTGTGCTCAGCAGAGGCGACCTTCTTTTAGCAATCTAAACAAGTGTTTTGGCAATCTAAATGTAAATACATTTTTAGAACTCTTTTTTTGAAAATCATTTTAAAACAAGCAAATTTCTCTTTGTGAATTACATAAACTTTTATTTTACAAACTGCCTGTTGTGTTTGATTCCCCAAGTGTGTTATTTCAGTAATAAGCCTCCAGTGTGCGCAGTGAAGAAATTACTACACTACACCTTGGTTCTACTCCATTCACTTCTAATATAGTCAACGTTTGTGTGCATTTCAGGTTCCATAACACTTCTCCTGTAGATCACAGTTGTTAAGATTTGTGGCAGAAAAGGAATTCTATAAGTGGACAGAGTTTGACTAACCTACAGGTCTATGGAACATTAAACAGACATGTAGCTCTAAATGCTCCTATGACACTTGAAGTGCTTAATGACAAGATGCAGTCATTTGGGAACATGGCTTTAAGTTAAATGGAAAGGAAAGTGGAGTAAAATAACAAGCCAACACTTATAAAGGTAATTACAAGACTACTGAAGTAAAGCAAGGATTGAAAGACTCTTAAGGATGCAATTCTCTAAGAATTTTTTTCACAGTTAAATTTAACTAGCTGACCAGCCATGTGGATTTTTACATAATTGGATAAGTTGTACAGTATTTTTATCTAATTATTAATTTTTTTTTTATCTTTAATGGGATTCTATCACTTCAGAAAAGTAGGGCATAAATAAAGTATGGGGAGCTGGCCAGCACAGAGAGACCAGTCAAGTCTATTGGGATTATAAATAGAGACCAGCCAAGAATCTGTGACTGCTTGCTTTAAATTTATTTAGTTAGTATGTCTCTCTAAAATCATTTTGGCCTTATCTAAAAGTCGTGGTCCAGATGTGATCATTCATACTAGGATATGATCCTAGGCAGGCATGCCAGAAATGTACTCACTTACAGTAACTTGGCATAGTCACTCACACGGAAAAGGAAGACTGGAAGCGTATATGAATATTTCACCAATATAAAAAGAAAGAATAAGAAATCTTCAGAACTCTGCTCTGGACTGGAAATTATGGTGAAGACAGTAAATACCTTTAAAGGGGTGTTCCCATCAAAGATTTTAAAGACATATCACTAGGATATGCCATAAAAGTCTGATACGTGTGCTTCCCACCTTTGGGACTCACACCTGTCTTGTGAACAGGCCCCCAAAAGCTACGTCTGAGAACGGAGAACGGACAGACTTGCGCATAACTCTCCATTCTGTTTTATGGGAGTTCCAGGCACAGTCGAATATGGCGCATTTCAAATACCCATTTCTCATGCTTTTGTCATATTTAAGGCTTGGGGCTGTCTTAAAAACAACATTGTTTATTTACAAATTAAGTCGAAAAAATTTATTTTCCTCTTTAGGACAAAGTATTTTGCTTCTCAAATGTACGCTATACTGAAGACAACATGGGGCGCATGTATGAACGGGGCTGCACCAGAATTCTGGTCTCAAAAAGCTGTAGTAGACCAGTTCTATAGATGTATGAACAGGCGTACGCCAAACTTTGGTGCAATAATTGCCTTTGCCACTTTTTAGCGCGCCAACGTTTTGGGGAGTTCTGTGGGCGTCGCAGCACATTAGTAGAAGTAGACACATTTATGATTCTTTGACACCAAACCTTTGGCGCAGAACAGTTAGAACAGCCAGACCAAGTTAAAGGCCTGAGTTGTCGTGTTGGCACTAGACTGCGCCTGTATGTATGACCTGCAGAAGAAAAGGTTCATACATTCTGGCGCAGTCTAGACTACCTTAAAGCGATTCAGAATTCATACATGTCGCCCATAGTCTATATGCTGAGATATGCTTTATTGCAACTTGCTTTGGTAACCAAAAAAGCGCAAATGAAATTCAAACTGTTCAACATTTCACAATAAAATGTTAACTGCATTTAACTAACTGTATGACAAACATGACACTCCATGTTTAGAAAAGTGTGTGTCATCAAATACGGATCTGTCTATTTCTTGCAGGACAGTGGCCTGCCGTTCCACATATGTTTTTGACTTGTTTCAGAACACTCTCCCCTTTATGTAGTCCCAGAGAAAAAAATCTGTCAATTTTGCTTATCAGAAGGTTTCAATTCGTGAATCAAAGTGATACAATATACATTAAGATGAGCTGTTTTGGCAGCACATTGACATAAACTCTTGAACAAGTCTGACTTCTGCAAACTTGTTCCTTACTTTATGGGCACACTCTGCTGACATTTTTGGACATACTTCACCATGGAGATCCAACAACGTGCCCATACTTTCCAATTTCTTTACTAGGTAGAGAATGCAGTGTTTTGATGTTTGGTGTTTTTGTAAAAATTTTTTTTACAAGAAGCACTACATATAGCACTGCTTACAGTGTGTTATATGGAATAGCTGAGCACAATAGCTCTAGCTGTGTCTGTTGCTTCCTCGTCTATCACTAACAGTTTCTTGGTGTCTCTGGTGCAACACCAAATCATTTTGATTGTCATTGAGTAAGGTATGTGCAGTTCAAATTTTGCTGTAATTTTCATAATAGTTTAAACGTTATTTATTTGCGTTTTTTTAGGTAACAAAAAATGTGACTTACTTTTCAAAAATATTACATAACTTATCGTTTCTATTAAAGGGGTTTTCCAACACTTTAAAAATTCTCTACCACCTCCTGTTGTGCTAAAATAGAAAATCTTTTTTTGTTTTTAAAAGCCTTGGAAAGCCCCTTTAATATAGCCTTTAATCAGTCCTATTTTGCTCACTAACACTGAAGTGGGTGCAACTCAGTCCTGTAGCTACAGGCAGGAACAGGATGTTTTGTTGCCATGCAAAAATCAATTACAGTGACTAGCATTCGTCTGTATTTATTGTTTTTTGATATTATTAATTTTCAGCACTTCGACAGAAAATCCATTATTCATATAACTGCTCTGCCACATGCAAACGGCAGTCACGATATTCAGTAGTATCCTAAGGTCACGCTAACACAGCAGAATTGTCGCTGGAATTTCAATGCATATTCTGCATTGGACTACATTAGAAATGTATATATTTATTAAATAAATATTAAAGTTTATATACTACAATGTGTGTTTTTTTTACCCATGTGTATTTTAAATCTGGGTTGCATAAAAATAAAAAGTGACCTGTCATTTATGTGTTTCACCCACATACTCCGCATGGAAAACATTTTGTGAGCCAGGACACATTAAATGGGGTTAATCCACCTGTTAAAATGTAGTGGCTTACAAAAGTAAAAGATGCAATAGTGTGAGTATGTGCTTCAGGTTCTCTTTCAGAAAAGTAATTGTGTGAACACACCCTTACAGTGAGAAAAATAAACTGCTATATCATTACACAAACAAATTTTGTTCTTAACCTGCATTTTTTAGCAGAAGAGCAAATAAAAACTTTTGAGGGTTTGTTCACACATTAATTTTTGCCACTGAAAACCTGTTCCAGGATAATGTTTTTCATACAGTATGTGCCTGAATATTTACAAGCGCCATTCAGATGCATAGAGCAATTGCAGAAATTCCTTCAACTATTAACCCCTTAAGGACCAGGCGGTTTTTTTTGGTGACACGTTCGTTTTTCCCTCCTCGCCTTCTGAAAGCCATAACTTTTTTATTTTTCCACCTACATAGACACATGAGGGCTTTTATTTTGCGGGACAAGATGGTGTTATTCACTATACTATAGAATATACTGGGAAACCGCAAAAAAATTCCAAGTGGGACAAATTGTGAAAAAAATTGTATTTTCGCCATGTTTGCGGGGGTTTTGCTTTTACGGTGTTCAATCTTTGGTAAATATAATGAGTTCTCTGTATTCTACAGGTTGTTACGCATTCGGCAATACCAAACATGTAGGGTTTCCGTTATGTTTTGGTACCATAAAAAAATTCCAAACATTTTCTATTTTTGAAATTTGCGCCACGGCGCCATTTTGTGCGACCAAGAACTTTTTTGTACTAACACCTACAGACGTCAGTGAGTGGGCATTTTTTGTGGGCTGAAGTGTACTTTTTATCGCTAGCAGTTTGGAATGCATGCGACTTTTTTGATAATTTTTATTCCATTTTTTGAGTGACGTAAAATGACCAAAAAACGCAATTTTGGCGTTTGGGAAAATTTTTTTTCTTTATGGTGTTCAGCGTACGGGATAAATGATGTTATATTTTTATAGATCGACTTTTTGGGACGCGCGATACCAAATATGTGTAACTTTTTTATCATTTTAATGATTTTATTTGTAAAATTGGGAAAGGGGGGTGATTTGAACTTTTAATACTTTTTTTTTTTGTACTTTAAAATTGGATCGGCGCAGCTATGCCGCTAACACCCGGCAGCTGTGCGGGGGGGTCGCGGCGCGATCCCCCTGCAAAGCCCCTTAGCGGCCCTGGGACGTACTCATATGCCCAAGGTCGTTAAGGGGTTAAACATACAGTTTAGGGTTTACTTTTTTTAGCGTAATCATTAATCATTGTGGCAGATTTATTAACATTGTCTAAAACCTGTCTAGGTGTAAAACTCACTTTGTTGCCCATAGCAACCAATCAGAGCGCCCCTTTCATTTCATATAGAGCTCTGGCAACCAATCGGAGCACCCCTCTCATTTCATATAGTGCTCTGGAAAAATAAAAGGGATGCTCTCATTTGTTGCTATGGGCAACAAAGTGAATTTTAGACCTAGACAGTTTTCATACATGTGACTCTTAGTGTAAACTAGCAACCACTCAGAGCGCCCCTTTCAATTTTCCAGAGCACTATAAGAAATGAGAGGGTTGCCAGAGCTCTATATGAAATGAAAGGGGCGCTCTGACTGGTTGCTATGGGCAACAAAGTGAGTTTTAGACCTAGACAGTTTTCATACATGTGGCCCTTAGTATAAACTTAGACTACACTGTCTAAAAATGCACCAGATTTATCATAGTGTTGATAAATTTGGTGCATGTTTAGACACTTTTGTCTAACTTTACATCTTCTATTTGGCTTAGTATGTGGCGTCATACGCCAAGCCACACCCTATGCTGGTGAAGCCATTCATTTTAAGAACCCACGAGGTGCAGAAGTGTCTAAAAACGGTCTAATATAGAAAATAAATGTGGCGTAAAGAATGTTCACCAATACTTTGGTGTAAATCATGCCAGAATTCTGTCAGAATCGGTAAATATGCCTCACTGTACATGTACATACCCTATAATGATCTGATGAAATTATAGCATATCTATTACTTACTTGCCCCTTCCGAGAAAGCTCACCATCACAAACTGAGTTACTAAAAAGGGCTCCTTCCTTTATGTTTATATCACTGAGTATAAAAATACTTCCCAGGAAAAGTTGTAATAGTACAGAAGAAGAATTTGATACAGCTTCAGGACACAGTCTATGGAGAAGAGACACATAATCTCAGACACAACACATGCAGATACGTATCTATTCTTATACAACACATGCTGAAATTCATATGAGAAGCCAAGAAGGTAAATTGTATTTAGATATAATGATGCTAATCTTGACTTTAGTACTTCCTGTAGGAGATGAGGGATATTAAAGATAAGTTATGACAAAGCGACTATTTACTAAACAGTGAGACTCACATCCTCACAGCACCTAATTAAAAATTCTTCCATGCACACAGCAGGCTGACACTGGCCACTGCTGTTACCATGGCAACCATAACCAGGTCCCTTTTGTTAGAAACAAAGACAATATTAGGAAGGGATTCCAAGCATCTCAGTGTTATACATAGATCACTGCATATTCTTTACTCGAGTCCTGGGAGACTTTGATATTGAGCTTAAAAATAAGACACACTATGACACAATAACGGGGTCGTGCCCTATTTCACTGTGTTACAGCCGTCTAACTGCTCACATAATTATTCACAGAGATATAAATAAAATAAGGCAGCAAAGAATAAAGTGACAAGTTTTATTTTTGGCCTGACCTTTCCGTGCTTATGCAGTCATTATAAAATATGAAATTTGGCTGAATCACCTATTAATTTTATTTCCTTCAAAATGGTAATTATCTCTGTTTCATTACCAAGCCCATTGTTATGATCCAGGGCGTCGGCTCATGCTCTAGATTCTTTGCCGAGCACCACTTTAACCCCTTGCCGACAAGGCTTAGGCTATGTTCACACGATGTATTGCGGCGCGTACAGTATGCGTCGCAATTAGAGATGGGCGAATTGATTCTAACGAAGTGGAGTTTGTTTAGAATTTCAGGAAAACTTCGGTTCTGAACGAAGTCGAACTTTGGGGTACTCGGGTGATGAAGTGTGCTTTTGATTGATAAAATGGCTGCGAGCACAATGGCGTTACATGGGCAAAGCACTCTGGGAGGAAGAAGGGCATAAACCTGCAGACATGTGCAGAGATGAAGCCAATCAGAGACCGGCGGGATTCTGTGACGTCACCCGCACTATATAAGTCCGGGCGCGACCCGGGAGCCACACTCCTCTTACTGTACTGATCAGGAAGGTGCTGCCGCGGCTGATTGTGATAGCTCTTACTGAAGAAACCTGATTTTTATTTTTGTGGGTGTCTCAGCTTGTCTCAGAGACTGCTTCCCCTTAATGTTCTATTTCTGATTTTTTGCGGTATTTTGGGTCTGAAGTCCAGTGTGCGTCCACTGCAGCTGCCTATACATTTTAATGCATCTTGCTCACAGCACATTGGAATCCAAGGGTGATCTAAGCCTGTTCCTGTTGTATTCATTTAAGAAAACAGCGTTTGTTACAATACAAATACCACTTCATTTTTGCTGCTCAATTGTTATGCGCAATTACATCCAGGGTTAATTAACGTTGTTCTGCTGCGTGGTGACTCCCAAGAAACCTGTTCTTTTCACCGCCAAAAGATTACAATTTTCCTGTACCATAATTCACAAGCAAAAGTTAATTACAATTTTGTCTCTTGTTAGTGCACGTAGAAAACATGCAATTGTAACACCTACAAAGCTAGTAGTTTGTGGCTGCTCAATTCTTTTAGCGCAATTTACATCCAGGGGTTAATTAAGCGTTTTTTCAGCTGCTGTGGTGACCAAAATATAAACTCGTCTTTTTCACCGCCAACAATTAAAAATTTACCTGTACCATATTTCACAAGCAAATGAAAAATACAGATTTTTCTCTATAGTATGTGAATCGCTAGAAAACAGCGCAATTCTAACAACGCTACAAAGCTAGTAGTTTCAGGCTGCTCAATTCTTTGCGCTTTAACATCCAGGGGTTAATTACGCGTAGTTCTTCTGCTTGGTGACTCCAAGAAACCGCTTTTACACCGCCAAAAAATACAAATTTCCTGTACCAAAATTCACAAGCAAAGGTTAATAACAATTTTTTTCACATTCTCTTGTTGTGTAGCGTAGAAAACACCTCAATTGTAACTCGCTACAAGGAGTAGTTTGTGGCTGTTCAATTCTTATTTGCGCAATTTACAACCAGGGTTTAGATAAGCGTTGTATTTCTTCTGTGGTTACTTCCAAGAAACGTCTTTTTCACTCGCCAAAAATTACAATTTTCCTGTACCATAATTCACGAAGAAAGGGTTAATTGCAATTTTATACCCCTCTAGTGTAGTGTAGACGTAAAAACACGCAATTGTAAGCACTCTACAAAGCTAGTAGTTTGCTGGTGCTCAAACGATCTTTTGCACAATTTACAACCAGGGGTTAATTAAGCATTGTTTTTTTTTTTTCTGCTGTGGTGACAAAAAATAAACAGTTTTTTTCACTCGCCAAAAATGACAATTTCTGTACCATAATCACAGCAAAGGTTAATTACAATTAATTCTCTTGTGTTTAGCGAAGAAAACACACACGCAATTGTACCACGCAACAAAGCAAGTATTTGTGGCTGCTCAATTTTTTGCGCAATTTACAATCCAGGGTTTAATTAAGCCTTTGTACTGCATTGAACACAGTAAAAGAAACTTATGTTTATCACCCCGCCAAAAACACCGAGAAATTCTGTACATACACATATCCGAAGGTTAATTAAGCCCGTGTTTGTGCTTTAATTCAGTAAAATATACAGAGTTTTTAAACTGCACATACAAGTCAATTTTTCCTGCCCATTTGTGGACGCAATTTATATCCAACCGTGTTACCCAAGCTTCTGAAGTGTGGATCAATTGGAGTCAAATACAGGAGTGTATTTAATCTAATACAGATATCTTCATCAATTACAGAGGTCTGTACAATTTAGAACAAACATATGTCAGACAGAGAGGTGGCAGGTTCTTCACCTGCAAGTGGCAGAGGCACAAACCATATCCAGGCCTAGACGCAGGCACAGCACGTTTACGATCACAGAATGGGTCACATCGGTGAGGCCACAACGCCCGCTGACATCTAGCGGCCAAGTGCTTGACTAGCAACCCAAGGGTTGCTTGATATGGTTTGGACTAGGTCCATCCACTTCCTCCCAGAAGACAGACGGACAACCCCAGCCAAGAGTCTGATGGGAACGTCAGACACAAACCCTTTAGTTGACATGGCCGGAGCGTGGTCATCGGCCTCACCTGACCTCATCAAACCCGCCTCTGCCCCAACCTGTTTCACCCAGCCATAGATCTACTTATGTGAATGTGCTCACGCCACTATATAGCGAGGATGAACCAATTTGAGGAGGCAGTCAGCAGCTACATGGCAGCGAACAAATGGGGCCAATATCCCCTGCTTCTTGCAGTAGCGGCAAAGTATAGATGATGAGAATGGCATTTGGAGGTCATGTTGTTGTAGGGGTCATCCTCTGCATACAAGACCGGTGATAAGGACAGCAGTGACGATGAAACACAAATCGATGATGAAGTAGCCGACCTGCACTTGGAGCCGGGTGAGGCAAGGGCTTTCATCATCGTCAGAAAGATGGCGTCAGCTTGCGCGTCAGGTCAGCGGCGCAAGCCAGCCAAGTGGTCGTGTTGCCGTGAGGACAGACAAGGATAGCACAGTGTGAGGTCTGGAACCAATCGGCCACGGGTAAAAAACCCGCCTTCGCAAGTCCAAGAAAGTAGTCGCACAGGGCTCAGACGAGGCAGCAGCGTCAGTAGTCACTCAGTGCGGAGCGTTGGGCGAAAAAATCCGATACTCGGGCGGTGTGGCAGTTTCTTTGCTAAGACATTGGTTATATGTAAGAACTGTAGTGCAAAAGTGAAGCGTGCCAGAGACTAAACGTTGCAAACACATGCAGCGTTCTCCATCCCGTGGCCTGATAGAAATGTGGCTCAGAATGTGGTGGTCCATTCTTGCTGCCGCCGCAGCAGCCAGCGCCCAGTGGCAAAACGCAATCGCCATTGCAGGCCAGTCAAGGTTCCACCACCTCTTCAAAGCGGGAGCTTTTGACAACATCTCCCGGTCCAATGCTCCTGCTCCTCGCTACTCATGGCCCAGCATCGTTCAACTAGGCGATTGCAAAGAGACAACAGAATGTGCCAACCAACCTAAGGTGCAGAAGCTGACCGTCACTCCTGTCCAAATTGTTGGTGCTGCGGCAGTACCCATCCCTTGTCCAAATCGTGGGTGACTCAGCACCATTCAGAGAACTAAATTGCTTTTGCCGAGCCGAGAGGGAGAGTTCCAAGCCGTAATACTTTCCAAAAAGGCAGTACCACACTTCATAAATATGTGAAACAGAAGTGGGCCACTCCTTGAGCTTATCGGTTTGTTCCAAGGGAGCAAGGGGCACGGCAGCGGGAACAGTCTGGAGCTGTAACAACGGTCAGGTCCGGTACATGTCCTTTAAACGGCCCACTGGTGAATGTGCTTCCGGCCCAGGCACACCAACAACTTGACAGGAGATCGCCCGCTTTCTCCTCCACGTTGTCAACTGCGGCACCTGCGCCAATGTCCGCCTCCTCCTCCATCCTCCACCACCAACCACCATCTCAGCCCACCATCAAGTACTGCCCCATCATAACCTACAATTCAGGGCACAGCGGTGACAACGCATACTCTACACTCTGGCTTGCCTCGGCTAACGAAGTCACACAGGTAAGAACTGCTCCGCGTCATGCCAGCAAGAAATTCGATGTGTGGTCTTTCTCCGCTCCAACTGCATAATCGAGACCATGGTGACGGACAATGGGAGGAAACAAACATGTGTCCGCGCAGCCTGCACGAGGAGGGATGGACCATGGCGCGCCATGCATGGCGCACGTGTTTCAATCTGGTTGTGAAAAGGTTCCTGAATTCGCTTTCCACCGATCTCAAAGATTCCCTGAAAAGGGCCAGGAAACTGTGCATAGCACTTCCATACATTCCTACAAAGCCAGAACACCCTCCTCGAGTTGCAGCGGCAGAACGGCCTCCCCCCAACACACTCTGAAATGCATGTTTCCACCCGTTGGAATTCCAGCCTGCACAATGTTGGAACCGACAGTAATGACAGAGAAAGGCCATTAACGATTTTTGAAGATCCAGGCGGACTGAGAACTCCCCTGTGTAACTTGCGATGTCCATCCAGTGGCAGCACATGCGTGAACACCTGCCGTTTGATGAGGGCATTCCGAGGAGGGTCCGACATAAATTTTGTCAATCTCCAGAACTAACGGTATGAAAAACGTCATCCACTGCCATCATGTCCAGGAA
The DNA here is from genome assembly GCA_025379985.1 of Phyllomedusa bahiana. NCBI lineage: Eukaryota > Metazoa > Chordata > Amphibia > Anura > Hylidae > Phyllomedusa > Phyllomedusa bahiana. Next base: position 181,220 of record JAODAL010002746.1, read on the forward strand.
CAGATGCAGAAAAAAACTGTCAGGCGGGGACTGGAGACTTGATGGGCTACTACATCTCTCGGCCACAAGAGTCGCTATGGGACTGAAAAGGAGGAGGAGGAGGAGACATTGAGCAGAAGCATTGTCTGGTGAAATGAGTGATTTTCTACCCAAGCGAGACAAGAGAGGAGGAGCAGGAGCAGCTGGAGGAGGTAGATGGAGATGAGGAAACGAGCAGATTACGCCGCAAGCACCGTGTCATATAACAGTGGAATGGAGCAGTGAGCCCCACGAGTCACTTGTGCAGTTGGTCCCGCAGCATGCTGATTTGCTCTGGCTAGAGACAGCCGAATAGTCAGCATCCGGCAGAGGGATGATTCTGCTCTCCCACCCTATTGGTACCCTCGCTACCGGTCCAAAAATGGAGCCCTTTTTCTCCAGCAATGATAGGTAGTACAACCAAATACTATAGGGAAATCCTCCGTATACAGCTTGGCGCCTGCTGCCTATGTGCGGCATCCGTCCCCTCCTCTGACAGGTCGACCGGGAGGTTCTTCAGCGCTCACGTACTACAGCCGCGGCTGCTGGGGGAGGTGGGGGGGTAGGAGGCAGTAGCAGACTCCATCCAGCAGTAAAACAACCTAAGTCTGGTCACTGATGAGCACTTCCTTCACCCGCCTAGTAGAGAGGCATACGCCAAGCAGCAGCAGGACCAAGACCTGGAGCCGACCCTGAACCAACAGGTGTCGGCCTACTTGACAGCAACTCTGCCACCTTCCAGTTTAGAAATCTCCGCTGGTCACTGGGCAGCCAAACTGGATGTGTCGGCCGCAACCTTGCCGATTTGCAGTGGAGAAGCTGACCTGCACCGCCAGTAGTGTGCATCAGAGCGGGTGTACATTTAACCCAAGGAGAACCCGCTTGTCCACAGGAAATGTGGAACGACCTGACCTTTGTCAAGATGAATCAGCAAGATTTCCACACACCCAATCATTAGGCGTCAGACTACATCAGCCATGACGCCTCACCCAAACTGTGAGAAGAGAGTCTGGGTTCAAACTACCAGCCTCAGCCACTAATCTGATGCCACACATCAGCTGACAGTTTCTCCAGCAGCCACCAACCATCTATTACCAGGGCTGGTAACTAGCCACCCACCTCCCACACTCGTCATTGAGCCACTTCTGACCTCATGATTGCTGCTGCCGGTCACCATCCACTCTCTGTCATATTGTGCCACTCTGTGGCCTACTCTAGTTTTGTTTTTGCCACCTCCAGAATGTCATTGTGCACTGTCAGACTTCATGCTGCTGCTGTGGCTGCTGGCGTGACCTCACACTTTTTCATAGTCCCACTCTGGGCCTAGTCCTGTTTTTTTGGCCACCTCCAGAAAGTCATTGTGCCCCCCCCGAAACCCTTTTTTGTCTGACCTCTATTGCCATGCTGCTGTGGCTGCTGCGTGACCCTACACACTGTCATTTGTGCCACTGTCCTGACCTCAAGCTGCTGCTGTGGCTGATGCCCGTGACCTACACACTCTGTCATTGTGTCACCGGTCTGTACCTCATGCTGCATGCTGTGGCTCTGCCGTGACCTACACACTGTGTCATTGTCCGCACTCTTTGCCAATTCATGTTTTTTTGCCGACCCATCCATAATGTCATTGTGCCACGTCTGACCTCATGCTACTCGCTGGTGGCTGCTGCCCGTGACCTCCACACTGTGTCATTGTCCCACTCTGTGGCCTACTCCTGTTTTGCCACCACCATAATGTCATTGGTGGCCACTAGTCTGACCTCATGCAGCTGAATGTGGCTGCTGCCGTGACCTACACACTGTGTCATTGTGCCACTGTCTACCTCATGCTGCTGATGTCGTGACCTACACACTGTCATTGTGCCACTGTCTGACCTCATGCTGCCCTGCTGTGCTGCAGCCGTGACTTACACTACTGTGTCATTGTCCCACTCTGTGGCCTATGTCCCCTGTATTTGCCACCACCAGAATGTCATTGTGCCACTGTCGAACCTCAGGCTTGCTTCTGTGGCTGGCTGCCGGACCTCCACACCTGTGTCATAGTCCCACTCTGTGGCCTACACCTGTTTTTTATGCCACCATGTCCAGAAATTCATAGTGCCACTGTCTGACCTCATGCTGCTGCTGTGGCTGCTGCCTTAACCTCCACACGTGTGTTATTGTCCCATCTGTGGCCTAATCGTATTTGCTACCTCCAGAATGTCATTGTGCCACTCTCTGACCTCATGCTGCAGCTGTGGCTGCTGCCGTGACCTACGACCCATTAATCATTTTGTGCCACTGTCTGACCTCAAGCTGCTGCTGTGGCTGAAGCCCGTGACCTACACACGCTGTCAATGTGTCACCGTCTACCTCAGCTGCATGCTGTGGCTGCTGCCAGTGACCAACACACTGTGGTCATTGTCCCACTCTTGGCCTACTTCATTTTTTTTTGCACCTCCAGAATGTCATTGTGCCACTGTCTGACCTCATGCTACTACTGCTGTGTGGCTGCTTCGCCGTGACCTCACACTGTGTCATTGTCCCACTCTGGGCCTACTCCTGTTTTGCCACCTCCAGAATGTCATTTGTGCCACTGTCTGACCTCATGCAGCTGATGTGCTGCTGCCGTGACCTACACACTGTGTCATTGTGCCACTGTCTGACCTCATGCTGCTGCTGTCGTGACCTACACACTGTCAATTGTTGCCCCTGTCTGACCTATGCTGCTGCTGTGGCTGCTTGCCCTGAACTTACACACAGTGTCAGTGTCCCACTCTGTGGCCTATTCCAGTATTTTGCCACCCTCCAAAAGACCATTGTGCCACTGTCCTGACCTCAGCTGCTTCTTGTGGCTGCATGCCGGACCTCCACACTGTGTCTTTGTCCCCACTCTGTGGCCTACGTCCTTTTTTGCCACCTCCAGAATGACATTGGCCACTGTCTTACCTCATGCTAATCTGCTGTGGCTGCTGCCGTGACCTCCACACTGTGTTATTGACCCACACAGTCGCCTAACCTGTATTTGCTACCTCCAAATGCATTGTGGCCACTCTCTGACCTCATGCGCAGCTGTGGCTGCCTGGCCGAGAACCTAACACACTCTGTTATTGTCCACAGCTGTACCTCATGCTGCTGCTCGTGGCTGCTGCTAGTGACCTACACACTGACATTGTGCCTCTTTCAGACCTCATGCTGCTTCTGTGTCTGATGCCATGACTACTCACTCTGTCTTTGTTCCACTGTCTGACCACATGCAGCTGCGGGGCTGCTGCCTGTGACCTACACACAGTGTCATTGTGCCACTCTGTGGCCTCTCCTTGTTTTTGCCACCTCTAGAATGTCATTGTGCCACTGTATGAACCTCATGCAGCTGTCTGCTGTTTGATGCCGTCAACTCCTAACTGTGACAATGGCCACCTTTGCCAACTCCTGTTTTGCACCCTATAGAATTCATTGTGCCACTGTCTGACCTCATGCTTGCAGCTGGCAGTATTGATGCCGTCAACTCCACACTGTGTCATTGTGCCACTTTTTGGCCTACTCCTCTGACTCCTAGTGTTTGTTGCCACCTCCAGAATGTCATTGTGCCACACTCCTGACCTCGTGCTGGCTGTGGCTAGCCGACTGTCACCACCAACACTGTCACAGAAGTATGCCCTAACCTCATCCCACTAGCTTGTTTATTTTCCAGCAGTCCTGCTGCCATGACTATATCAGGCTCATTCCCCCTTCAGTTTTTTGATCAGTTTTGCCCTCTTAAGTGCCCCAGGAATTTTATAGTAAGCGATTCTAAGAGCCTGCGGCATCCATCCTGCGAGTCATACTAAAACACATATTGAATGAAGACCAAACTAAGCTCCCTCTTCAATTTAATAATGGCCAAACAACGTTTCTACAGGCACCCTGCAGCTCTGTGCAGCCTGGAAATACTGTTTTTTTAAACGTGATACGTCCCGAAGTAATTCGAAACAAAGTTATATTCTTTGCCGAGAAATTCGTCGAAGTGAACGAACCGAATTTCGGGAAATTCGCCCATCTCTAGTCGCAATATATCGTGTGTTTTGGGAGCTCACTCTGATCAGCACGCCAGCCCCATAGACATGCATTACATGTCACTTATCTCCCTGCGCATACAGTACAATCGTACGAGCGGGGAGATGAGACGTAATCCATAGTTCTCTATGAGAACTATGGATAACCGTAATTTCGGCGCACATCTTGCCCGTATTAGAGCACAAATACGTGTCGAAATTACAACGTGTGAACAAACCCTTACTAAGTAAGTTCACTACATAGACAGCTGATTATTACAGCTGACACCCACTGCTAGCAGCAGAGATTAGATCCGGCTCCTATCCCTGCTGTTTAACACTTTAGACAGCACTGCGCAGCATTCCTTTCTCCAATCACCCATCTCCCACCCGTGCGACAATGCAGAGTGCTGATTGGTTACAATGGCAATTATAAGCATAATAAACACTTTCATAGCCACCATGAGAATGGTTCTATTACTTCCAGCTTTGGGTAGGGAGTAATAGAACCGCCATCTTGATACACCCTTTTGCATTATTTATATAATGCAGAAAGGTGTACAAGCAATCGAGCCCCCTAGCTGTCAAAATCCCTAGGGGAAGTAAATGTAAAAGTAAAACACAAAAAAGCTTTAAAAGTATAAAAAATAATTGAAAAATACTTCAAAGTTCACCCCCTTTTGTTATTTTACAAATGCAACATAATTTATCTGGAAGCTGAACACTAGAGAAGGAAAAATTCCAAATGCATTATTTTTGGTCATTTCATGTCCCCAAAATATTGAAATAAGAAGTGATCAAAAAGTCACATATACCCCAAAATAGTACCAATAAAAACAATACTTAAAGAGGCCTTCAAAAAATAAAGCCTTCACCCCTCAGAATTTTCATAAGTGTGCGTAAAATCAATTAAAATTTTAAGTCAAAACTCCACGTATTTGAGATCCAACCAGAATTCTACCAACCTGCAAAATACAGTATAACCCCTCACTTATTATTGAACCGAAGATTTGAAGGTAAGGGAACTAAAAGACAAAAAACCCTTTAAACATGGCGCAATTTTTCCCATTAATATTTTTTCACAATTTCAGCCTTCACCACCGGGGAATCAAAAATTAGAAATTTTGGTGAATTTCTTCAATAAAATATTTTATGGTACGGTAAAAACCAATGGCAACCCAATAAAAAAGTTAACAAATTTTTCTTATTTTTGTCCCATAAAAAAAAAACAAGCCCTCATATGTCTATGTAGATGGAAAAATAAAAAAGTTATAGCGAGAAGGAAAAATGTGAAGAGCCAAAAAAATTATGAGTGGCTGTCAGGAAGGGGTTTAATGTACTGATGTTTCAGAATACAATGTCTGATTTCTATTTTTTCTGTTCCTTAAAATTGCAAAGTTCTCAATAACGTTTGCAGAAATCCATACTTACTGCTATATAGACAAATAGAAGGAAAAAAGTCCCAATTTCATGTTTGATTTTTTTCAGTTGAACCACAGTTCAAACATGATGTACAATTTTCATTAGTTAATTTTCAGTAAATTTTAATTAATTAAATTAATTACTTTAATTAATTGGACTTTTGACCATTTCAAGTTCTTTTAGTGACCACGGTGGGTTTTCCTTTAAATTAATTAATTAATTATTTTAATTAATTGGATTGTTGACAGTTTCAAGTTCTCTTAGTGACCACAGTGGGTTTTCCTTCAAATGAATTTATTAAGTTAATTACTTTAATTAATTGGGCTTTTGACAGTTTCAAGTTATTTTAGTGACCACAGTGGGTTTTCCTTTCCTTAACCCCTTAAGCCGAACAACTGAAAAGTAGTTAATGACTAGAAAATGTTTTTTGTTATTGCCTCCTTGCATTTCAACAGTTGTAACTTTTTTATTTTTTCAATGACACAGTTGTATGAGGGCTTGCTTTATTCGAGACAAGTTGTACTTTATGTGGGAATAGTTTAAATTCGCTTATAAATAATTGCAGAATTTTTTTTAAATTTTTTTATAATTTTTTTGGGTTTTGTTAACATTTTTTTTTACACCATTCACATTTCACACTTAATAACTTGTTAGATTCATTCTACAGGTTATAACGGTCGTGTGGATATCTAATGTGTGTAGGTTTTTTTGTGTGTGTAATAGATGCACAATTCTTTTTTATTAAATATTTATTTTTATTTTATTATTTATTTTTTTATTCATTTTTTTTTACACTTTTTATGTTTTTTTTTTTTTCTTTTTTAAAAAAAAATCCCCTGAAGGGAGAACGGTTTAACAATTTTTTTTTTTTTTTTACACTTAGTAATGTATTAGCATATTCATATATGCTAATATATTATAATCTGTGTCACTTTGAGACAGGCAGTGATTTGGACAGCACAAAGTGCGTCCTATTCACTGGCTGGATACACAGACAGCTCTGGGTCCACTCTAGGTTCTTAGGGCTGACTGTGCAGCCGTTCCCCGGGCTCTGTCGGGTCACCGGGTGTTCCGATCACCCGACAGAGCAGGGAAACCCTTTGATTGCGCTGCGGTAACGCACCGCCGCAATCAAAGGCTTAAAGCATCGGGTTGCGGAGGTTTCCTCCGTTCCCCGATGCTTGCAGGGGATGCTCTGGATCAGGGCTTTTGTAGAACAGCCCCGATCCCAGCGCAGCGGGGGCGCCCGGGCGCCGCAAACTCCGGTGTCTGAAGCAACGTCTAAAGACGTTGCTGCAGACGAACAACCTGAAATGCCCGCCGTCTAAAGTCGGCGGGCGGTCGTTTAGGAGTTAATGCAAGGGTACCAAAAAATAGATAAGGCTTATATAAGGTGCTGGCCTTATTTTGCTTCCTGATAGGAACAAGTTATTTATTTTATTACTTGTCTCTCTAGCAGTAGGTATGACCTTATTTCTTATATTAAAACTAAATAATGTCCCATTTTTGTGTGAATTGTTTGTAAACTTAATGTAGGAACTCGCAAGACAATAAGGACCTTAATAATACAGCATGGTGCACTACACATAACCATGTGCAGCTGGCATCCAATAGAACCTTATTTAAGTGCAAAACTAATACTAAGCTGCCACTGCCCTCATGAATACTAAGTTTATGAATGGTTGTTTACCAGTATTTTGCATATGTGCAACCTTCTCTGTATGTTACTGGAGCTTTTTCCTGGTGTGGACTGGTTGTTAATAT
>JAODAL010002747.1:0-182500 GCA_025379985.1 Phyllomedusa bahiana
GAAAAAAGGTACTTGAATCAGGAATGTGTTTATTAAACCCTTCCCCACCAAGGTCTCAACTACTATTCTAAATGTCTAATTTGGGAAAGGTAATTGGGGGTGTAATTTACTTATCTGCCAAAGACATATTATATAACATGTTAAGGACTGCACATTGTTTTCAGTTATCGCTTTTTCCTATTTACTTTACGTTATCTAAATGTCCCTACTTTTCCACCCAGAAATAGTTTATAATTAGTAAACTTAAATATAAAAAAAAAAACACCTTTCCCCAACAAGATACAGGACTGGGTTAGTACAAACAGATAATTGTGTCAGCAATCCCAAAAAGAGTTTACCTAGACAAAAACTTATAGAAATAGGGACAGCCTAACAAAAATAATAAAACACAGCATTTATTAATCTCACTCTAAAAACCCTATAACAACCCTAGCTTCCCCTATTACTAGTACTAGATCCCTACCTAAAAACACGGAGCCCTCGTCCTCAAAAGGACGACTCCACCGGAACCTCCTATCTATATCTCCCTGCAGCAACCCCTACATTAATTAGTCATGAAAACACCCTATTCCAAATCTTACAAAACCATAGTATATTGATATTTACAACAAGCTGGAACCTATAATGTCTAAACAATATCATCTGGACCTATATTGTCCCAATAACGCAAGCCAATGCGTTACACCCACAGAGGATTCATCAGGCTCACAGCACTTGGATATATAATAATCCCATATCGATCCACTTATCAAAAGTAGCGGATAGGAGGGATAATAGGGAAAAAATTTAACCATCTATATTTAGATTTTAGAAGAAGAATTAACAAGTGATATCCACCTCTAGTTAGATTATAATAAATAATTAGCCACCACTAGTACTCATTTACTAGCAAGGGCTAAAAAGCCCACACTGATAAAGATGGCCAATAAAGATAGTGCATACAAACATAGAGGGGAAAGATATTACCCGTTCCTCAAGATGGTGAATAATGCCACGGCCCCCTTGATTCCAGGAGCCAGCCTATTCCAATGGACTCCTTAGATGACAGAAACCTAAATATTGCTCCAAAGGTTCCTAAGTGTATATATCAACTTAATATATTTTTTTAAACATCTGATGCTATATAGGCCTTAAATATGTGTATAGTCCAAGTTTTGATTTTAATAAAATTTTAATAAAAACCTTCTTACAATTAAAGATATGGATTTAAAAAAAATGAAATATCACATAGTGAACTGTAAGGGTAAAAAAAAAATACCGTAATAATTTCGTAACCCTCATGTTTTATCCTTTGCAGCCATAGATAGGATCCCCTCCAGTTCCTTTACACAACTCTTGCTATACAGGAAAATAATGGTTTACATTATTTATGAAAGCCATAATTTTTTCTATTTAATTAGTTAAGAGTTAGTGGACAGACAGCCCTGTGGTTCTTTCTGGGTTCACAGGGTTGGTTACACAGGGGTCCCCCAATCCCTGATCGTATCCAGTGAAGAGTTTGAAGGGGGGAGTCTTCTTAAACCAAGCTGCTATTACTCTTGACTGGGCAGTCAAAGGGTTTAACGGCCAGAAAAATAAAATATGTACTGTATTACTCCCGCTACATTACATCCTGAAATCTTTGGTGGAGAAGTCTTATTTGTCTAGAAATCTTAAAGGGTGTGTCATCACTACACGGGATATTCCCTGAGTCAGGGTTTCCTGGTTCATTAACAGGGCGTGTTTGATGGTTTCTACTGGGGCAGCAGTAAGAAGTCAGGTTATGGTAGCTATTGTGTAATGAGCTGGTATCCTATAAGGAGAGATCAATAAGGTTTAAAGCTAATAACCGGGAGGCTGGTGCAGCCCATAAAAGGGCTAGGAATAGGTGGACACTTTTAAGGGCATATATTGCAAAGTGACTTTTTTTTAAAGATCTTTACATAAAAGCAATTGTAGGAGAAAACCCCCTTTAAAGAATGGCTTCCATTCATGCACGACATTGGATTCCCTGCCAGGGATTTCTAGGGGATTAACGGGCATATTGTCGGGGTTTTGTCTTCGGGAACAAGGTTAAGATTTTCATGGATATATTGGGTCAGATAATTGTTGTTTGAATGAGAAGCCCCTTTATAGATAGATTTCAGTAATTAAATGTTGGTTTAAGCTAAGTAAACGGAGTGCTGGTATGCCATAAATCAGCATAGTGTCTGTTCTTGTGGATTCTTTGTTTCATTCTCCTTTTATAAGCTAAAGACTATAAAAAGCATAAATTGTTTTCTATGATCTCAAAAATAGAGCCTAGGCTTAACAAAATCTAGATGCGGCAGTGTTCGTTTAGAGAAGAATTTCTAGAGATATCCTTAGTAATGGGACCACTAGGGAACACTTTGTGGTATCTTTCACTCAGCTGCTGATATAAGCACATCGGTGTCTGCTGCATGTAGTATCATAGACCACATTGTGCAAACAAGGCGAAAATAATAATAATGATCTTACAAAGAAACACTGCAAAAAGTTAGTGGTCATTTTTTTCCTGTAGTTGCTTGGTACTTGTTTTGTCTAGGAGGTATTACATAGGATTCCTTAAGCATAACAGGACCCCTATATTTTTCAGTAGAAAAAACAGTAAAATATACTACTGTTGGACTAGAATAATTACATACAAATGCTGGCATTATTAGAAAATGTAAGTTTAGTTTCAGAGCAAAGTATAGTATGTGTAACTACTGTCGTTGACAATAATTAGACAGTGGTGCCTCAGGATTTTCACCACGAATTGGTCTTTCCTGGGACATTTGTATCTTGTACAATGTAACTGATGCTGCCTATCTGCGACATTTGTGATTGATGGAAGATCCAACCAATTATCATGAACATTTACGCTTAAAACATCTTTATTAGTGAAATAATGCAGTGACTGGCAGTCTAGTAGCATCTCTCTATAGTACAGAACAGTACTACATGTCTTTTACTGCTCTCTATATGTGCTAGGATGTGTGGCTCCTTTCGGCACCAGGTGATGGCAGCGCTCTTTTTTTATAAAGAGTGACCCAAAGAAGCTCCTATCTTCAATATAGAAAGGGATTTACAGCTTCCAGAAACTTTCTGGCTTCTTTTGTTTTTTTCCACGAGGTTGTCTCCAGCACTACCTGGGTTAAGTGTATATTATCCATTTGCTTAGTATGCCAATGTTTCTCAAATATGATGAAATTATTTATTACTCAATTGATTCTAGCAAATGTGTACACTATTAATATGTTATATTTTTCACTCTCTGAACTTAACCTGCTTAACCTACTTTGGGTGTTGATTTTTAGCATCATTATTTCATCATTTTCATTAAATTTGTGTTATTTTAATAATTTTAAATAAAATATATTTTATTTAATGGCGCAAGGTGTTGGAGTGTTTTGGTGTATTTGTGTGTGCATATGTATGTATTTGTCTGTATATATGTATGTACAGTGCCTTGTGAAAGTATTCGGCCTCATTGAACTTTTCAACCTTTTGACACATTTCAGGCTTAAAACATAAAGATATAAAAATTATTTTTTTGTTTTGTTTATAATCAACAACAAGTGGGACACAATTGTAAAGTGGAATGAAATTTATTGAATATTTTAAACTTTTGTAAAAAATAAAAAAACTGAAAAGTGGGGCGTGCAAAATTATTCAGCCCCCTTAAGTTAATACTTTGTTGCGCCACGTGTTGCGATTACAGCTGCAAGTGAGGTATGTCTATATCAGTTTTGCACATTGAAAGACTGAAATTCTTGCCCATTCTTTCTTGGAAAATAGCTGGAGCTCAGTGAGGTTGGATAGAGAGCATTTGTGCACAGCAGTTTTCAGCTCTTTGCATAGATTCTCAATTGGATTCAGGTCTGGACTTTGACTTGGCCATTCTAACACCTGGATACATTTATTTGTGAACCATTCCATTGTAGATTTTGCTTTATGTTTGGGATCATTGTCTTGTTGGAAGATAAATCTTTGTCCCAGCCTCAGGTCTTTTGCAGACCCCAACAGGTTTTCTTCCAGAATGGTCCTGTACTTGGCTCCATCTATCTTCTCATCTTCCCTGTCCCTGCTGAAGAAAAGCAGGCCCAAACCATGATGCTGCCACCACCATGTTTGACAGTAGGGATGGTTTGTTCAGGGTGATGAGCTGTGTTACTTTGCTTTTGCGCCAAACATATCATATTGCATTGTGGCCAAAAAGTTCAATTTTGTCTTCATCTGACCAGAGCACCTTCTTCTACATGTTTGGTGTCTCTCCCAGGTGGCTTGTGGGTGGCAATCTTTAAACAAGACTTTTTATGGATATCTTTGAGAAATGTCTTTCTGCTTGCCACTCTTCCATAAAGGCCAGGTTTGTGCAGTGTACGACTGATTGTTGTCCTATGATCAGACACTCCCACCTCAGCTGTAGATCTCTGCAGTTCATCCAGAGTTATTATGGGCCTCTTGGCTGCATCTCTGATCAGTATTCTCCTTGTTTGAGATGAAAGTTTAGAGGGACGGCCAGGCTAGCAGATTTGCAGTGGTCTGGTACTCCTATTTCAATATGATCGCTTGCACAGAGCTCTTTGGGATGTTTAAAGTTTGGGAAATCTTTTTGTATCCAAATCTGGCTTAAAACTTTTCCACAACAGTATCATGGACCTGCCTGGTGTGTTCCTTGGTCTTCATGATGCTCTCTGCGCTTTAAACAGAACCCTGAGACTATCACAGAGCAGGTGCATTTATACGAAGACTTGATTACACACAGTGGATTATATTTATCGTCATCAGTCATTTGGGGACAATATGGATCATTCAGAGATTCTCACTGAACTTTGGGAGTGAGTTTCCTGCACTGAAAATAAAGGCGCCGAATAATATTGCATGCTCCACTTTCAGTTTTTTTTAATTTGTTATAAAAGATTAAAATATTCAATAAATTTCGTTTCACTTCACAATTGTACCCCACTTGTTGATTCTTCACAAAAAAAATTTAAATTTTATATCTTTGTTTGAAGCCTGAAATGTGGCAAAAGGTTGAAAAGTTCAAAGGGGCCAAATACTTTCTCAAGGCACCGTATATAGTGGATAAGATTGGTAAATTAATATTTAGTACCAGAATTATTGGTAGGTTCTCACAGTTGAAGTGTACCTATGGTAAAAATTACACACCTCTCCGTTCTTTGTAGGTGGAAAAACTTGCAAAATTGTCAGTGTATCAAATACTTATATTCCCCACTGCAGATGGATGGATGGATGGATAGGACTCCATATAAACTGCAGAATGCCAGAGATATATATATATTTTTTTAAATCAAAGATATTTTTCCTCCCATGTCATAAAGATTTAATGTTTCAGCACTTTTTTCAGAGATACTTGAAAAGAAAAGAGCCAGAGCTGAAACTTTGCCTTTGGGTGACATGGAAGAAAAAACACCTTTTGATTTACTTGGAGTGCCGCAGTTTATATAGTATGTGTTTAAAGAAGACAAAGAATCAAGGTCTCTCCGTCTGCCACTCTCTATCTACTATTGCCATTTATTGCGCTCATACAGATTTTCTAGACAGATTTTTTTTTTCTTTTGTTTGGTAGTTCCTGGTAAAAAAAAAACCCCAAAAAAAAAACCTTTATGTAAAGTTACTTAAACCTTTTCTTTTAAGTGGTTTTCTTGTGCAGAAATTATAAAGTGCGACCAGTCTTTCAGCATATATTTGCATGCATAAATGATCATTATCCATTTCGAGTGGCGTTACATTATTCCATAAATGTGCTTCTCAGGTACACAGGCACAGAGGTTCCATTAAACATTTATTACCATTTTCAATGAATACATCCTTCCTGAACAATAGTTTATTAGCTGCAGCAGTTTATAAGCAGTGGTATTGAATTAATAACATATTGAGCCAAACAGAGCATAAACAGTACACACTTCATAAGAGAAAAAGAAAAACAACCTTCCCACTTTTTAGTATTCTTTCTTTAGTAAAAGGAACACTCATCAAAAGGTCAAATTAATTTCATTTATTCCTACAATTGTTTTTTCAAAAATAAATGTAGGTTGAAAAGAACAAGTATATAATTAAACAGATGTTACTATAAAGCAAGGTTAGACATAGGCAATGATCAATTAAAAAATATTTATCAACTCGTAAGAATACACAATATACTATAGGTTTCAGCTGTATAGAGGATTAGTATGGCATGTCCACCGAAATAAACAAAATGGAGAAACTTAAAGCAGTAAACTCAAACAAAAGAAAAAAGGAGTAGGCAGAATGATAAAAAATATTATAGGAATCAAACAATGAAGGAAGGAGAACTGGCTTACCAGTCAGAGAGAGCCTCGGTTGGCCCCGAGCTCCAGTTGTAGCACTACCGCCACCACGAAGGGCCCGGCTGCCGCATCCTACCTCAGAATGCCTAGGCCCTCTGTCCTGATAATTCATATCTAGGGCCCTTGTCTTTGATTTCAGGGATTGCGCAGTTTTAGCGAAGTAAAGCACCTCCGGCGCTCTGCTACGCTATTCAGCCTGCTTAGTCGTTAAAGGGGTTTTATCGTTAGAAGTAGTGTTGAGCGATTTTTATCGACAAAGTTGAAATCGGCAAGGTTTTTATGGTGATCGAAATTTCCAGATCATGCGATAATTAAGGTTTAAAATCTGTGCATCATCTATTAAGATTGCGCCTTTTTCGGCGGTTCCTGTAATTTGGCGGCCAGCAAATGAGATTACAGAATAGAGCAGGGTGAGATGTGTGTGCGACGTCATGACTGGGATGTGTATGGTTGCGATTGGCTGGAAAAATCACATGACCTCGTTTTACATAGAACAGCGTTTCCTGTTTCAGCCTCAGTGTCTCTCAGCGTCTCATAGGGATAGGACCTGCGTTCTGCCTGTAGCCAAACAGCTCAGCGAAATTAGTCTATTTCTGCACAGAGAAACCTCTACTATTAGCTGTGATCCTTCCAATTTAGTTAGATTAGGGATTTGAACATTTTATGTAGTTAGCTAGAGAATTTTAAAGCAGAATCTACCACTGTAAATTCACGGCGGTGGGAGTGGGGGGGGGCGCCCCCGCGGGCGAACACAGACAAGCTCTATCTATAAAGAACACTGGATAAAGTTCACAGTTACGTGTTTTTTGACTTTTGCGCACCCAGCACTGTTCATTGACGCAGCATCTACGTAAATCTTAAAACAGCAATTCTATATTCACCACAGGTGAATTGAAAGGTGCAAAAAAAATACCGTTTATTATATAAAAACAGAAGTTGAGTGTTTTTTTGAACTTTTGCGCACCCAGCACTGTTCATTGACGCAGCATCTACGTAAATCTTAAAACAGCAAAATTCTATATTCACCACAGGTGAATTGAAAGGTGCAAAAAAATACCGTTTATTATATCAAAAACATAACAGTTACGTGTTTTTTGACTTTTGCGCACCCAGCACTGTTCATTGACGCAGCATCTACGTATAAATCTTAAAACAGCAATTCTATATTCACCACAGGTGAATTGAAAGGTGCAAAAAAATACCGTTTATTATACCAAAACATAACAGATACGTGTTTTTTGGACTTTTGCCCAGCCCGATTTTTGTAGAACCTTGCAGTTAAATTTGAATCCAGCAATTTTGTTTTGATTAGAGGGATTAGGAATAGCGTGTTTCCCGTTTTTTTAAAAAGGGGATTTCCCCAAAAACTATTCCACCTTCTAAAATTTTTATTTTTTCTGAACTGGAGCAAAATGCAGGTGGTAAGCGGCAAAAGGGGGGGTAGCACAGGGGGTTTGAGGTACGAGGGAAGGTGTCCTTCCAGTCTGGGACAACACGCATGCCGCGGATCGTCGTGAGGCCGTCGGGCCCTGTCATCGTGGGTCAGGGCCCGGGAAATTCTAAGAAACGAACATCGTCCCCAATTGTCCTTCAGTGGTTAATGAACTCATTAGCAGTGTTACCCCCTCGTCCTCGCGTCACGGGGGACAAAATTTTTCATCAACATCATCAGATTGCCAACATGAAAAGCCCAAATGTCAACTCGTGTACCCCCCACTGTGGTAATCCCTTTTTGAAAACCTCTTTTATGACAAAAAAAGCGGTTGGGGTCAAAAAAGGGATGTTAAAAGATGAAGAGGATGATTTTGTCTGCTCTGACGCCCAGTTAGTGCCCTCAGAGGAGGTGAAGGAAGCGGTCAATCGGCAAAAATCCCCGGGGGGTCGGCAAGCTTGCAGTGCCCCTTTCTTGTAACCCAGCTTTGGATGCGAAAGTCAGGACGCCAAGTCCTGTGTTGATGGTTATGTGATGACGGGGCATTGCGGATAAACCCGGTCTTTTCCGGAATTTTTCTTGCGAGCGCTTCACGGTGGGGGGAGGAGAAAGGGGTGGGGTAGGTTTTAATAGGGTCCCGCCACAAAAAAGGGGAGGGCGGGGCACAGAAGTCCCCTGATTGATTCCCCCAGCCCCGGTCGCGCAAAAAACCCCCTCCCCGTTATGCCCCTAAAAAAGGTCCCGGACCCTAAAACCTGGGCCTTTTTTGAGCAAGCCTTGATTCACCCCCGTGATATGCCGCCTTTGCCGTAAAAAGCTAAGTGAGGCAAAAACCTTAAGTGGTTAACCACCACAAATGTCTAGTCACATGCGCGAATGCATGGTTGAATGGGGGAACACTTGGCCAAAAAAAGGGCCCGACGACGCCGGCCCCCAACCACGTCACCCCTCTGTCTCGCCTCTCCTCCTCCGCCACCCCAAACGTTCCCCCAGTCCCCTGTCTTCAGGGTCTGATCAGGATCAGCCTCCGCTTCAGCCTCCACCGTCGCCCGAGTAGACCACCAGCACCACCAGAGACCCATCCTACCCCTTTCTCCTCCGCCAGTTTGACGACCTGCCACGCCGTTTACAGCGGACAGTTTAGCAGCCAGCGCTTCTGTTCTTCCAGGTTTGGGGAGCAGAAAGAAACACTTTAAACCCCAAAAACATCCCAAAGCCTAAGGCCTGAATGTCGGCATTGCCAGGCTTTTGGCCTTGGAAATGTTGCCTTTCCGGTCTGGTGGACACAGATGGGTTCCACCAACGTCATGGCCTCGCTTGACCCCTATACAGATGCCGAGCAGGCATTTCTTTGCCAGAAAAGCCGTCCCTGCCCTGGCAGCCACGTGTCATCTAAAATTTCAAGCGCGTTGTCGACTGTGTCGCGGAAAATTCATCTCACCACCGACACATGGACTAGTAAGCACGGCCAAGGCCGCTATATCTCTGTGACAGCTCACTGGGTGAGCTGGGCGTGGATGTCTCTGGGGCGACGGCGGCTTCTCATGCTCAGCGCACGCTCTCAAACCGCAGGGATGTGCAGGGCTCTTTCCCCCAAGGTCCTCTGGTGCATTCTACGTGGCCCTGATGACACCCCAGGCCGGGTTGAAATTTAATCTTGCCTTGGAGACCGTCCCACACAAAGGTCAGGAGCTTGTGGACGGCTCTAAGCAACGAGACCGGAGCGCTGGCTGGGTGAAAAAGAACTTGTGCCAGGCCCCACAAAAAAAAAGGTGGTGTGCGATAACGGGCGAAATCTGATGGCCGCCCTTAAGATCGGTAGGTGGAGGCATATCCCTTGCCTGGCACATGTCATGAACCCTTGTCGTCCAGAAATTTATAAAGAGCTATAACCGGGTCCTGGACTGCCGGTGAAGAAGGCTCGAGGGTCTGAGTTCGCACTTCCGCCGTTCGCACCCTGCTTCGTTCCCGACTGGCTGCGTTTTGCAGCGTCAGCTCGGCCTCCCCCGTCACCGTCTAATTGTTGACGATGGCAACACGCTGAATTCCACCGCCCTCCAATGCTCCAGCGATTGTGGCAGCAAGCGCAATGCCATTACGCAGTTCGAAGTGGACACATGGCGCCTGACAAGCAGTGGTACGGACCTTGGGGTGTTGACACCACCGAGAGTGGGCAGTGAAAAGGTGCTCTTGACACCTTCCTTGCCAGTTTTTGAAGAAAGCCACAATAATGGGTCAGTGCGGACAAATGGCCTTCGTCGATGGAGCATTGTGGTGATCTTAGTTCTGGAAACGTCGTGGACACTCTGAAACACAACAGGTCCGCTAGCGACGGAGGAGGAGACGGACACAGATGCTGGACACGGGAGGCCTTTCTCTCCGTCATATCCACAAGGCCGTCTGTTCACAATTTCATCGGTCTTCATTAGGCAGTGGTTCGAGGGGTCCAGAGCTAGTGCAAGGTGGCGCAATCAGCTTCTCAGGGGTGCATCATCTCAGGCAAGTCAGGGCTTGTGTTGAAGCTGGAGCCAGAGGCAGGGGAGGAGGAGGAGGAGGGAGGTATTACTAGACACCGATGGTACCGACGTCCCTGCCTTGGCAAGAGGTTGGCGCGAATTTGAGGCGGAGGAGGAAGATGAGGAAGATCAGTTTGCTAGTGCCCCTCGACCCAGAGGCTTGGGAAATCAAGGCTCCATCTCTCACATGAGTGCTTGGATGCTCCATTTCCTCCAACATGATCCTCGCATTAAGGCCATCAAAATGAACAACAGTTACTGGGTGGCCACCCTCCTGGATCCCCGGTACACAACAAAAATCAGCACTTTCCTTCCACCCACCAAAATAGAGAGTAAAATGCAGGAAATGGAGACCTTGCTGATTGATCAACTGGAGACATCTGTTGCGTCTGCTTCACGTTCCCCAAATGTCACGGTGGAACAACATCAGCGACGTGACAGCAGTAGAGTGCCAAGTAGGCGTAGCGGCAGCAGCAGGCAAGGTGGCAGAAGCCTAATGGGTGACCTCTGGCAATCTTTGTTTACCACCTCACCAACGCATGCAATGCAGGGCACACATCCAACACACAGAGATCAGCTTAAGATCATGGTGCACGACTATCTGCGTCTCAACACCGATGTTTTTGCATGTGTTCCGGACCCAATAGACTTCTGGGTATCCAAAATGGACGAATGGCCCGAGCTGGCTCGTCACGCCATAGAGGTGTTGTCCTGCCCAGCAGCCAGCGTCATATCTGAGCGGACCTTCAGCACAGCTGGAGGAGTCATTACAGACAAACGCATCCGGCTTTCCACAGATAATGTGGATCGTTTGACTTTCATCAAGATGAATCAGGCATGGATCTCTGATGAAGTTGTGGCCCCAATTGCCGAGGTCACCGATTAGTTGCCAGTCTACTTCACATTCCTTTTCAAACAGAAATGGTCCTCTTGAAAACTTTTTTTTAAAATGATCATTCTACTGCAATTTTTATTTCTGCTTTTCCCACAGTTCATTTTGCTGGTTTCTGCTGTGAGGAGGACTGACATAATGACAGCAAGGTTTCATGGACAACACAGTTTATTCCATTTACTCACTTTCTTCTTTAAGAAGTTTTCGCATTGTCAAGGTTGTGAGGTCATGTTGCTGTGTGATACAGCAATATCAGGTCCTTTGGAATCAGATAATGTGACTTCTAAGTGGCTTTTCTCCCTCATCATATTTTTAATAGTGGCGGAGAAGTCATATTTTATAAATTTTTTGGGGGTAAGTTGCTTGTGTGGGATACAGCTATATTATGGTCCTTTGGAACAGAAATGTGGTTCTAAGTGGCATTTCTCCCTCACATTTTTAATTGGGTAAGAAGTCATATTTTTACTTTTTGGGGGTCTTGTTGCTGTGAGATACAGCAATAATCATGGTCCTTTGTACAGAAATGTGGCTTTCTATGTGGCATTTCTCCCCTCACAATTTTTTACGTGGCCTGCCTGAGAAGTCATTTTTATAATTTTTGGGTCATGCTGCCTTTGAATTGCAGCCATTACTACAGGTTCTATTATAAAAAAATTTTTTGTTTCTACAGGGACTATTTGTTCTGCCACAATTGACCAAAGTGGCCTCAAGGGTCATGCTTTGGGATATTTTTGGGGGCATTTTGCTTGACATGCATGCTATACTACAGGTCCTTTTTCTAAAATAAATGTTTGTTTCTAACTGAACATTTTGTTCTTCAACCAAGGGGACCAATAGTGGCTCAAGGGTCTGCTTCTCTTGAATATTTGGGGGCATTTTTGCTGTGTAATGAAGCTTTACTACAGGTCCATTTTCTAAAAATTGTTGTTTTTTCTAAAACAGTCATTTGTTCTTCACCAATTGTCAAGAGTGGCTCAAGGGTGATGGTGCTGTCAGAAAACAGGAATAGGTAGGGGACACTCGTTAATGGAAAATATTGCAAAATGACTTGTTTTTGCATAGATCCTTTAAACATAGCTATAAATCCCTGTATTGTGGACAACACATTTAATACAATGATAAAAAAGAGTAACAAATGTCGTTGGTGGGATTCCCATCCTATTTTAAAAATGTGTTTTCTTGAATTAAAGTACTAAAAAACTTAGAATGTACCAAAATAGCTGTGTTAAAAAATTCTCTGAATTTTATACAGGAGGTACAGAAAAAAATTGACCAGTGTAGGTTATTCTGAGGTCATGGGAAGTCTGGAGCACGGAATGAGAACATGTACAGAGGACCATTTCCTCCAGCATCGTTTGAGTAAAATGAGGAAAAAGAATGCCAAGATAAAGGGCCCCTGGGTGTAACGGGAGCGTTAACCACCATATTTAAAGTGAAGCTAAATTGGTCCACTAAAACGGGGGGGGCAAGCGCTACCCAGGATTAAATTGTACAGGGAAGGGGGGAGTTCTCACACTTGCTTCCGCACTCTGCTTCAGCAGACGTTTTATTTGCTGCGTCTTCAGGGCTTTTTAAACCTGGTTTTAAATAGTGCGGACGCCACCCGGGTTTTCCCACCGCCCCCACTGTAACTCCGGCCCGGGGTCAGCTGTGGCCCAGGACAGGTATAGCAATGTCCAGTAAATAAAAGGTGGTTGAAAGACCCCCTTTTTCCGGCACTTTTTAAAGTGGGGGTCATGCAGGTTTGGGGCTCATGCTGTCCCAGGACGGTATAGTAATGCCCGTGAAACTAAAAGGTGGTTGAAAGACCCCTTTTTTCCGGCATTTTTAAAGTGGGGGTATGCATTTTTGGGGCTCTGCGGGGCCCCAGGACGGTATAGCCCATGTCCAGTGAAACTAAAATGGGGGGGTTAAAAGCTCCTTTTTCCGGCACTTTTTAAATGGGGGGGTCAGGGCAGGTTGGGGCTCAGCGTGGCCCCGGGAAGGTATAGTCAATGTCCATTCAACAAAAAGGTGGTTGAAAGACTCCTTTTCCGGACTTTTTAATTGGGGGTCATGAGGTTTTTAATGGCTTTTTGGGGTTTCCAGGCGGGTATAGCAATGTCCATTTCAACTAAAAAGGGGGTTGAAAGACCCCTTTTTTGCGGCCTTTTTTTTAAATCTGGGGTCATGCAGGTTTGGGGCTCATGCTGCGTTCCAGGGACAGGGTTTTTTCAATGTCCAGTTCAAGAATATATGGTTCAAATATACTGCCTTCTGGCATTTTTTAAATTTGTGGTGATGCAGGTTTTAAGGTCAGGTGTGGTACAAGGGACAGGGAAGTAAATGGTCGGATTTTTTTCGTGCTTTTATAAAACCAAGGTGTTCCTAAGATGTACCCGTATCCATTTGATTTTTGGGGGATTTTAATTTCGCTTCTCCACCCTTGTTTGGGGGTAATAAGAAGGTGTTGTTGCCTCCCATAGAATTTAAAATGGTCATCGGGCATAATCGACTACTATCGAAAAACCTTATCATAGCGGGACTACGACTATCGATCGATCTCAATAGCCAACACAATCGCTCAACACTAGTGATAACGAATGATCAAGCATGTTTAAATCCAATATGTATACCTCTCCTATTCCCCCCCTGGTCCTCCATCAGGGGAGAGGTGGATTGCCCAAACTGCATTAAATTACTAACTGGGCTGTATAGGTACTTTCTTCTAGGATGTAAAAGCAGATGGAAAAACAAAAGATCCTTTTTTATTACACCACATAGCAGATGTATTAGAAAAATGAGCATTCCCCTTTTTTACATTTTAAATTTAAAAGACCCCTTTGTGAAATGCCGACCTCGTGAATACCATCAGAATATATGCTTATAATCGCACGTATACTATTTGCAGCGAATAGTGCAGATTACACAATTGTATTTTCCCAGTTTTTGATTGGATGAATTTCTTTTTTTCAGACATTGGGGTTTAAAAAAAAATTTGTTAAAGTGTATTCTGGTTTAGATGTGAGGAAAGGGAACAGATCAAAGAGAATTTCAGCATCTATTTTAAGCTGAACACAGACTAGACTTTTCTGACAGTATGTATCACTAACAGAACAAGCCCACCAAATATCTAGCGCTAAACCAATCTTTCTGCGACCCCTCAACAAAGATATAATTGGCAAGGATTATTTGAGTAGGTCACTCCACTTTCAAGCGGCAATAGCTGACAACTTCCAATAGTTCAGTTGCTTCTTTTTTATGATATCTTTACTAGTAAGAGAAGTTGGCAATTCACATCTTGTAAGTAGGCGTTAATTTGTGTTTCTAAGACGCATTAAAGGGGTTGTCCACTTTCAATAATGTTTTTATTTATTATGTCTACAATAGGAAATCATACAATTTTCTAATATACATGTATTAAAAATTATGCTCATACTTTCTTACACAGGTGCATCGGGCTCCCATCTAGAAAAAAATTGCTCCCACGGAGTAACTGTATGAAGCAAATAGTCATCTGCCCACCCCACCTGTAATTTATTGAGGAGCAGATCTTCCAGTGTTACTACAAACAGCAGCATCTTATGTCTCCACTGGCTGTAGAGAAGCCCTTCACACATTCTTCTCTCTGTCTCGTTTGTTTTTTGTGTTCCGTTTAACATTTCACTTTATTAAAGGGAAAGGGAAACTACAATCAAATGTTTTTTTTTCCACATGTTGGACAAGAAATATGTGATTATGTGTAACTTTTTTTGAAGAAATGATGTTGTCTTTTTATGTAATTTTTTAATGTAATTTTATGTAATTTTTTTAAAAGTTCCCCAATGTTCATGACTTTCTGTTTTTTCTCTTTGACTCTCTCTCTGTGAGCTCTGATAGCATGATGGTATAGATATGTTCGCACGGGGTATTGGGGCGTGTACTGTACGCGACGCAATATGTCGGGTGTTTTGAAGGCACGTGCTAATCAGCACGTACGGCCAAAGCGGGGGGGGGGGGGAAGGGAGTGCGGTTTTTATTCCTAGAAATATGTAGCAAAAGTACCTTCAATTCTCAGGAATCAATGTTGAAATAAAGCTCTCAAGAATGATGTACCTATAGATAAGTTTACTAGGACGTCATCTTTTTGCTTTGATGTTCTAGGGGTCTGAAAAGTTGATAGCTTTTAAGAAAAGCTTGGGAGTTAAAGGGGTTGTCTCACTACAAGGATTGCTTTTTATGTTAAAGATCTTCCAAAAACAAGTCACTTTGCTATATATGTCCATTAACAGTGTCCTAACTATTCCTAGATATCTCCTCTTGTATGGGCTACATCAGCTCCTCAGGTCACTATAGCTACAGACCTATTTAAATCTCTCATGATAGGCTGCCAGCACTGGTTGTTTTTACTGCAGCCTAGTAGAAGTTAGTAAACACGCCCTTGAATTCAAAATGAAACCAAGAAAACAGGACTGAGGTAAGATGAATCAATGTAGTGAGACAACCCCTTTAAAGACTTAGTAGGGGAATCTACATAATCTAGACTCTGAAGCTAATTTCCATGTTAATGTAACATTTTATTTGATTCTCGTCTAGATCAGATCCTGCATAAAGCCACAAAAAATTATTTCTAACATCTCCCTTTCTCAGACTAAGATATTATGTACATCAGGGCAGATCAGACCATATAGCTATATAGGAGGGAAAACAAGGTTAAACTTGGAGATTTTCCAAAAGTGAAAACAGAAGATTTCTTTTAGGAACCAACCTCTGGAATCAAGTAAGAGGGACAGTCAACAATGATGCCAATTTGAGGGTGGAGAAAAAGACTAAAATCTTTCCTCCCAGCCTGTTGAGGGTTACTCTTCAACAGAAGAATAATTTCCTCATTTACAGATCGCTTTCTTACTGCCATATTGTCAGGAAGAAATCATGAAGCCTCAGAGCTAGAAGTTCCACTCTCTTGCAAAAAGGAGTTTTGCATTCTTGTGCAGAATCAGAAATTAGATAGATTAGTTTCTATTTCCCCCTACTCCTTGTATAAAAAAAAAAAAAAAAAGGCCAGTGGAGAATCCAGAGCAACCTTATAAAGCTCAGGGTTTAAACAAATTTCTGAAAAATTCAGAATGGAAACTGTGAAGTCTGCCATACATTTGTTGTGCTTCAAGGTAGTCTTGGACATAAAGAACACATCTTATCACGTCCCCATTCACCCATACATCAAGTTCCTGAGAGTGGTGGTGCAGTTTCCGGGTCGGATATCTCATTTTCAGTTACAGGCACTTATGTTCAGGAGATCGATGGTCCCATGTACATTTACAAAAAATTTTGTTAGATGTGGACGTAACAGAAAAGGACATATTGTTAACTTCAGACAAGTTTCTAATAGCTTCCCCAGACTCCCTTTAGGATCTGGTTCATACAGAACAGGTGAATATGATCCCCCTTGGGTGGATCATAAACATGCAGAAATCAGATTTAACACCTTGAATATAACAGACATTTCTAAGGATCACAATAGATTCCAGCCGGCAGGAGGTCTGTACTATATTAACTTAATGTTACAAAAGAATGTTTAAAGTCATCTTCCCTTTTCGTACAATATTCAAGTCCGAATAGGAGGAAAATCATTTAGCAGGGTTACATTAGGAAGGTGAATTAAACCGGGAATAGAACTAATTTATGTGTCCAGCGGTCAGCCTTTACCAAAAATCTTGAGGGAACATTTTATTGTGGCCATATACAAACCATATGACGGCCACCTGGTTGTCTCCTTTTACCTTCTGTCGTCACTATTAGAGAAAAAGTCCCCCTAAGATAATTAAACACTATGGGGCACAGTCACTTCACAATATACTGTAAAAGTGTATAAAAGGAGTAGTCACGTGGCAGGCTAGAAGCCTTCATTAAGCTCTCAGTTGAATGCCAACCACTCAGCACACCCCAACTGCGTTATGAGTAGTGTTGATCGAACTATTCAAGTAGAACTTCTCCAATTTTTAGAACTTGAACCGAACATTTTACTGTTTGTTCAAGTAAAGTTCTAGTTCTACACGCCATTTTCAGTTTAGTTTTCAGCGGCTTTCTGCACTTTTGGCGGAGATCCAATCAGTGCAGAGCATAGAGAAGTGTCAGAAATGTCATCACTGAGTTGTAGAGCTCTCACTGGCTGCTAGAATCACATGACCATGTTATACATATTTCACTGTATTGCTTTGTGAACGCAATTTTCAGCTCATTCTCTATACTGTACAGACTGCTCTTAGTTAGATAGCATTTTCTTCTTCATAGACATCAATAGTTAGGGAGTTTGGTATTGCTGGCTGCATCTTTCCCACACCCAGAAGCTGTTATTTGGCAACATTTGCAGGCTCACATAACGCCTAACTCTGATATCCATGGATATATATTATACAGAGTGCTTGGATTTACTAAATCACACTCAGTGGCCAAAAGTTCAATTTTTGCAGTTTTGAGGGTTCAGTAATTGTATAACACACCGTCTTCAACCTCCTATGTGAAAAAGGGGGCTTTGGGCCCCTCAGGATGCAGGGCCCTGTAGCAGCTGCTACCGCTGCACCTCCTATAGCTATGCCCCTGCTTGCAAGCTGTCTTCATTTTTTAGTTAGCCATTGAAAGGAATGAAATATTTTAGCCTCTCAATTTTTTTCTGTCACTCACAAAGCAAAATTTTCAGCTTTTCCTCACCTGTATAGGTATAAAAATTAACCAGAACATCTTCTCCCATTGACTTTAATAAAATAGAACCTCGAACCGAACACACTAAAGTTCGAGGTTATAATCGAACTACAACTTTTTACTGCTCACTCATCTCTAGTTATGAAGGGACACAATCAGGTGATGCCTACCTTCTATCAATATAGATGTCAGAGTCAGTGTGACTGCAGTATCCAAGTATTTAATTTGCTACAGATCTTTCTAATCCCATCTATAACTAAAAAGGTTGTCGTTTTAAAAAAAAAAAAAAAAAATATATATATATATATAAACTTTTTCACTAAAATGAGGACAATTGGCTTCTACCTCATGAGGGTTTTTGCCTTTCTCTGGCAACACTATAGGGCAATAGGCTGAACTAGCTCGATGTCTTTTTTCGCCTTACAAATGATGCTATGTAACATGATGCTAGAGTTGGCAAAAAAACAATTCCAGGTTCTCCTCCCAAAATGCAGAAGAGGCTCGCACTTCTCTGTAAGCAAATATAGCGCAGTCCTCTTCTGTGTGTTGGGATGAGAACCAGGAATTAAAGAGGAGTGGATTCCAAAAAACTCAGGAGTGGCAGTGATGGAAGACAGGTAGGAGAGTGTCTTCTTTTGCCCATCTTGGCCCAATTTTTTCTCTTTTTAAGTGGTCACCTTAATTAAACAACCGGCACCAATGAAGTATGGAGCCTGCTCCATAACCCCCACCAAACATCATGACATACAGGTATGTGACATTTTCGTGAAAGGTTTAATTAAACTACTAAGTTGACCAAGTCTCAGCAACTATGAACACTAAAACTAGAAATGAATCATAAAAGTAAGCAGAAAATAAACTAGTCCTCCGAGCTTTATCCACTTGCAGGATTTTTTGCATGTTCTGAGGAGTCTTGTAGAAAACCTGCATAGAATCCCGGGGGGTAATTTCCCACTGAGCTGTTGTATTTTTGACTGGAACAACACAGAAAAAATGGTACAGAAAAAGAAGTCAGAAAGCCATCATTCTTCTGTGACATACGATTAATTAGTGTACAATTTTTCTGTGATGGGCTTTTAATGTTAGTGTATGGACAAAACCAAATGGATCTTTGACACAGGTTGCGAGTTTGTGTATTTTGGACAAAATATCGACTAATGCTTGATGTTTTCCTTTTTAGGTTGGGAAGTGGGGGATGTCAGTAACTTGGTGCACGTGACATAGGACTGGGATTCCATATAAGCCTATATATGTGCAAATCTATTTCCATGCGCACTCCTCCTACCATTCCACTCTTTTAAGAGTGTTGAGAATGGCTGCTTTATCAGTATTTTGCACGAATGTAATCTCTCCTTAAGTGCACTGTGGGTTTTCAGTATTCTGTTCGATAAATGCTATTTAAGCCTATGTATTTGCAAGTATGGTGGTATGGGATGTCAATATTGGTATTCAGCCCTTTCTGGGAAGATGACCCAATCGAATAATAGAGGCATCACCAATAGGCTGTAACACCATCTCAGTGCAACATACATAACTGTATGATTGACACCTTAAAGGGGTTTTGCCACGAAGTAAAATTGACGTGGGAAGCTTGCAAATGAAATAGCAAACATATTCACCATTCATTAATATTAACAATTCTGCACCGTTTTTGTTTTAGCTGCTCCTTTAGTGATCCATTGTTTACAGCTCGTCTCCAGGGGATACGACCAGGGCTGAAAGCTTCTCAGTCCTGGTCGCACATGCTCAGACATCACTTCTTCTCTCAGGCAGCTACTGAGTGTTCAAACCCCAGGTGCTGTCACTCTACTCCCGTCCTCTATATTCCCTAGTAGTTAGTCGAACAGTGCAAATAAATAAAAAAGAAACCTCGGTGAGGTCTGTGCATAGATAAAGAGAAAAAAAAACACAGGTTTGGTTCCTGCAGGGATTTGAACCTAGGACCCTTGTGCCTGGAGGCAAAAACTTTACCTCTCAGCTACTCACAATGCTGTACATAAGCAGACATTTCTTTGACTAGAGAGAGGAACGGCCTAGTAATGTCATCCTGCTGGGTCACATGATATGCAATTCTAACAAATCACACACACGCCCTTCTGAGCACACAGAGCTGAAGAGCTGGATGCACGAGGTATGAAATGAGATCGTGGCAAAACCCCTTTAAATACATTTTTACTTATATGCAGGTATGGCTGGAACAGCTGATAAGTGGAGATTAGCCATCAATGTTTTTGTTCTACTGCAGGCAAAGCATTTCGGGAAGGATCCTGCTGCCGTCAGTTGTCTTGTATTCAGGTACAGAAACCTTTACAGTATTGCTACCTGGACTTGTATTAAATGTGATAGGCAGCGATCACAAAAATGTGAGGTCTCACTTTGTTTAGTCACAATGACAGGTAATAAAAGGAGTGAGCTAGCATAAGAAAATGTAACACAACAAAGTTGAGATCGGGATAGTACAGTACACTAGAATTCAGAAAACCAGACGCACAATACTTTGCTTGCACAAAATGCTGGTGCCAGTGAATTATCCACTCCAGAGACATATCAAAAATATTCTGAAGGGAGACAGGACAGGAAATTAGGATACATTTACAATAAATGCATAACACAAATAGATTTGGGGTCAACTGAGGTTATATAAAAAAATATACATACATTATTTTTTCTTCATATTAAACCTAATTCCTAATAGCCCCTATACAGGACAAACATTTTATTGTACCAGCGGGCAGAAACCAAATTAAATATTCTTAATATGCACCAGTCAAATTAACCATTTAATGCATAGAATTGTAACATTTGTCAGCAACATATATGTAAGAGACACATTTTCTTCAATGTTGCAGTCAAAGTCTTGCACGCTCTAATTCTTAAACCTATTCCATACTATATTAAGCCAAAATAAACAGTAGTTTATGTGCGACCCACCAATTACATGTACACCAATTAACAAAAAGTCTCGTCTCTAAGCCCTTTCTCCAAATGGCCCTTGCAGTCAGATGACCATTGTCCTGCTTTTGCAGAGGAACTAAACAAATTGCATTTTTTAATCATTATATAAAAACTGTGGGGCCAACTTTAAAGGTGTTGTCAAAAGTTAACAAAAAGGTACTGTTCCTATCATCCCCAGAAAGAACAACAACACAACTATCTATGAGCTGTATCTGGTATTGAGTTTCATCACAATTTAAATGAATTGGACTAATCTGCAATACTGGATATTTCTTTAACCCCTTAACGCTCCATGATTGATATATATCATGGAGATCCCAGTGTTGTTGCTGCTTGGTCTGGGCTCCTGCTGCAACTGCTAGGATCAGAGAGGACTTCAGTAGTTGCAGTTTACCTTTTAGATGCTGCGGTCAACAGTGACCAATGTCTTTAAACAGTTAGACAGAAGGAAGAGGTTCCCTCAGTCAATCCATCAGGCAACGCGATCAAAGGGGTGCCTATGAACCGCCTTGGCAGCTGGAGGCCTAATGAAGGCCCTAAGATGTACCATCTTAGTACTCCTGTGTGGCCCTGTCAGAGGCAGGACCTAACAACATGTTGCCTATCAGCAATAGAGACACAGGGATAAAACATCACAATGCAGAAGTATTGTAGAGTATTATAGTAATGATCATGTGATTGCATAATCAAGCTCCTTAGTGGGACTAAAAATTAACGTCCAAAAATGTTTAATAAAATATTAAATAAAAACAAGTTAAAAAGTGTCCTTGAAGATCACCTTTTTCCCTTCACATATTCCGTTCTTATGTTAAAAAAAAGTACAAAAACATACACAATTGGTTTTGGCGCTTCAATAACAACCCACACTATAAAATTATGACATTTAATTAGAATGGTGAATGCCAAGAAAAATAAATAAAAACGAGGTCAGAATATTTTTTTTTATTTTTTTAATTCCACCTCCTTAGAAAAGAAAAAGTGATTAAAAAAAAAAAACTGTACGTGATCCAAAATGGTACCAATGAAAACAGTATCTCATCCTGCAATGAGACAGCTGTTGAATAGCTCTGTTGATGGAAAATTTAAAAAGCTAAGGGCGTCAAATATATTGGCTCAAAAGCAAATGATTACTTTTTAAAAAGTGTTTTCATTGTCCACAAGTAGTAAAGCAGAAAAATCTACATAAATTTGTTAACGCTGGAATTATATTGACCCACAGATTAAGGCTAACGTGCCATTCATACTGCAATATGAACAATGTAAAAACTAAACCCATTCCCCCACAAAGTTTCCAATATAATAAATGTACCCAAAAAGGCTGCTATTAAAAAACACAGCTCATTCTGCACAGCTAGCTTGACAAAAAACAAACAAATACTAAGCAGCAGCTCTTGGAAAGCCTGAAAAAACAAAAAAAACAAAAACTTGCTTAGTCCTAAAAGCCCAAAATAGCTTGTTTTATGAGGTTAACTAGGCAAAGAAAATATGAGCCATGTCCTTACACAATCTAATGAGTCTTGCCAGTGTCCTACTTTGTAGTGACATACGCCATTGTCAAAGTGTATAGTAACACATAAATTTGACTTTTTTATATATTTCCAGGAAGAATAACGAAGGAAGGGCAGAATAGCGAGCTTTGAGAAATGATGCTCCAGAATTCTTGTGAATTCATGGGGAATACAATTATTAAAAAAATAAATAATCATGTTGCGAGAGCTCACAGGTCCTCATTAACTGGAAACAGAAGCCAAAGGAAATCTATAATAAAATCTACATTAAATTTTAAAATCCAACTGTTTTGCTGCAGACCTATCAGCAGACAACAAGCTTCAGTCTGCTGACATTTTTATGGACAAATGATTGATGGAATGATTTTTAGATGATTACCTACCAATGCTGTTCTAAGTTACACCAGATATATCTGACCTTTCCTTGGAATGTGTTGAATTCTACAACATAATTTTTCATTACTATTTGTCTAATAACATCTCCGCTAGTCAGAATATAAATAGTTTTAACCTGCCACTGCAACACCACCCGAGGTCTGTACATGAACGTCTCGTAGTGTTGGCATTTGACACCTTAAGGGCCCGTATACACGGCAAAGAACAAATACCGGTCAGGGGGGACGGCTTTTCTTCCTTCACATTCACTTGCACATATTCCGTCCGATAACCGGACAGAAGAATGTGCATGTTAAAAGTTTTTCGGGCGGAAAACACGTGCAGTGAGGACTGCTACACAGGTTTTCCATAAGAGCCCGTTGTGCTCGTTTGCGGACGGTTTTTCAGACGGCCTGCAAAACCGCAAACCATCTGAAAAACCGGCCACAAACCCGTGCCGTGGGGACATGCCCTAAGGCATTCTTACATCAACCTCAGGTGGTTGCCATTCAGCATTTAATATCAATACACATTCTAACTAACTAGTTCTGTTCCCAATGGAAAGATTAGCGATAAGTAATAAGTAGAGATATGCAGGAAAAGGTTACTTCAGATGACCAGCCCTATTCCCAAAAAGGTGTTGAACAAGGATATTTATCTTCTTTTTTCCTGCCTTTTCTGTGACTTTATTAATGGAAAAAAGGTGGAATCGGCAACTAAAAGTTCTACATCATAAATGGAGTTGGATTACAAATGAAGAAAAGGAAAAGGAGCCTTGTCATTTTTAAGGATTTTGTATGTGTGCACTGATAATACTGATTAGTTGTAATATTGATTGAAAGTTTAGAATTCTACACATTAAAGTGCAAGGTCATTTTTGTGGCCAATAGATAACTGGGATACTCCTTTGCCTATCAGTGTCCCCACAACTACAGGCAGCATTGCCGAGACAAATGTTATAAATTTTAAAAAAGTATTTGTTTTTAATGCTATGGACACGGCCACAGGAAAAAAAATAATTTTTACATAGTGTATTAGTGGCAATTTAAATTAAAGAAAAAAACTTCACTAAAATTAGGGTTGAAATATTAATTTTTTTCTTTCCCTTTTAAACTCCTGATATGTACCTTACAACCAGCTTCTATTTTCAGGCATTTTTCATGTCTGCATTTTCCTCTTAGTAATACATGCTTGATATAAAGTCTGTGGATTCATGAAGCTGCGGTCTTAACTATTTTCAAATACCACTTTTAATTCTGACCCAGGATTCCCCAAACCGTGTAGGCCTTTTTTTAACTTGTCCCAAAACAGTCGTTAATGCTAAGGGCCATTTTCCCCACACAGGGTTTGGGACGGTTTTTCGCGGTTTGCGGTTTTGCAAAGTCAAAAACACCGTCCGCAAACGAACACAGGGACTTTCGGGGAAAACCCGTGCAGCGTCCCCCGCAGGGTTTTCCCCGCCCCCGGAATATGTCATGTAAGGGGAAAGGGGGGGGCCATGAAAGAGAAAAGCCTTCCCTCCCGGGGGCCCGTGGGGACGGCACAAAAAACCGGGGACAAATAGGGCGGAAAAACCCCCGGTTTTGTCCATTGCCGTGTAAACGGCCCCTAAGGATTACTTAATTAACTTTCCCCTGCAAAGTTTACCATAG
Source organism: Phyllomedusa bahiana (assembly GCA_025379985.1). NCBI lineage: Eukaryota > Metazoa > Chordata > Amphibia > Anura > Hylidae > Phyllomedusa > Phyllomedusa bahiana. The sequence continues at coordinate 24,305 of JAODAL010002747.1, forward strand.
GTGCTTCAATTTTTCTCTATACTGGTACCCTTTATGATTTTCCTTATGCAAATTGCCTTGTGTATGCTTTCCTCCCTATAGCCTGTGTGAGCTGCCCTCCTTGGATGATTTCTCACCATTTCCACACTCTGATCCGCTGTGCATAGCCTCCTCCCCCTCCCTTTTGCCATCTCTAAGGATATATTCACATGGCTGATTTTCAGCGCTGATTCAGAGCACAATCAACACTGAATTTAGATACAATTTTCATCCTCCATATATTATGTGAGGATTCGGGAATGAAATTCAGGCTGAACCTGTCTCAAGAATTGACATCACATTTTTTTCGATGCAGAGGAAAATTAATGTAGTGTGCACCAAGACGCTGATTTTCCATTGAAAACAATGTGAACCGCATTGCGGTCAGATTTGAATGATCATTCTGATGCAGATGCAGAGATTTGTCATATTCAAGTACCACCAGCTAGGTGAAAGACTCCATAGAAGCAAAATGGTTAGACACTTTTAAAGAAGACCATTCGAAAAGCTGTTAAAATTTTTTGCTTTAGAAACAGAAAAAAATCGTGTCCATGCTTTCGGGAGCACCCCTATATATCCATTCTACAAAGGAAAAAAAGAACCCAAGTACAAAGGGAAAAAGGGAAAAACTAGAAATTTTTGCTTTTAAAAGATTTTTATAAAAATGTTTTACTGAAAAATTTTTGTAATATGTTTTTTAGTTGTGTTTAAACCACATTTAGCATTGAACCCTTGAAAAAGGATTACAAAATAAATAAAAACTCAGATAACACCAATGTTCTCTGTAAAAAAACAAAACAAAAAGATTTTCCATATAATGTACATCTGACACTACAATCTTTCTTTTAAATGTAATTTGAGTGTTTACAGTAAGCTTTAGTAAAAAGGATGCATAAATCTTGCAAGCATAACCCCAACCCCCCCCATTTTGTAATTTTTCACCACATCCTATGTCGTCATATACACCAACACTTGTTAAGTGTTTATGTGGACAAAGATTGAAGAATTATTGTATACATCAGGATTAAAGATTGTTACCTGCCCTCAAGCACACTTATCTATTGGGCATAGAAAAGTCATCAGATATCCCACAGTTGTTCACATACATCTATTGTAATTACATACAAAAACATTTTGCCCTGCGGAACTTGTTCACAAAAAAGGACAGACACAGAAAATATTAGTCATTTCAAACCCTCAAATTTATTTTGTTTGGTTCAGATCTCTATAGAAAGACGCAAGGGAAGTTCATATATACTCCATTGAACATGTTTTGGGGTGGGATCAGGGGTGGAACCACTAAGAATTATGTGAGTGCAATACCAGCTAATCGGAGATGACTAGGCTATTTCACATAAGTCCAATTGTTGTTATAAAAAAAAGACCCACCTCCCGAAAAAACAAAAAACCCCCAAAAAATACCCCAGGTACGTAATCGCAGTTACTTTCTTTTTTTGTCCTTCTGAGGGAATGGTTAAGCTCACAACAGTGATTTGATACAATATTTACCCTGAGAATACAGAGGAAACATTGGTTTTCCCAAGCAAAAAACAAAAATTTCTCCATACTAGTGCTCTTTTGCAGTGCAGCTTCTTGTCTTATACTTGGTTTTTTTAAATTAAAATCTACAAATTGATCAGCCCCTATAAATACTGAGAAAAAAACAAACCAAAAAGGCTTGTAGAAAAAAGGCAAGCTGCTATCCACCAGGTAAGGAAGGATAAGAGTCCGCGGAAGAGAAGAGGGGTGAAAATGTTCTTTAACCCCCCAAGTGCCATTGTAATTTGTGTCACTGTCGCCTTCATTTTTTCTTCAGGACACGGTACTTCGGAAAAAGCTGGGCTAGATCCTTCCTCAATTCAAAAAGGGGGAAATTTGAAATCAAAATGCCCAAAAAGATAAACCCAAAATAAAAAAAAAGAATTACAAATTTGAACCAAAGCAATTTCCCTACTTTTTTAAGTACATGGTGCATTTAGTGCTGCCAAGATATTTGAATGACATTTTTCTGTCTACCTAATGTCTTCAGAAGCAGAGTTGTGTGCAGGAGCATCACCATTGGGGCCACATATTGAAGTGCGATAACGCAAAGGTAATAAAACACTCGAGCCACCTGAAAAAAAGACAAAATCCATCAGGAATTCATGTGGGGTTTTTGTGCTCAATATGAAAACCCCTCCAGACCACTAAAGCACTCACTTCTGAAAGGATATTAATAAAGCAAGACATTCTGTATTAAAAGCTAGATACAACACTCATACAAATGGTCTCATCATAAAAACAGTAAACAACAGTCAGGCTTCTGCAGCACAAACAAAGTCAAGCATACTGTCCATCACAGACTAGAGAAGTAACAATCACTAGCGATGGAAGAAAGGTAAACTAGTTCATTTTGGAAAATGTGAAACATTTTTTTTTTTTGGTCTTTTTAAAGTCCCCATAAAAAGCATATTTAAAAGTAAATTAAAAAAGCTGCACCTTGCATAAAGGGCCCGCGCGTGAGCCCGGGTACTACACCCCCTCACGATATTTTTAAGTACGGGTCTATCCAAATGCATGAAGGGGTTAATCTGTATGGCTAGAATTTTCTCATGGGGCAAAAATTAGGCCCTAAAAAGATTTAAAAAAGAGGTTTGCTGAGGAGTGTTTTTCTTCTAGGAAAAGATCTAAAAGGGGTTTTCTCGCTACAAAGATCATAAGATCATATCTCAGATTATGGGGACAGTAAAAATAAGCACTTTTGTAATTGGTTTGCATTACCCAAGTCACTTAGTATAGTAGATATGAGCTTTTCTGTGAATCTGTTTTCTATTTCTACTGCTGCTAGTCAGGACACGTCCCCCTTTTCTGTGATTGGCTAGTTGGGACATGCCCCCGGATGAATTCCACCCTGGACACGTCCCCTACACTGCGATTGGCTGACTAAAATTTCATTCAGCCTGTTGGGATACGCCTCCAGACAGGAAACGCTCTGGACACGCTTCCTGCACTGTGATTGGCTGCCTGCACACTGTGTTTACTCCCCTCTGAGCTGTGAAAATGGAAAGTATAACCAGCAATGGGTGAGGACTGCTGGCTGTATACTCATCTCCCAGTTCTAAGGTGAATTATCTGAGTAATTACTGGCAGTGTGCATTCCTCACATGTGTTTCATCAGTTCAGGCTGTGTGTATAACTGGTTATAGCATAGCAAGGAGCTTGTGGAGCCTGGAGATGAAGGCTCTGCAGACACAAGAGATCACTGCAGGAGGCTGCAGATCTGTTCTGTTCAGACAACCTTCCCCTTCTACTGCAAACACAGAATGACGATGTCACAGCTCTTCAGTGAGGAGAGACACGCCTGCTGACAGGAGAGACACGTCTGCCCACTGGAGAGACACGCACCTGGATTTCAAATTCAATCTCATAGAATTAGCTGAAGAGCACGAAACGAAACGATCAAACCCCTTTAATTTAGATCAATTTCTGTAAGATATCTACCTATCAAAAAAGACCCATAATAATATCAGACTATGCACATTTACCATTTTCTGTAGTTCCATAGTACTTATCCTTCCAGCTTCTTTCTTCATTTGGTCGACACATTTCTGAGCCAAATTTAAGTATGCCTGTAGATGGTATCTTATCATAATTAATCTTAAACCACAAAGGGAAATGATGATCCAAAGTCGAACTGTATCAAAGGCATCCTCGGTCATTCTGTCATCATAAAAAAAAAGTCCTTAATTATAGGGGAATAAAAAACCTTCAATTCAGTCTTAGCATTGAGTGTGCTGTAAATGCTCCATAACAAGGCTAGTTATGTGAGGTAGTTTTACCATATTCCTTGTGTTTTTTTCTCCCTTTTCACCTCCTTTTACTGGGAAAACAGCGGTCATAGCTCAGCAATGCTAATTTACGTTGCTCTGAACATGGGATACATTTACATGTCTGTCCACAATAATCTATGTGTCCAACCACCTCCAGCGCACTGAAGATAAATGCTGGTGGTGGATTTACCTTAAAATATGGTAGGATGACCACATCTACAAATTTCAGTTTAGGACCATTTAGAAAGAGCATTGTCTAAACTTCTTCCGGAACAGTTGAGAATACACTTACAGAGGTATACTTTCCTTGCCCAGTGGTGGATTGAGAATGTAATCCTTGGTTATGGGTTTCACCCACAGCAGCACCATCAACAGAGGTGATAAAAAATTAATATGAAGCAAAAACCTGTAAGGAAAGTAAAAAAAAAAATACTTTAGATTTCCTGCTTTAAAAAAAGTTAAAGGTAGACTGCCAGTAGTTTGATAATGCTGGACCGGTGCTACTTGATTGATAACTCTAGTGTCCCCCGAGGAAACCACTAGAACCGTGGCCGCATGAAGAAATTTAAGGGGTCGTCTCACTACAAGGATTACTTTTTATTTTAAACATCTTGCAAAAACAAGTAACTTTGCAATATGTGTCCATTAACAGTGTCCTACCTATTCTGAGATATCCCCTCTTGTAAGGGCTGCATCAGCTCCTCAGGTTGCTATAGCTACAGACCTGTTTGATCTCTCCTGATAGGCTGCCAGCACTGTGTTGCAATAGCTACAGACCTGGTTTCTATTGCAGCCTAGTAGAAGCCAGTAAACACGCCCCTGAATTCAAAATGAAACCAAGAAAACAGGACTGAGGTAAGATGACTCAATGTAGTGAGACAACCCCTTTAAGGAGCATTTAATCCAAAGAGTGAAGGACTCTTCACCCAAGAAACGCTCTGTAACCAGGTAGATTAACTTGTTTTCCTTGGTCATACAAGCAGCATGACCATTCAACGACATATATTTAACTCCTCAAGGATGCTTATTTACTTTAAAGTATTTTGTTTCTCTTTTCTTTGTTACCCTCTCCTTCAAAGAGTCATATTTTTGGGCTTATTTTTTTGAGACACGAACATTTTTTATTGGCATCTATTAAAAAAAAAAAATATATAAAAAAATATATAATTATTTATTTTAGAGCGCCATTGATTCCAGGGCGCTGTACATTCAAGAGGGTTACAAACATAACATAAGTCAACAAGTTCAATGCTGACAGTATGTGACAATCAACTGGCACAGAGGGAAAGAGAACCCTGCCCGCGAAGGCTTACAATCTACAAGGAAGGGGAAAGAGACAAAAGGTGGGGGCAGACATGTTTGTGGAGGGTGTGGTGACAGAAGGGGTACTATAGTTTATAGGCTATCCTGAAGAGATGGGTTTTCAGGTTGCTTTTGAAGCTGGTGAAAGTGGAGCAGAGTTTAATGTGTTGGGGCAGTGAGTTCCAGAGTGTGGGGCAAGCACGGGAGAAGTCTTGGAGACGGTTGTGTGAAGAGCTGATAAGGGAGAGCAGAGAAGAAGGTCCTGTGAGGAGCGGAGATTGCGTGAGGGGGAGTATCTGGAGATTAGGGCAGAGATGTACGGATGGGAGAGGTTATGGAGAGCCTTGTAGGTCATGGTTAGCAACTTGAAGTACTTTGAAAAGTGGCCCAGATCTGACCAAGGTCAAGATATGACCCACTACAAGGACTTATATACTGAATTAAAACCCAATCTGTATACAAGGATCAAACAAGAGGGGTGGGGTTGGGACAGGTAATTAACAAGGGGGGGGGGGTGGGAGAGGATACAAGGCAAATTGAAGTGAAGATGGTAGACTAAAAAAAAAAAAAACACACAGCAGGGGATAGGGACAGGAAGGTACAGTTGTATTAAGACATAATCATATCAAGGGACATTAGACAGAGTGGAAGCAAGCAGACTGGTGGGTGAGATGTTCTGCAGTGGTCATACCAAGGAATATTAGACATTATATATATATATATATATATATATATCTATATATATTATATAATATATATTATATATATATTATAATATATATTTTATATATATAATACAAACACAACTCCATTCTTATTCACTATGCAGTAAAATAAAAAAAGTTCTATATTAACTTTATTCTGCGGGTCAGTTCTCTTAGCGCCGTACCGAATGTATCTAGTTTTTTGCTTTGTTTTACTACTATTAAAAACAGCTTTTTTTATTTTTCCGTGGTGTACGCTGTAGTTTCTATTGATACCATTTTGGGGTACATACAACTTATTCATCATTATTTATTCCATTTTTTTGGTGGGTGAAAATCAGCACTTGTGACACTGGTATTTTTTAAAGGCCAATTTTGTGTGGTTTATGTAACAAGATATTCTATTAGTTTGGGTACTTCTAATGGCAAGAATAACATTTTTAATCCCTTAGAAGAAACTTAAGCATGGGACTGCTTGTTTACTACACTGGAAAACTGTATTGCAGCATGCTGTGATTTTACCTTATTTTAACTCGTCAAACCCTGCCTGATCTTGACTGCTGCAAATGGGAAGTCTATGTCCAACCAATGTCACTAGGCGATTAAACTGCATTACCCCTCACCTATCTTGTGCCTCCTGCCTCAGAAATGCAGACAGACTCCTTTTCAGTTAGGGTATGTTCACACGGTGCGTTGGATACCTTTTTGAATGCGTTCTGAATCCAAAAAACACATCCAAAAGCGCTACGTAAACTGCATCCAGAACACATCCAACACGCACTCAAGGGAATGCTGATATGTGTTTTACATTGAAAGGAATGTGAAATCACACTGCACATTTTTAGATGTGTGTTTGGATCCGTTTAGAGTCCGCAACACGGATCCAAACACACATCTAAAAACGGATCCAACGCGCCGTGTGAACATACTCTTACTGTGATTATATTTTCATGATATAGAGTAAGGAGTCCCAGAATTTGTATATGGAAAATTTTTCATTCAAAATAAATAAAACTCACCTTTTATTAGAGATTATTAAAAAACAATGCAAGAACATATACTAGCACATGCTGGCATAGATCAACAAATGAAACAACATGTATACATTGAATCTGATTAAAAATTACTATCATATCTTAAAGTGATAAACATATATAAGATCTGATTTGTAGTTTAACCCCTTACCGCCGGAGCCAGTTTTGGCCTCTCTGACAGAGCCCCATTTTTGAAATTTGTCATGTGTCACTTTATGTGAGAATAACTTTTTGACACTTTAACCTATCCATGTGATTCAGAGACTGTTTTCTCGTGACACATTGTGCTTTAAGACAGTAAGAAATTTTGGTCCAAAAATTATTGTTTATTTGTGAAAAATATCAAATTATCGTGAAAAATGTAAAAAATTTACCAATTTCAAACTTCAAAAAATTTCTGCATGTAAGACAGATAGTTATTCCACTCAAAATAGTTTAAACTAGCATCTACCAATGTCTGCTGTAGTTTGACATCATTTTTTTTAAATGTCTTTTTTTTTTTTACGACATTAGGGGGCTTTGAAATTTAGTAGTAATTTTCAAATTTGCAAGAAAATTTGCAATATACATTTTTTAGGGACCAGTCCAGTTCTAACGTGACTTTGTTTGACCTGTATGTTAGATACCCCCATAAATGACCTCATCTAAGAAACTACACACCTTAAAGTATTCAAAACCGCATTCAGGAAGTTATTAACCCTTTTAGGTGTTTCCGGGAATTAAAGCAAGGGGGAAGTAAATTTTAAAATTTTCACTTTTTTTGAGATTTAAAAATTTTTTAACATTTTTGACAAGAATAGGGAAATGTGATCGGGGGAAATGCAAATTAAATATTGATTCCCCAGTTTCTGCGTTTTCAGAGTTACCCCCATATGTCCCCCTAGTGCTTTATTTGGCTAAACCCACAAGCCCCAGAATAGGGGAGCACCTTGGACTCGGGGCCCCCCATTTTCATTACATTTTATTTAGGGGCCAAATTTCGGGTTTGCGGACCCCCCAAAATTCCAAAACTTAAAAAAATCCCCCTAAAAAGAACCATATTAAAACACACCCTTAGGAAATAATCCAGGGAGTGAGTATATCGACTCCACAGGCTTTTTCACAAATTTTTTTTAGCGTTCGCCCTTGAAATAAAAAAATAATTTTTTTTAAATAATCTGCAATTTAGCTGAAAATGTTTAATTTTTAAAAGGAAATTTTTTTAAAAAAAAAAAGCAAAAATTTGTGTTACGCAATTTCTTCAAGTTCAGCAATACCCTACATGGGGGTGAAAGGCTTTTTGGGCGCAGGCAGGGGTACGGGGAGGGAGTCTTTTTCCTTTTGGCGCACAATTTTGGGTTTGGGGCCATGTCGCATCCCCAAGCCCCCAAGTACTAAACAGGTAAAAACCTTCCAGAAGTTGCCCCATTTTGAATTCAACCCCCTCAGGGATTCTTAAAGGGGTGTTTTGCTTTTTGGGCGCACAGGGTGTTTCGTATTTTTTTTTTCATTGGGCCATGGAAATGGAGGAGGGAAAACGCAGTTCCGCCATTTTTTTTTGGGCTTTATTTTTCAGTATTCGCCATCGGAATAAATGACAGGAAATTTTTACATGGGGGTGGGTACAATTACAATTATATAAATTTTATATAGTTTTTTTATGTTTTTTTATTTTTTACACAATAGAAGCGATTTTATAAAAGTTGCGTTTTTTAGTTGCCCCTATTTAAGCCTAGTTTAATTTTTGCATAGGGCTGTTTGTGGGTTTGTTTTTACAATAGCTGATGTTTTTTTTGGGTACCATTACGCGGGGTTGCTTTGATCACTTTTTATTAAATTTTTTGTGGGGCTTTTGTAAAAAAATACAGCTTTCCGGTATTTTTTTATTTTTTTTTTTTACACGGTCACTGTGCGGTAAAAATGACAGCATTTTTACTCACAGGTTGTTTTACGATTACAGAAATACCACTTTTTGTATTTTTTTTTATGTTTTACGCTTTTACCAAAAAAAACATTTTATTTAAAAAGGAAAAATTTTTTGCATCCCCCGCATTCTGAAGCCATAACTTTTTTTATTTTTTCTGTTTTTTGGGGCTGTTAGGGGCTTTTTTTTTTTCGGGATGAGTTTTACGATTTTATGGAACATTTTTGGGGGACAAGACTTTATTCCTTTTAAATCCGTTTTTTGGAAGGCGGGTAAAAAAAATCTGCAATTTTAGCAGTGTTTTTTTTTTTTAATAGCGTTTTCCCGTGCAGTATCCGTGAAAGTAAGTTTTACTCGTGGGTTGAGCGATTACTGATACCCCAATTTAGTAGTTTTTTTTATTTGAAAGCACAATTTTTTTTTAAAAAATGTTTTTATTTTGGGAAAACAATTTTATGCATCGCTATCTTTAATAGTCAGAACTTTTTTAATTTTTCCCTAACAAGCTTGGAAAAGGGCTTTTTTTGCGGATAACTTTTATTGCTGCTGAATGAACAAAAATCGCAATTCTGTGATGTTTTTTTGGGTTTTTTTTTTTTTTTTTGTTCACCGTACGGGTTAATTAAAATGACAGATTTATAGGGGTGGGTCGCTCGCAACGGGGTACCAAATATGGGGGATTTTTTTTTTTTTTTCTTTTTTGGGGCATTGGCCCTTTTTAAGGGGGAAAAGGGGGGGGTGTACGTGTTTTTTTATTTTTTTTTTGCGTTTGTGTTTTTCTTTTTACACTTTTTTTCACTTTTTTCCCCCGGGGGGAATTGCCCGACGATCGTAAAGATCGTTCATGCAAAAAGGAAAAAAAAAAAACAGCACACAGCTTATAGCTGTTGCGGGCCCCATGGCAAAAGTTCACCTGCTCCAAGCATTTTTGGGGATCGTGACGTCCAGCAACCCGGAAGCCCCCATTCAGCATCCGGGGTGTCTGGTAGGGATCTACCGGCGGTGAAGAGCCATTTTTCGGGGCCGGGAGCCGGCACTGCGATTCGCGACCACGAGTGCGCCCCCGGGGGGGGCTTAAACCCCCGGGCCGGAGCTAAAAATCCCGGGCCGTGGGGGGTTTTCGGCATGAGCCAGCGGTAATATACCGCTGGTTCCATGCCGCGCTTGGCCTCCCCCTGTGACGCGCAAGATCGGGTTGACGTACCCTACGGCAATTTGCGGGAACCCCTACCCGACATTGCCGTATGAGTACGGCAAATGTCGGTAAGGGGTTAAACCACTAGCATATCTGGTATCTAATGTTAAAATCCAGAGGGAGGTACATTTATTCAGCTGTCAACATCTTTGCAGATGATATCTTCTGGTATGATTAGCGCATACTCCCAAAGCACGGAAGGGAGGGGGTTGGCAGCACCTCCGTCCCCAAGACAATATTTCTACTGTGCAATCACGCGAAAAATTGACAGTCCCTTTTCTCCCCCCGCGTACAATACGATCCTGTACGCGCGGGGGGACAAGGCTTAATCCAAGTTCTCTATGAGAGCTATGGTTACCTAATTGCGAGCGCTCCGCCACGTAAATTAAAACGCCGTGGAACACAGCCTAAAACTCAGAGATTGAAACATGAGCTCAAAAATGTTACTTACTGTGTCAGCGTTTCTCTTGTTTGATTGAGGGCATCAAGGTGCATCTGAGCCAAACGTAGGCCTGGGAATGTTAGGAAGGCTCCAATGAGAGAACACAGAACCGCCAAGAATAATTTAAAAGTAAGCTTGGACACGGGGCCTCTGCTTGATAAGGGGAAAAAAAACACAAATCTAAAGCCACAGTTTGAAAATTATTAATGATAGTTATACAACATAACACTAAACTTGAGCGACAGGACAACAGATTTGCTTCATAAAAAGGATTTATCAACTTATGATATAATTTACATGTATTTCTAGTAATCAAACCCCTGTGCAGATGCTTCCCTAGTCCGCTGCCAATCTCTTCTTACCTGACTCTAGCAATGTTGTGTTGTTCAGGCAGGTGAGCACTGCAGGAGTGTTGACAAGTTATAAGCTACAGGCAGTGACCGACTACAATAGTCACGTGTCAACTATCTACTCCATCACTGAAGCTTGGTAAAAGAGAACTGGTTGGGACCATGAAAGAGTCAGCAGCAGGTAGGAAAGGTGAGTAGAACTCCTTCTGTTATTTAGATGGATTCAAAAGAACATTTACATTGATGGTCTATCCTTATGATGCATGGTGAGGGTTCATCTGCTGTGTCTGTTAGGGGCAAACAGTGTAATTATTCTTCCCCTCAAATGGGTTCTGACAGAACCTGCTTTTAAAAGCTGCATTAGGACTCCCACTTCATGTGCAGACTGTGGCTGGTTCTATAGCATTGACTGACATTTCAGCTCTGCTAGCACCTATTCCTAGCTGTGCCTGTCAGAAAGAGGGTTTTTCCAGAGACAGTTCATGAAGGATGTCTGGCTATAAATGTGAGCTAGCAGAGCTGTATTTAACATAAGAGAGAGATTAATGTCATTCTGCAGGCCTGACAGCACCACACAAAGCTCCTGATACCTTTTTGTTTGGTAACTAAAGGGTTAACATTTCTCAGTGAGAATAGATCAGAGAATGAAAAACAAGCTCCATCCTGCTGATAGACACAGCAGGGAGTGACATCCCCAGCCCAGCCATTGCTAGAGCAGACAGAGAGGTGGTAACCTAGGGAGGTTTTTGTAAACAAGTAGGAGATAAGAACTACTCTACTTCTGAAATGAAGCAAAATTAGAATAGCAAAGTATTTGGTAATAATGTTCATTTACTTATGCCTGCATGCTGAAAGCTGATCAAGGAAATGGGAATACCCCTTCTAAAGAGGTATTGTACTATCAGTATAGATAAAGGGTGATGGCAATGTGATCTTTTTCTTAAAACTATGACAGCAACCTGTCTTATAATCTTTAGTTTTGATAGAAATTTGTGTCACCTTATTCAGATATTAGGTTATTTCAATAGGAGGATGAAATTTTGAACATTTCATATCTTAAAGTGGGTTTCCTTACCACGTTGATTAGCTTTAAACATGAAGACAAAAGTAAATAAAGACCATTAGCAAATACATTGCTGATAGAGTAGTTCTTATTTCCTGTACGAGTACACAAGCTTCCTTAGGTTACTGACCACCTCTCTATGCTCTAGCAGTCCTGGCCGGGATGGTGACATCACTCCTTGCTGTGTCTTATTAGCAGCACAGGAGTGTGTTTATGTTTTCTTACTAACAAACTTTAACAATTTAGAGCTCTGTAGCCTTCTGTCTTACTGATTAAACCCTTCCTTTACCAATGTCTCTCTAACAGGCTCAGTTAGCAATATTGGCATATCTGCTCAAGAACCACCCACATCCTAACCAGTAAGAAGCATCCTGAAGCTGGCTGTGAAGATCAGGCTTTGTGAAATAGCATGGTGAGGACACTTTTTTAAGTAGTAAAGGAAAATTGTTGCAAAATGTAAAAATTGTTGGTGGAAATAATGTTTAGTACCATTTACGATGTTTCATCTGTCCAATATGTTGACTAGCGATTGTCCAGGAAAGTTAAATGTAATGATAATTTTGCTAATTAAAATGAGATACCAATATATATTCTTTTCTTTTCTTAGTGGTTTTAATTTTCTGATTGTATATTTTTTATATGACTATGTGGCAAACTATCTAGCCTGAGCTATTACAGCAATTACAAATATGCTTTACAGCAGCTACACGAGTTAAACAATAGGTCGTTTTTTGATGACACATTCCCTTTAAGCATCAAAAATGTTAATAGCCTACAGTACTAATTATGTTAAATAAATTCTAGTGCAAGAAAGAACAGGATGTTTACATTTCAGTGCTATAAATACTTACTGAGATTCCAAGCCTTGTTTTTGCAGAAATTTTACAGCACTTTCTGAAAAATTTGTAAAGCCTTAAAAACAAATTGTAAAAAAATCGTATTATAAACATTTTACTTCCTTCACACTGCTTATGACTAATCTGGTGTTAATGAGTAAGGTTTGCATGAACAACTCTTAAAACCTGACATCATTTACAAGTTTAATTAAGAAAATCTCTTAATGACCCCCAAGTCATGGTCTAGAAAGCTCTGATCTAGGCTGCTGTTTTAGAAGTCTTGCACTAAAATGCTTATTCAGCTCATTTTACATGTACACACAGCATGGTGGCCAAAAAAGGTAATGTGTCTGTATGTAAGTGACCTTTGCAGGCAGAACCAGGGATTTTTTTTTTGTGGGGGGTGGGGTGGGGGATGTTGGACTAGACAAATTTATAGGTGTTCTTTTACACTTAGGCCTAGTTCCTGCTACAAAAGATTGGAATTAACATACTTTATCCCCCCAAAAAAACCAAGTGAGGTGAATAAAAAGACAATGTACTGTTTAGATATTATGGTCCTTTCACCTTATCCCCTTACTGTCCAATTATAAGCGCTCTGTTTGCCTAAAGAACTAATAGGCAGCTCTGAAAAACCAATCCAAGGACTAATAATATAATAATGTGAATTGGACAATAAAATGTGGTTCACATCCACTTCTTACCTGCGTATCCTTTGCTCTTATCAAAGACAATTAGAGCTTGAGTTTTCATCTGTTATTTATCCCACTTATATCTGTAAATGTTTTGCTTACGTTACGTTATTGGGTCTCCTTGTATATTTGTAAGGGTATGTTCAGACGGCGTATTTTGGCAAATAATTGCGCTATAATACGCCCCACAATTACTCTAATTCACAGCTCATTGAGAGCTATGAATACCTGACGTTTTCCCTAGCATATAATACGCGGCAGGGAAAACAACGGATGTCACTTCTTCCCGGTGCTTACATGCTGGGGAGAGCTGGCCAGTGCATACTTCTAAAACACCCGACGTATTGCGGCGCATACAGTACGCGCCACAATATTCCATGTGAACATACCCTAAGCATTAGCAAAACCAACTGTGCTCATTACCTTATGCTTTCTTTTTTATGTGATAAATGGGAAATATTTTTTTAAAAAAAATAAATTTTTAAAACTTACTATTTTTTTTAACATAAGTTTTTAACCTCCAAGCAATCACTAGACTTCAGTACTTATTTACTACAATACTTAGCCATTTCATTGATCTCCTATTACATCTTGGTGTAATAGGAGTACAATCATGGCAGCTCTGGAGGCTTCCATTAAGCCTCTGGCTGCCATAGCAACTGGATGACATTAAGTGTATGCTCACATGGCGTCTTTGGATCCATTTTGGATCCAAAGATCACATCCAAAAACGCAGCATCGATCGGATCCTAAATAGATCCAACATGCAGCTAGGGGTTGGATGCAGCAGGAGCGCACCCTATAGTCTATATAATAGGGCTCCTGCTGCGTCTTTTGAACCAAAAATTGACATGTCAATTCTTGGAACGGATCCGAATGACGCAAGTAAACATGCATTGGTGATCACCTGTGCGAACGCCGATGCGTGTTTACCATTGTGAGAAAACACGCATCTTAAAACGTATGTTCACACGGACCATGTGAACACGGGCCGTGTGAACATACCCTAAGCGATCAGGCGGCAGAAAAAACGGAAAATAGGAATTTTGCAGATGGGATTTCAACCCATCCAATTCTCTTAATTCTCAGAGAGATAACATGACTGCTTGCGCATGTTTACTATACAGTTTGAGCAAGCAGTCAGCTAGTTAACTAGTTGGTCATTATCTCATGTCCATACCCTGCAGAGCAACCATTTTGTTAATAAGACTCAGTTCACACAGGTTTCATGGCTTTCATTTTTAAGGTATGCTTAATAATCTGTTATACCCATAAATTAGTGAAAGTGGTTGTAAAGCTAAACCAACCACTAGTGTAAAGATTCTTGCAAACAGCAACTCATATCTCAGCTTTCCAGACAAATAAGACAAGGGAAAATGTAGGGTACTGAGAATGAAATCGCTTATCACTTGTACACATTCTTAACCATTCATCAAACTAATCTTCATTTGGGCATCACCACTGCCTAAATAAATCATGTAATTAATTAGTGAGTGAGTGGGTAGTTGTATATCTACACTGGTAAAAAGGGGTCAGCTATTCCATTTAGGCTGATTTCACATTACAGTATTCACTACGTTGCAGGAATACACTGGAATACCGGGAAAAATAGAGGTGAGTAGAACAAGCACAGTCCCACGTGGAAAAGGTTTACTCTATTTGCCGGATGTATACACTTTCTGTGGAACACAAAATGCATGGTCTAACGTTTTTGAAACCCACAGGAAAAGTATATACCACTGGCAAGTGGAGCAAATGTAATCCACATTGGACTACGTTTGCTCTTTTTACCTCTATGTTTCTGCAGTTGCTATGCCATGCTACGTATGTAGTGAATACTATAGTGTGAACCCAGTCTTACACCTTTAGCATTCCTTTGCTAACTTCTGTAGCAGGTTATGTGCATTTCTTACCAGTCTCTAGTCCGAACTCCAAGTAGTTTTCTGTTACAATAAGAATTGCCATGGCTTTAACAAAAAAGAAGAATCCAAATGTAACACAGACAGATCTCTCTCCACCATCTTCAACTTTAAAGTAATGGGTTGTCAGAGAGAACAGCACTTTGCTGGACACAAACAGTCAAGGAAAGATATTTTATATTGCAGCTTTAAAGATAGTCTATCACCTCAAAAAACACCACACAACAACTGTAAAGGCTAGACAGTATAAAAGACACCAATTTAGAGCATGTCATCATACCTTCCCATGTTAATCCCACACTTCATCCATGCACTGAACTACCTAAGGGTCCTCTCTATAATATCACCAAGTTTAGGAGTCTGGCTTATGCAGATATCCACCCATCAGTAATCGACTGAAGAACAGTCAATGACATTACCTGCTTTATTGATTGCCCCAAAAAATTATCAAAACAATACCATAGATAAAAAAAAAAAATATATATAAAACTTACTTCTCTATTAGGCGATTTCTCCACTGCACACATTTTATAAAAACGTCGAAAAAACAACTGAAAAGAGGTCCCATAGACTTCTATAGTAAAAACGTCCTGTTGACTCCCCATAATGTATTTTTCTGCTCGTTTTATTTGCTGGTTGTTTTTTTAAGCATGTTGCAAAATACGACTGAGCAGGGCAGAAAATTAACTACTGGAGTCTATGTAAAGCGTCTGATGTTTTTTTGCAGAAATACACAGCAAATCTAATGCTGTGCATTTCTGCAAAAAAATAAAAATAAATTGCACAAAAAACGCGTTAAAAAATGGAGGTTTTTTCAGCAGCTTTTAATAGGCAGTGGACAAAAAAAATTCAGTTTTCTGAACGTTTTTAGGATTTGATTTTCAGGTCGTTTTTTGTCCACTGCCATGTAGACATAGCCTTACAATTCTGACTGGCGCAAGAAAAATGTAAGCTTTTTATTTGTTCTACATATGGGATGCTTTCAGTCACATTTTTGGACTTTCATGTGACTGTCCAGTGTGGGATGTCCAGCTTTCTGTCTTTCCATTCCCCTTTTTTAAATTGCACTTACTTTTCTGCACTTTGTGCTGTTTATTGCACTTGGCTATTGTTGCGTGTGGTGGCAGGCTAGGAGGGATTATCCATCAGTATTCATCAAGCTGATAAGGGATAGCAACAGAGCAGGTAGAGATTGCACTGTATTAACATATGGTGCATGAACTGTTGGCAGACTTACTAGAGGGGTATAAAGGCAAAAACTGCACTTTTGAAATTTATATCTTTTCACCTATCCAGAAACTGCAGTGGTTTGATGCCAATTTCTATTGTGATAGATTTAAAGTGGTATTCTCACTACAAAGATCATTTCTGTAATGATGGGGACAATAAAAATAAGCACTTTTGCAACTGGTTTGTATTAACTAAATCATTTAGTATAGCAGCTATAAGCTAATCTGTAAGTGTCTTTACCCAAATCTGAAGTCTGGGGCGGGCCACATCCCCTTTGCTGTGATTGGCGCCCTGATATTTAGCTCCGAGCCCTGTGCAGGAAACCACCTCCTGTGCGGGACATGCCCCCTGTGCTTTCATTGGCTGTCCTGCACTCTCTTTCCTCTGAGCTGTGTAAAAATAAAACTGGCTCCCTCAGATTTCTGTGCTGGTTGCAGTCTGTGTAATAAAAGCTGCCTCAGCTCTCTATGCTCCTCTCCTAGTGACCGCTCTATGTGAAGGATCGGGGGAATTACTGAGTCTCTAGCTGTTAGATTCACTCTCCCCCCATTATAACACAGCCTTATACACTCTGCTACCCCTCTACCTCCTGCCTGATAACAGAGGATGAGCAGTTTGCATTTCTCACATTTGTTTCATCAGTTCCGGCTGTATGTATAACTGTTTACAGC
This sequence comes from Phyllomedusa bahiana, assembly GCA_025379985.1. Lineage (NCBI taxonomy): Eukaryota > Metazoa > Chordata > Amphibia > Anura > Hylidae > Phyllomedusa > Phyllomedusa bahiana. The sequence continues at coordinate 41,473 of JAODAL010002747.1, forward strand.
AATGCAGGTGTTATGGTTACTTATGGGACTCCTACTGAAAGGAGAGAGAGAGGGGTAGGAAAAAGCTTCCCTACCCCTCTCTTTCCTGTCTAAACAAGACTCTTGACTGTATGTAATGCTTAAGTGTATCGTTTGCCTTTTACCTGCAGATGGTAGACAGCATTTCATACAAAGTGTCCAATGTGCAAGAGGAAGTTCAAGCCAGCAATGAGAGGAGGCAAGCATTCAGGTGGTGTGAGGTCACAAGTGTGATATTTTAACCCTATAACTCTCTCCCCTTTTCGCCCAATGGCAGCCTTTGCGAAGCCGGCACTAGAAATCTTTATAGAATAATAGGTCTGATTGCACCAGCAAATGATCGGGGCTGTTTTCTGTCCAGCAATGATATGGACTTCTCATTTCCTACACACAGAAGCACGACGAGAAAGAAGTACTTTCTGTCTGGTCTTTCTATCCAGTAGGAAGGTGGGATGCAACAATTGGCAACGACGGCCACATGTGCTGTCCTCATTGTTTAGGCCTCAAAATGTAATTGCTTTTTCAGTTAAGAAGCATTGTTCGAATCTCCATTATGCTGTATAAATCCAAGTTTCTACATTAAAAAACAGATATAATGCAGTCTGCACATCAAAAATGAGAATCATGACCGGAATCTAATGGACTCCCTTCTAAATCAATATGGTTTGTATCAGAATTGTATAAAGAGAACCTGTCACATAGGTTATTCCTCCCTTGCTGAGGACAGCACAAGCTAGTGACAGACCTGCTGTTTCCAGCGCTGTGTCCCTTATTCTGTAAGATGTTGTAGTTTTCGAGTATTTTATGCTCAAATCTGCAGTTTTCCGCCAGAAAAGTGTCATTAAGAGTCTGTTTTTTCATGCCCCGCCCACCTCAACTGATAAACCTATTACTTTGAATAGGTAGAACCATGTGAATAACCGGCAGGTGGGCAGGGCTAGCCTTTGGTGGGCAGGGAGTCATTAGCTTGTGCTGCCCTCAGCAAGGGAGGCATAATCTACGTCACAGGTTCCCTTTAAAACAGAAGCAGTACGGCCTTCACGGCTCCTTTATGAATAAAAGTCATGGTGGTAACAGAGCCTAAAATTCCTAGTCCCAACAGCCATCAAAGTTTCAAGCACAAAACACTTGGAAAAAAATCAATGCCCCGACCCCTCCCTTTGCCCAAAGTAGAAACAAGATTACATTTAACAATTTGAAGATTAAAACAAAAATGACAGGACTGTACCTATGTTTACTGATAATTGAAAAGGATACATGGCAAACGCCAGAACTAGCATGCACCACACTATGCTGATATTCATCTCCTGTGATGGAGCCATTAAACTGTAGTAAGCTTCAGTTATCAGGTACACTACAGTAGCAGCAACGGTGAAGTCTACCAGCCATTGATATTCAGGGAAGTAATGGAGTGCTGCAAAAAAGAAACCCTTTAGAATTACTGAACACATTTATGTCACTCATTAGAAGCATGGCTTTTATGCAATACCAGTAGTTGTGTCCACAGTCATGTATATTCACAAAAATAAATGAAAACAGCAGTTTTTATATGGTAGCCAGCTGCCTTATCTAACCTACAGTATGTTGGTTAAGGACTATGGCCAGGGAAAGCAGAGCATGGCTATCTGGTGACCAGTGGATAGAAGCTATAGCCTTACAGGCCAGCCACTTAAATTTGGGTCCCCTGCTATGATGTTCATATGGACTAAGAAATATGGAATTCCTTTTTAAAGGATTGGAAATTGGTTTTCAAATGATGTTGTCATGTGTATAAGTTTTGCAGAAATTGCTTTGCCCTGAAATAATTTCTTCATTACAAAAACTTTGTCATGCAATTTCCTCTATTCTTAAATGTACAAAAATGTGTCATATATACAATTAAGTATAATAAAACTTTACTAGTATAATGTAGACTAAGTTCACACGGCTAATTGCAGGACGTACAGTACGCCCCGCAACTACACCGGGTGTTCGGGAGCTCACGCCGACCGGCGCGTACTACCGCGATGCGGGGGCGCCGGCAGCCTGCCGGCCCCATAGACTGTCATTACTCGCGGCGCGTGTCGCCTTGTACGTCCGGGGAGAGGAGGCGTAATCCATAGTTCTCTATGAGAACTGTGGATTACTGTAATGACTGGGTCGCATTTCACTTGTATTAGTGCACAGGGCGCCGTGAAATATGCTGCAAAATGCGCCCAATTTAAGCCATGTGAACATAGCCTAAGGTCTTAAACCTAGGCTGCACATCGAAACAATTTGGCCTCGTTCACACAGCTTATTTGGGCACGGATTGGCGCCGTACTGCGCGCCGGAATTTGCGCTGCAGTACGGCGCCAATCCGTCCCTGTCATTACGGTAATCCACTGCTCTCAGAGAGTACAGTGGATTCCGTCGCTCCTCCCCGCTCGGCGAATCCGCCGCGGGGGGGGAAAGTGACATGCACATTATTTACGGCCGTACGCGCCGTAAACAATGCATTGTCTATGGGCCGGGAGCGGCGCCCCCGCCGCGCTCCGCCCCGCCCCCGTCCCGCCCCTTATTCACGGCGGATTTGTGAGCTCAATACGGCTCACAAATCCGTCGGGAATAAGCCGTGTGAACACGGCCTTAGAAGTTGATGGGCTGCATGCCCTTCAAATTTGATACAATGCAAAATTATTGCCCAGGTTGTTACGCAGCAAAGCCAAATATGGGAACAGTTGGGCATGTTTTTTTCTATACTTTGTCACTGCAACAATCAGCACCCAGTGATCGCACATGTTGTGTCCACTATTGACTGAGGCATGTATGGGGTTAAATGGCCCCAGGTCCGGCGGGCTCCATCAGCCTGCCCTCTGGAGTTCCTGACGCTTCAGGGGTCACATACGACCAGCAAGACTGAAGGGCCCTACTATAGACAATACTAAAGTTAAAAACTCCCCAAAACCTGAGCGTAGTCTGAACCTATAGTCATACTCCCTTCAGTCAGTTCCATCTTGTTCACATTCAACCAAATGTATGTCAGCAAGATAAAGAGGTCACGTATAAAATATCACTGCAGTACACACAGTATGATTATGAGATATAATTTAGCACCAGAAATGTCCTGATTTTAATAGAAAGTGATGGGATTCATTCTTAGTGAATAGCTCAGCACGGTCTTGCATGTGCACCATCATTTGCCTAACAGTCCTTTCTTCTTTAGGACATAACTATAACATATATAGCTACAATGCACACAGCTTGTAGAAATAGAAAAGAAGTATAAGATATTTATGAAAGTCTGGAGATGAATACACATAAGAAACTAAAAGAAATCTCACCTAAAGTGTCAACTTCTGTAACAGTCTTTGTTTCCAAATGAAGGTCAATATCTTTAGGAATGGTAAGAGGTTTATTCTCGATATGGCCATTGTGTTTTCTGTAAAAGAAACAAAAAACAACATTTGATATAAAATAGTACAAAAGTAAAAAAAAATACATATTAAAAAGTTAGCACCTGCTTATTGCACATCCTGTCAGGAACCAGCAGAAACGTTTGCGTCTTATGTATATTAATGCGGAAATCAGGTCCATATAACAGGTTAAAGAGATCCGGGCATATCAAATATACCTAAACCAGTGCCATAACTCTATACAGGCTGGTAATAGCTTTCTAAAGATGTAACTGTGAAATTCGCTTTGCCGCATAAACAAAGACATTCTAAAGAATCGGTGAAGGGTCTTGGGGACACTCCTGGTCAAGCAGTCCTAGGATTACAAGCCAGATCCAGCCCCATTGGCTGCGTGCACAGTGAAGAGAGGCATCCTGCACCAGAAGCTGCTTGATTTGGCTTTTAGTTCCAGGGCTGCTGGACTCCGAGTGAGACCAGGATCACCACCATAACTCTTTACCATATTTTGTAAGATTTTATCATTTCATTTTCTCGCCAACATTCTTGGGGGACACAGCACCTTTGGGTAAAAGGCCGTTGCCTGGAGGGGGACACTAGGGGGAAAAAAACGTTTAGTCCCGCCCACTGCCTATATCCCTACTGCTACCCGGGCGATCAGTTTTCAGCCAGGCCTTTGCAGGGGGTGATTAGCACCCGCTCCCCTGGAGGAAGGGATTGAGCACCCGTTTCCCCGGGGGAAGGTATTGAGCACCCGGCTCTCCCTGGAGGAAGGTGATTGAGCACCCGGCTCTCCCTGGGGAAGGTGATGAGAAACCCGGCCTCCCTGGAGGAAGGTGATGAGCCCCGGGCTTCCCGGGAGGAAGGTATGACACCCGGCTCTCCCGGAGGAAAGGGTGATGAGCACCCGGTCTCACCTGGAGGAATGATTGAGCACACGGCTCTCACCTGGGGGAAGTGAGAGCACCGGCTCTCACCTGGGGGAAAGGGGTGACTAGCACCCCGGCCTACCTGGAGGAAGGTGACTGAAAAACCCGGGCTCCACCTGGAGGAAGGTGACTGGCACCCGGTCTCACCGAGGAAGGGGGATGACACCGGCTCCACCTGGAGGAAGGTGATTGAGCACCCGCTCTCCCTGGGGAAGGTGATTGAGCACCCCCTCACCGGAGGAAGGTGATTGAGCACCCGCTCCCCACGGGAGGAAGGTGAGAGCACCCGGGCTCTCACCTGGGGGAAAAGGGATTGGGCACCCGCCTCACCTGGGGGAAGGTGATGAGCCCGGCTCTCACTGGAGGGGTGTAGCACCGGCTCTCCCCTTTGGAGGAAGGGATGAGCCCCCGGCTCTCACCTGGGGGAATACGAGCACCCCGTTTCCCCCCCTGGGGGGTTTTAAAAGACAAGGTTTTTCCCCTGGAGGGGGGCCCCGGCACACCTCCACCTGGAGGGTGTGGAAGGGCCTCACCTGGAGGAAGGTAGGGCCCCCCCCACGCCTGAAGACACGGGTTGGCGAGTCCCCGACCTCCTCCCTTTTTGGGGTAGTCGGGGAATTTTTCCTTTTTAAAAGCGTTTTGGGTGGCCGCAGAATCCGTTTTCCTCGGCCTCCCTGTTTTCCCTATTTCCCCTTGGGGGGCGCCCCAGGGGTACGATCCCTCCCCTTGGCCATGCCGCACTGGGCCCGCGGACATGGGGGTCGCTGCGGCAGCATCTGTTTTGGGGGTTTGGGGCCCCGGGGGCGTTTTTCCCCGGCCACGCTGGGGGGCCCAGTGAGGGGGAAACATATTTTTTACCCATACTATACGCCCTAGGACAGCAGGAAGGTGGCCGCGCGGTACTGGGTTTGGGGGCCTGCATGCCGCAGGTTCCGCCGCGGTCCGCGGGTTTTGGGGTCTGGCGCTGGCTGCTGGGGGGGAATTCCCCTCAGGGGCGCAGGTATCCCTTACCAGCTCCCCCCGGCGTTCCGGTGCCGCTGCGGGGTCGCGCCGGGGCCCCCACCGGGGCCCCCGCGTTTTTAAATTTAGCCCCCGGCTTCTGGAGGTTTAGGGCCCCGGGCCCAGCCCAACTAGGCCCGCCAACAACCGGCCCCCCCCGGGCCCCCCGGGGCGGCCCCAAACGGGGCCTGCCCCTCCCGGGTGGGGCACGACCTCCAGAGCCCAGGCCTGTGTGGGGGCGGGGCCTAAACCCTTTTTTTGTGGCATTCGGCGTCCTGAGGGAAAAACACAGCATCTTGGGATGGTAAGTTAACCCCTGTGGGGCCCAAACCCCCTGCCCCCGCCTTTTCAGCCATGACCCTTTTCAGGCTAAATGTTTTTTAAAGCGCCCGTGCCCAAAACAGTGGAAAATTGCTTCGCGGCCGGCGCCCATTGCGCCACAGCATAGTCCCTGGGTTGGTGCTAGCCCCGTGCACTTTGTGCCCTTTGCCGCTGCTCAGCTCCCACCGCTGCGCCTCCTGCCAGGGATCCAGAATTGGGCTAAGTCCCTCGACACTAGCATTGGCCACCCTGTACAGAGTACCCCAGGTTACGGTGTAGGCCATAGAGCACATGCCCGTCGCTGCCTTGCTTCCCAGCCTTGCACACCTCCCAGGGTCCAGTGCCCGGCGCAGCCTGTACGGAGTGTTAGCGTATGATGCTAAGAGTTCTCTCTGTCCTCGTTATCGCCTGAAGGCTCTCTCCCATCATACGGTGGTCGGAGATAGAACTCCATGCCTGGATACGGCTCTTCAAGTGGGGACTTCCTCTAATTCTGACTCTGAGCCAGAACAGAGATAATGATGTGGGCAGCAGCAGATCCAAGCCCTTATCCGGGCTATTGGGGACGCATGAGAAAGCTCCAGGCCTTGATAACGGCCTCTGTTGGAGACCTCCCCTGTCCCTGGCTTTGGCCAGACAGGGTTGATATGCGGCAGCAGCGGTCCAAGCCCTGAAGCCGGGCTATTTTTGAAGCGGATGAGAAAAGCCTCTCAGGCCTGAATAACGGGGCCCCCTTCTGGATCTCCCCTGCGCCCTACTTTGGGCAAGACAGGAGGTTGATGGTGTGGCAGCATCGGGGCCAAGCCAATAGCCGCCAGGAAAGCTCCGGGCCTAGATACGGCCACTGTGGGAGACTCCCCTGTCTCTGGCTCTGGTCCAGACAGGGTTACATAGGATGACAGCGGCAGTCCCAAGCCCGAATTCAGGATGTCAGAGACTCTCCCTTCATGAAAGGATGAGGATGTCCTCAGCTCCCAGGAAGAGGTCCTCGCCTTAAGGACAGGCAGGCGACAGCGTTGGTGTCCCCCTGCACGCCTGAATTAAGAACACTTTAGCCAGGAAATGGAAACATCCGTCTGGGCCGTTTTGTTTCCTACAGAACGACTTAAAGTCTCTTCGCCTTTTCCCGGAGGACAGGATTCATAGTGGCGGTGACCCATTCAGGGGACCCCCCATCCACTCGGCTCAAGTAGTCCTATGGACAACCCTGTCCATGGACCGGTGGTCCTTGTGTGACGGCAACAGACAGCGCCCTCATACGGGTTGTTAAAGTCCGCCTTGGGGGCGGCCAGGGGCAAGCCCTGTGACCTGCGCTTGCTCTCCGCAGTTCAGCTTGCATGGTCTGGCCCGTAGCAAGCTGCAGCAGCGCTTATCGGCTGGGAGCTTCCACAGGAGGTTGTGGAATCCCCGCTTCCCAGTTCTCAGAGTTTCAGTGGTCCCAGTAAAGCCTCAACTGGTGTCAACCACCCGTTTTAAGGCTAGAGCGTCGGCCAAAGCAATGGGCCGCTCAGCCGCCCCTGCAGCTAGAAGATTTGTGCGGGGGTTGCAGCCGCCAAGGAGTTATTGTTGCGCTTTGGCTCACCTGCGGTAGCGTTTTTTTCTGGGAGCCACAGAGGGTTGTGTATGCTTCCCCCTCAGGGCCAGCCGGTGCAGCGGCATTCTCTTGACTGTCTCTCAGAACGCGCAAGCGCCTTTTGCCCAACTAGCGCTTGGGCTGAGGAGCGGCCCCCACCCGAGAATCCTTTTTGGAGGTGGGGGCATTTCCTCCAGTTCCGGGGATCTGGCAGGTTCAGGTCAGTGGTACCTGGTTTCGCTGGGTCGCCACTTCAAGACTCACTTTGTTTGGTTTCCCCAGCACGGTTGCACCTGCCTCCGCGGCTCTGGCGTCGGTTTCCCGCTGACAATCCGCACTCTCCTCCGGCGAGGAGGGATTATCCCCGGCCTCGAGGGGTGAGCGTTTTTTCGGGTTTTTTTTATTAAATACCCTTTGGGGTTTTCGCAGAAGAGCAGCTCACTGGGGCCCCAAATTGTCGGCCCTTTAAAAATTTGCTCACCGTTGCGTTTGGGCCCGGTTTAAAAATGGAGGCCGCTCTGGTCGGGGGTAGCCATCGGGAGGAAAAGATTTTTTTGTCAGTGCTGGGGACTTTGGGTTTGGGTTTAGTCCCCTATCCCCCAAAGGTCTATAAACCCGGTTCCGGGCATGTTCACAGTAGGGCTTAAAAAATTGCTCCGTTCAGACTCTGCTTTTCCGGCCCTCGCAGCGGGCAAAAAGGGGGTTCCTCATGTGCTCTTCCCAACCCCTAAGGGAGACCCTTTTCAAAAAGGGGGTTTAAACCCCCTCAGATGGGGCCCTCCCGGGTAAGCGTCGGGGTTCCTTAAAATTTTTGCGGGGCGCGCTTTGGCTGGTTGGGAAATTGGCGCAATCCCAGTCTGTTTCCGGGGAGGGGAAGGGCAAAAGGATAAACTTAGGGCCCCAATAGGTTCCAGGGGTTTTTTCCCCCTTTTCTGGAAAAGTTGGGCACTTAATTTTTTCCCCTATCTCTGAAATGAAACCGGGGATATTCTTTAGTGTTGAAATGCGGGAGTTTGGCAGTTTTGGGACGGCCCCCAAGGCTTGGTTTCCTTTTGCGCAGCCCCCCTTTGTCTTTCCCCTGAAAGCGGGCAACCCTGCCCCCCAGTGACGAAGGTTCCATTGTCTTGGTTTTCGCAGGGCGTTCCCCACCCCAGGCTGTTCGGCCGGGTGGTCCCAGCCCCCCCCGGGAAATTAATTCAGGGGGGTAATTTCTTTTCCCCCAATGGTGGTTAAATCACCCAGACCCCAGGTTTCGGGGTGGAGCCTCCCCCTCCCGGTTTGACTGGGGTCTCTAGGCACCGGGGGGGAACCCAAAGTTGTCAGAGGTCTGTGCTGGAACCCCCCAAACGATTTCCTTTAAAAGGGGCTCTCGAAATTGGGTTCCCCTATCATCGGGACGGTACCCAAAAGTTCGCGTTCCCAAATTGGGGAAAACCAGCTTGGCCAATCATCTGGGGGAGTCCCTTCCCCTTAATTCCCGGGGCTGAGGTACGCTGGCGTCGACTTTGGGTGGGTCTCGCCTCAATCCCTAGGGGCCCGAGTTATTTGGCCGGGAACCCCCCGACGGGGGCATTTGGACTTCGGTTTCCGCCTTGGGGCAGGTTGGTCTCTCTTCCCTTTTTTTTAAAACCCGGGGGCCCTTTCCCTTTCCTCGAGGCTTCAAGTGCCTCGAGTCCTTGGGATCCTGCTGTGCCCCCCCTTAGGATTGGGGCCCCCGAAAGGTCCGGGGTTTAAGGGGGTTACTGGGGGCCCCGTTTGGGCCCAAATTTGGTTTTTGGCCCCTTTTTTTTCCCTTTACCCCCAGGCTTTCTTCGTAGGGCCCTTTGCCTCAAACCCAAAGGTCCCCCACCGGGGGCCCAGTTTTACAGGGGGTTTTGTTCCCGACTGCTTACCTGTCACCCCGGTTTGTTCCCCAGAAAACTTTCACCCTTTTGGCCCCCAAGGGGGGGGCCCGTTTTTCCATGTCGGCCCAAGGCGTCGGGCTCTTCCTTTCCCCATTAAAAAGGGCCCCAAGAGTTCGGTTCGCCTTTTTCTATGCAGCGCAAGGGGGCCCCTGTTTCACGGTTAAGGTTTTTTTTTTTTCGGGGGTCTTTTGGTTAGGTCCATGGGGGGTTGTAGGCTTTTCAAAAACCCGGGGGGATGCTTCCCTGTTTGGGAAACCCCAGACAGTCTCCCACCTTCCGGGCCCCCCGGGGGAAATTTTCCCCTGTGTTTACTTTTATGGAAGGGGGCCCCTTGCCCCAAGGTGGCCACCCACTTTTTGGCCCCAGGTGTCTCTAGGGGCAGCTTTTATCTGCAGGTTTCTCCCTTGGGGTCGGGGGAAAGGAAAAAGTTTAAACTTGTTTGTTCCCCGTTATGTTTCCTAGGAGGGTTTTTAATTTTGATTAAAAACCATAGTTCTGTTTCTTTTGAACCCTAGTCCTCTCATTTTTGGGGACGATTTTTTAAGTTGGGTAGGGGGGGGTTTGGGGGGCCTTTGGTTTCAACCTCTCAAATTTGGAAATTTTTTAGGTACACGCAGAAATTTGGGGTCAGCCCTTGGGGGCCCTTGGGCGGGGTTCCCATCCTCTAGGCCGCCGTTGCCGGGCCGGATTGGTTTTCCATAGTTACGCAGGTCATGGCTGGGCTCCCCAGGGAAGCATTTGGGGGCCCGATGGTTGGCGGGCTTAAAGCCTCGGCTTTTGAGGTTGCAAGTGTAACCGGGCTTCGGCCCAAAACCTCCATTTTAAGTTCTCCCCGAATCAGGGTTTTGGCCTGGGTTTGCTGCAGCTCTCGGCCTAGGAAATTTCAGTTAGCAGTGGGTGTGCTTGTTCACTGCTGATAAAAGTTTTCTAGTTCCCCCCCCCTTTGGGGGACTGTTTTTGGGAAACTTCCCAAAGGTGTGTGTCCCCCAAAATTTGTTTGGGCCCGGGGGGGAAAAACGGTATTTTTGTCCTTACCGAAAAATCCTTTTCTCGTCCAAAACCCATTGGGGGATAAAGGGCCCCCTGGCCCTCGTTTTTGTTCGCCGGGGAATTGAGGTTCTCTTTTTTTTCCTCCTACCCGGGCCACGGTTTTTTCCAACTGATCACCCCGGGCTTTCAGCAGGAGGGGGGGATTTTTGGGCCCAAGTGGGGCGGGGTCAAAACACGTTTTTTTCGCCTAGTTTTCCGCCTTCTAAGGGGCAAGGGCCCTTTTCCCTTTGGTGCTTGTCCCCAATGAATTGGACGGAGAAAGGATTTTAAAAAAAAAAGTAAAAAATTTTTTCCCGTTTTTCTAAAACCCTTTTTCCCAATTTTGCTATTGTTTAAAATTTATTTTGTTTTTTAGTGCCAAAATCTGAGGCGGTGGAGATTTAGTGCTCTCTGGCTACCCCTACAGGACACAGTTAAATTAACATCTTATTTGGAGGAATTCTGTCAAAATAAAGAGCTCGCCCCAAATTTCCATACAGTTTGGGCCCATTTGGGAAGGCTTTACCTCGGAGGGGGGTGACCCCAGGCTATTAGTCCCAGGGAAGATAAAAAAGGGTACAGTTTAAAAAAAACTATTGTGAGAAAAGTAAATCCATTGGGGGTTTTACCCCGAAACTCCAAAGCGGGGAGGAACTACACATTGGCACATTGAACGCATTTCTGTTAGAATCTGCTGAAAATGAGAATTTTTTTTGGAAAAATAAACTTATTTTGGTGAGAGGGAACAGTCAAAAACCGGTTTTTCCCTTGCTGCTATTTTAAATTTTTTGCCCCGAGGGCTTCGTGTTATACCGTTTCCCACGAAAATGCCCTTTAGGCCCCCTTAAAGGGGGTTTTTTTTTTTTTCACTTTTTTTGTTTAAAAATCCTTGCAAAAAATGTCCTCTTTTTCAATTATGTCCAAAAAGTGTCCCCACCTATTCTGGGGAAATCCCCCATTTTTATGGGCTGAAACGCTCCTCAGGTTAAATATTGGCTACCAGACCTGTTTGATTTCCTGATAGGCTGCCAGCACTGGTTGCTATAGCTTTCAGGGCTGGCTTCTCCCGAGCCCTTTTTAGGGAAAACCGGGAAACAACCCCTGAATTAAAAGTGAAAAAACCCAAAAAGGGGTGGGAAAGATGAATCAATGTAGTGAGACAACACCTGTGTGGGCAGAAAAATTTTGGGTTTTTGGGGGAATGGGGGGTTTTTTTTAAAAGGGTTTTTTTCAATTAGAAACCACAGTATGAAAAAGTCTAAGGGGTTTAAAAAAAAACCTTTGTTGCCATTGAAAACCCCAAAAAGGGGCGCCCCTTTCATTTTATACCCGTGTCGGGAAAAAATTTTGAGGGGGAAAATCTAATTGGGCCGCTGTGGGAACAATAGTGGTTTAGACCTTTGACAGTTTTCATACATGTGGCCCCTTAACTTGAGGTTTCCCCCCTTTCCCAAAAATTTAACAATAAATTTTAAGGGGGTTTTGATCTTCCCAAAAGTTTAAAGGGAAATTCTTTGGGGAGGCCTTGGATGCTCTTCCTTCTTTAGAGGAATTGCAAGTGGAAGAGTTTTGGCAAATAAGTCACCTATAGATATCAGCAGGTAGGTGGTGTGGTGTTACCTAAATTTTTGAAGGTTTTTCAGTTTGCAGAGGGGGGAACCCGGGTTTGGTTAATTGGGTTTTGATGCAAGCGGGGAGTTTAAAAAGTATTGTTAAAACCCCGGTCAGAATCCATTTACTCCCGGAGTCTTTAAAGGGCCCCTTTCTCCCCAAAAACCCGGTGGGTAAACCAAAAAACTGGTTTAAAACATTTGCCAAAAAGGGCTTCTTGTTTGGGGGTATCAGTTTTAATTTTAAAAGGGGTCAGGGGGGGGTTTTTTTCCCAGAGTTTAAGGGTTTGGCCAAAATTTTCAGAGCGCATCTGAAACCCGCAGCTTTTCCCGTTGATAATGGGGGCTAAAACGATTGTTTTTTAGGTGCTGCTAAGGCATTTGATTTTGGGTTTGAGTGGGGGTGTCTGTTGGGAAGTTTTGCCAAAAAAATTGGGTTTTGGAAAAAAAATTTTTTTCATGGAAATTAAAAAGTTTTATAAAGGGATTTCAAGTATAATCCCAATTTGGGGTTCAATTTAGAGACATTTGAAATTTAAAAAGAAAGAGACGGGATGCCCCCTTTTCTCCAGTTGCCTTTGGAAAAACGAGCCCTTTTCCAGCTTGATTAGAGTGGAAAAAACCATATCGAAGGCTTTAAAAAGGAAAGGGTGGGTTTCAAAACCAAAAAAAAAAAAGAAAAAAAAGTTTGGCTATGCACATCTAAAAACATTTTTTTTAAAAAAAAATAAGCATAGGTGCACACTGGCAGGCAACAACATACATCTATTCCAAATGTCAGCGGCACACTAACAGTAAACATCAAAGGCATATAGGAATTTTTGAAAAATGCATTACTGCTAAGGAAAATATGAAAACCTGGGATTCTTAGTTCAGTTTTGATCAAAAGTGTTTAATCTCACCTCCCAATTGCGTCAAGGGGATCCCAGCACAGGTGAGTCCTAACACTAAAACATTACCTCTCTTGGAGCCTGTTCAGACTCCAACACATTAGGGAGTGAAAAGGACTAGCTACTGAATATTCTGCACTGATTTAAAACCTGTGGAGATGGGCGGAGAGTGCAAAAAGACAATGAGGCAGCCACTCCTCATACAGACCCAAAAAAAACACAGTTTGGCTATGCACATCTAAAAACATTTTTTGAAAGTAATGCATTTTTTAAAAATTCCTATATGCCTTTGATGTTTACTTAGTTGTTAGTGTGCCGCTGACATTTGGAATAGATGGAAGATACAATACCGGCGGCTCATTGGCAGAGGTGATTAATAACCTCAAATACTATGGTGCCTATTCATGGTTAAAAATCAATTGGGGGAAATCTATCATTATGCCCGTGGATCCCAGGGACCAATTTACTCTCCCACTCCTTGTATCGCACTCTTTTTAGATACTTCGGTATAAATATTTCCTTGAATCTACAGAAACTTGGGCAGATTATTATTATTTATTTTAAAGTGCCCTTGATTCCAGGGCGCTGCACATTGAAAGGGGTGGTTACATATGTTACATATGTCAAACAAGTACAATGATGACAATGAATGACTTACAACTGGCACAGAGGAAGAGAGGACCCTCCCCGGCGAATGCTTACAATCTACAATTGTAATCTGGATCCACTGCTTGTCAAATTTAAATTAATTTCTAGTGCAAATTACCATTATCGGCAGCGGGTAGATCAAATCTGGTAAAGATTATGTGGATTGCATTTCTTGCATAATTCTCCAATTTTGCCCCTCTTCCTCCCCCCAAGAGATTCTCTTTTTTTAAAGTAAACATTATCGTCAGAGCTCTAATTTGGGGTAGGGCGCATGCTCGGATAAAGCTGGAAACTCTGCAATTGGGAAAGGACAAGAGAGGGCTGGCAATCCCTAATCCAGCAGTTAATTTCCTGGCAGCACAACTGTAATATATGCGAGGTTGGGATGGAGAGGAGGACAAGGACTTGCATTTTAAAATTATTACGCCATTATTTTAATTCCCCTAATCTTTATGGAAAATTGGAGGCTACTTTTTTTTTTTTTTTTTTTTTTTTTTTTAGTGCATTTAAAAAAAGTTTATGACTTTGTATTTAATGCACAAACTGTGGTGGAAACTAAGGGTGGATTTTGGGCTACAGGGTTGCATTTCCTATGCTGAGCTTTGGGTTACCCCTTGGTTGTCCAAAATATTTGTGCTCCAGGGATTGGAAACCTGGGCATCTAGGAGACTTCAGTATGTCTCTTAGTAGCTTACAGATCAAAGGGAGCTTAAAAGTTTTCAGAAACTACAAATGGAATTTGCTTTACTGCATAAACAGCTATACAAGTACAGCTTAGGCATGCTTATAATATAGAAAACTCAGACACAATTCAGTATAATGCCAAATTTATTCCAATGGACAGGGTTAAAACAACCAAAACAACAAAGGGACTAATATCCATCTTGCAAACCTTTTTTTTTTTTTTCAGATACGCAGTAGACTTGTGTAGTAGGTGAGAATAAGATATTGGCCCTATAGAGCGTAATATTTGTGAGGAGATATTGAGAACCATTCCGTTAATTTCAGTAAGCGAACAACACCAAATTTCTTAATTATTTTGATGCATAGAGTTCACAGAACCCCTCTATTTGTACACAAAATTGGAATTGGGGACTCTCCTTTGTGTAATAGGTGCCATATAAAATGCACATGTTTTGGCGTTGTTCCAAATTAAAACAATATTGGACTCTAAGGCTATGTTCACACGGCTTATTTCGGGACGTATTTACGTCCACAAATACGCCCCGAAATACGTTTCAAATAATGAACTATTCCAATGTAAAATACGCCTAGTCATTCCGTAAATAGGATCGTAAAATTAAGTCCCCTGTCGCCTATTGAGGCGTATTTTGCAACGTAAATCCCCATAGTAAAGAATGGGGATTGTATTTACGACGCGAAATACGTGCCACACTTTGTGACACGTATTTGAAATGTATTTCGGGATGTATTTGCGTCTGTAAATACGTCCGTAAATACACCCCGAAATAAGCCGTGTGAACATAGCCTAATTCTTCAACTGATTTCAGCAAATTTATCAGACCAACATAGAGAGAAATCTGTTTTTGTGTGTTCTGAGATATGTGGAAGATCTAAATGTTTCAGAGGCAAAGTTAATAGTGTCAAAGTGGTCAGATGAAGAACCTCCATCAGCGTAGGAGTTTATTAATAAAGTAAATTGGCTAATCGCATTGGAGGGGTGCACCTCAAAAGAGGAGCCAAACTTAAGTTGAGTAAAATATGGACCAAATGGCATGATACACCTGGTCTTGCTTCAGTGAACCTAGTTAGACAGAGGGCGACGTGTATGAATTCTGGCGCTGATAGACCAGTTCTTAATCGCTTACGGCAATATAGACTGCGTCAGAATGTATGAACCTGTTTATCTGCAGTTCATACACACAGGTGCAGTCTAGAGCCAAAACGACAACTCAGTCAGAGCACTATAACTTGGTCCTGCTGTTCTTACTGTTCTGCGCCAAAGCTCTGGCATAAAAAAAAATCAGAAATGTGTCTGCTTCTACTAATGTGGGGTGACACGCCCCCAGAACGCCCCAAAACTTTGGCGCGCTAACAAGTGTATTTGGCGCTGTACCGAGGCACTTATCCTGCCAAAGTCTGGAGTACGCCTGTTCATACATCTATAGAACTGGTCTAATGCAGCTTTTCGGGGGCCAGAATTCTGGCGCAGCCCCCCTCATACATGTCCCCCAGAGTGTTGGGGATCTCGGTGTAGAATTGCCAGAGACAATGTTTGTAGGGATTGTGTGGATGGAGGCTGTCCAATAGCCAGTTTTTAATGTGGCAGGCATTGTTTGGCTGTTAGCATATTGCCATTATAAGTCTATGTCTCCCCTGCAGTGGACAAAAAACGACCTGAAAACGAATTACTAAAAATGTTCATGAAACTGAGTTTTCTGTCCACTGCCTGTCAAAAGCAGCTGAAAAAACGTCAGTTTTTTGGAGCGTCTTTTCTCTGCTTTTTAATGTATGCACAAATTAAGCCATTGGATGTAAACTACACCCTACAGGTGGAGTTAACATGTTAAGAAAGCCCATTTCCCTTTAATCACTGTAGCCATTTTTGGAGCACATTTCCTTTGGGGTGCTGCTGCTGGTGCACTACTTTTTTTAAAAATTTTTTTTGAACCAGATTCTTGCCCCCAAAATCCAAAAAACCCCCCAACATTATTTTTCCAAAAACAGCAAGATAACTTTTTTAGCTAAAAATCTTTAAAAAAATTTTTGCGCCAAACCCCCAAAAAAAACGCTTTTTTTGGGGCAAATTGGTAAAAAAAAAATATTTGTAGGTCCAAGGGAAAGGGATCATTTTTTGGGCAAAAAAAAAAATTTTTTTAAAGAAAATTGATCTTGGCCCCCAAAACCCTCAAAAAACGGATTCTGGCCCCCGAAATCCGTAAAAACCGTTTTTTTTTGGGTCAAAAGCGAGAAATTTTTATTAGGCCCCAAAAAACCCCTTGTAAAAAAAATTTAATTTTAGTCCCAAAAAACATAAACTTATTCTGGCGCCAAAAAATCCGTAAAAAAAAAATAAAAAAAAATTTGGCGCCCCCAAAAAAATTTTCCGTTAAAAAAAAGGCGTTAAAATTTTTTTCAGCATCAGAACAAGTTTAACTTTATTAGCGCCAAAATCTTTTTTAGAAAAGGGAAATTTTAGCACCCAAAATCTGAAAAGGGAAAAAAAAAAAAAACATTCTATCCCAAAAAATTTTTAAAAAAAAAAAAAAAAAAAAAAAAAAAAAACATTTTTAGCAAAAAAAATTTGAATTCCCCAAAAAAAATAGTTAGCGACCAAAGCATGCATTTTATTACAAAAGGTACAAAAAGGGACTTCTTTCGCATTTGGAATGCAAATTTAAAATGGGAAAAATTTTTTAAACACCCCAATAAAAGGTTTGGGGATTTGGGGTTCCCCGGGGGGGTTTTCTTTAAAAAATTCGGGGCGGGGGTTAAATAAAAAGAAAAGGGGCCAAAAGAGGGCCGGCGTTTTTCCATAGACCCCTGAAAGTAAATTTTTTGGCCCTGCCTGGCTTTTTTTTAGGGCATTTTGAAAATTTACACCAGAAAAAAAATTGAGCAAAAAAAAAAGTTTGTGTAGCAGCAGGGGGTTTTTACAATAAAGTCTATGGGGGGATGTTTACAGTCTTTTTTCCCCAGCTTTTTTAAAAAAACGAAAAACGCTGAAAAAAGGGATTTTTTTTCTGGCAGTTTTGAATACCCAAATGGTGTAGTTTTTAAAAATTTTATTTTTTTGGTTTTGGAGTTTTTTTTGGAGGGTTTGGGGCATAGGTTGTTTTTGGGGTTAAAAGTTATAAATCTGGTCTTATAATGGTATGTACCTTACTATGTTTTGTAATAATTAATTTCTATATGACCAATAAAAAGTTTATGGTTAAAAATAAGATTGGATTAAAAAGAAAAATCTGTTTTCCCCAATAAGGGTATATAAAAAGAATAGGGATGAGAATAGTGAGAACAGAATAAAGACACTTTTATGATGCACACCATGGAGTAGAGCTCCAATGCTGTGTCCTGGAACTGGTGAACTCCGAAGATGCTACGTTAGAACAATCCTTTTTTAAAATGGGTTCACTGGTTTTTTAAATTACATCCGGGGGTCCTTTAAATTTTGTTAACCCCTTCCCCCCCTTTGGGGCATAAACCATATGTCCTAGCGGGTAGTGCGTTCCTGCAAATGGACGTATGGGACATTGTGCAGGCTTACAAGCAGGCCCCCACATAAAACCCCGACATTGGTAAACCCGTGGTTTTTTAACCCCTGGTCCATTTTGCTAGACTCAAAATCCGATCTATCTTTATCCCCAAAAACTAAAGGAAAATCACAAGAGTTTGAAATCCCTTCTGTCTGTAATTGGCGCAGCAGGGGCTCACAGGGCCACTGCTGGTCTTTTTCCCGACAGGGCCCGGGGGAATGTAAGGAAAATTTTAACCGGGCTGTTTTATGACGTCACCAGCCCCTTTAATTTTCTTTACAGTGCCCTAAAGACACCCAAAAAAAAAAAAAAAAAAAGCGTTTTCACCGCCCTTTTCCCCTTTTCAGACGGCCCAATTGTCCCCCCAAAAAGGGTAAAAAAAATTATAATTTTGGTTCACCCCGGGGGTAAAAACCTACAGTACCTTATAAATATGTCATGTTAATTAACCCGCACGGTGAACACCGTTTTAAAAAAAAAAAAAAAAAAAAAAAAAAATTTAAAAAAAAAAAATCAAGTTTTTTTTCACCCCGCAAACACATAAAAAAGGAATAAAAAAAACGAAACAAAAAAATTTTTAAATGCTAAAAATTGGAACCCAAAAAAAATGTCAAAATTTATCCCCGCCAAAAAAGTCCTTACACGTCTGTATAAAAAAAAAATATAAAAAAATTAAAGGCTTTCAGAAAATTGCGATGCATAAATATTGTTTTTCAGAATAAAAAAAATTTTTTTTTTTTAAAGGCTTTTTGCACAAAAAAAAAAATAAAACTGGGTTTTTGCCATAATCGTATCGACCCCCAGAATAAAACCCAAATTGTTTAGTATTTTCCACTTTAGTGCTGTTTAAAAAAAAAAAAACCTCTTACTAGGATTGGAGTATTTTTTTTCACCCTTCCTTCCAAAAAATGGATTTAAAACCGATCAAAAAGCCTTCTCATATGAACCCCATAATGGTACAAATAAAAAGTCAACTCATCCCGCAAAAAAACAAGCCCATAAAGAAAAAAAAAAAAAGTTAAGGCTGTCAGAATAGGACGAAAATAAAAACGCAATTGTCTATAAACATTTTTCTATTGTGTGAAAGTAATATAACCTAACTATATAAAATTGATATCATTGTAATTGTATCAACCCACAAAGTAAAGTCCTGACATTTATACTGCACGGCAAATGCTGTCAAATTGAAACCCAAGATACATTGGCAGAACTGTTCTCAACCCCCCCCCCCCCCACCCCAGTCCCCTGTCCCTTTTTATGGCCCAGTGCAAAAAAAAAAAACCTATGGAAACACCTGTATCCCCAAAATGCACATCCCCCCCCCGCCCGAGGGATCCTGGGGAGTGTTGAATCAAAAGGGGGCACTTCCCCTTTCTGGATTTTGCTATGGTATGGCACCCCCAAAATTTGGTTCCAAAAAAAAAATGCACCCCCTCCCTTGTAGGCCTGCCTCCCCCCAAACAGCAGTTACAACCAATTTAAACAAAGGATTCTTTGAAAAAAATTTAAAACTTTTTCAGCTAAAATTAAAATTTTTGGGAAATTTTTTTTTTTTTTTTTTCACAGTTAATGCAAAAAAAAATGTAAAAACACGTTTTTTGGGTCGAAAAACCCATACACCCCTGGAAAATTTTCCCTTTAAAGGGGGTGTTTTTCCCAATTTGAGGGCTTTTTTGTGGTGTTAATTTTTTCACCTAAGTTGTTGCAAACCTGAAATGGAGCATAAAAAAAAATTGGAAGAAAATAGGGGCCCCAAGGGCCAGAATGCCCTCCTACCCCGGGGCTTTTTGGGTTTAGACAAAAAGGGGCACCAGGGCACAAGGATATATCTGAAAAAAATGCAGAAATTGGGGGATAAAAATTAAGTTGCAAGTGCATTTCCCCGGGCAAATTACCCTGTTCTTGTGAAAAATGGTTAAAAAAAATTTTTAAAACTGCAAAAAAAAAAATGAAATTTTGAAATTTCACTTACTTTTCTTAAATTCCCGTGAACCCCAAAGGGGTAATAAAACTTCCCAAAATTCCGTTTTGAAACGTTTTGGGGTGTATTGCTTTGAAAGAATTTATGGGGATATCGAACGCACAGTCCCCAGTCACGTCGAACTGGACCCGATCCTTTAAAAGTAATTGCAAATTTTCTTTAAAAGTGAAAAGACGACAAATTTCTAGCCCCTAATGTCTTAAAAAAAAAAAGACTTTAAAAAATGATGCCAACCCACTTTGACATTTGGTAGATACTTTATAAACTACTTTTAATATCTTTCATCATTGGGAAAAATTTTTCTGTTTCACAAAATTTTTTTGGGCAAAAATTTTTTTTAACTTTTAAAATAAATGGGTCACGAGAAACCAGTTTTAATCACTTTAACGGTAAAATTGTCAAAAAGTTATTCTCGCGTAAAGTGACGCATGCCAGATTTAAAAAATGGGGCTCTGTCAGGAAGGCCAAAACTGGCTGTGGCGGTAAGGGGTTAACGAACCTGACGGTATTTCTGTGCTACATTGTTTTTAAGTAGATAGACATGCAATGATGTGGTTTTATATGATTGTGTATAATATAATGGTTAGGATTTTGCCTATTTAAGAGCATGGAGTATGTACGCTTGACAAAGGGGGCAGGGTACCCCTGAAACTACTACAAGCTGTGGAAAGGACTGGATACGTGTTTAGCATGGACAAAAAAGGCAACACTACAAAGGACGTTAGTTGCAAGTATTTAATAATCTTTGGTGTAAAGTACCTATAACGCTGAATAAATTGTGTTTAAAAATAAAGAGAAAATTTGGTTGGTCCTGCTCTGATAGGTTTAATGGATTATCAGGAGGAGCGTGGGGGAACTCCTGTTGCAGAGAAGCTGGTGTGTGCTGAGTTGAATAATTTTGCTATTTACGATAATTTTAAAACAGCCAGTTCTGAAACTCCCAAAACTACAATGAAATTCGGTGCCTTACTCTGGAGCACCGAGCAGAGGTCCCATCATTACGATCTCTGGCAGTCCCTAAAGTGGAACCAAGATCTCAACCGTTTTGGGCATTTAAAGGGGTTTTATCATTTCATTAAATGGTCTTCAGAATAAGGGGACAGTGAAAACAAGCAACTTTGCAATTGGATGTCATTAGCAAAGCTGTCTTGTATTCACAGTCTTCCTTATCTTGTGTTTTTGTTTGCACTGATATCCAGTCCTGGTCGGATCCCTCCGGATCCTTGCATTTCACTAGCTTAGAGCTCATTTACATTCTGTACAGCCCCCGGTCACATTCACGGAGCTGTGTCTCTCACTCAGAGTAAGGGACCGTCGCATTTTCACTTTATACAGGCCGAAGAAACAGAATTACACTGAAGGGCTTACACAATCAGGAAATAGCACAATTTGTGTCGATCCCTGCCTGACTCAGAGTTAGGGGCTGTAGCATTTTCTCTCTCCACACCCAGCAGAAACAGACGGCAACAGATTCTACAATGAGAAAACATAACAGTTTTGTCCCGGTGCCTAACTCTCCTGCATAGAAGGGTGATCTGTACTGTTCGTAGAAAGCTGTAACACATCTCCAGCTGTGAGAGGAGAAGAGATCACTGATCAGTCTAGATTGAATGCAGCCTATGGTATGTATACAGCTCTTACAAGATAAGACTGATGGGGAAAGACACAGTGACATGTAGACTCAGAGGGGGGGTGGGTGGGAAAGTCTCGGGAGCCAGCATGCACAGTGAAGGGGGGGATGATGTCACACAGCTGGGAGGGGAAGAAACGCCCCTGCATTTCCAGAGTTGAGAAGCTGAGAGCAGTGTGAATCCGCCGAACTAAGGAAGCGATACATCCCCTTTAAATTAAAGATCTCAAATGGGAAATATCCCTCTAAGAATTACTGTTTCACCTGGGAGAGGTACAATGTAACAGTGTGGCCCTTTACCAGAAAATATTGTGCACCCCTGCTCTAAGTTTTATAGATACTTCATTTTCATTGTTGTTGGCCTTTCCAGAAGTTGGGTCTCCACCGATCGTTAAACTTTATAAGATGGGAATAACCCTTTAACCATCTCCACTGCCAAACGGCTTGTTGTATTCTGATTTTGCATACTTGTCAATTGGCTAATTCACTGTGTTGCAATTCAAGGGCCAAGTAGTAGAAATGACTCCAGTTACCATCTTTATTGGGTCCCATAATGTATAGGACATATTTAGGTTAGGCTTTCAGGTGGTTAGAATGTATCAGTAAAACTTTTTTTTCGAAACTTTACTTTTAATAAAATTCTTTTACTTTACTTTGGAAATGTACACATTTGCAGGATGAATGCCCCATTGTACTTCCAATTCCTTGTGGGTTCTGCTTGCTCCAGTTAGAGCTAATGTTACATAGGCCAGCATTCTTTCTGTAGGAATACTATTTTATATATTATAACATTTACAATAAATTGTTACCATGGCCTCAAGTCAGTTGTTTTAGATTTAATTACTTTTTTTTGTATTTTTCAGTTACCATTCTTTATAATATTTCAGAAACCTTCTTGTATCATTTATCAGAACAAAGCTATAGGTACACGTAAAATATATGCTAATCATACATTCAGGGAAATTCAATGAGCTGTAGAAGTGACTTGCTTCAGTCAGTCTACATACTTATTGAAGCAAAACCACAATAGATGGTAAAGGCTCTAAATGGGGATTTACAGCCTGAAAAAATTTTTGGGGTATTCAGGTGTTTTTGGGGTGTTTTTTAAAGTGGTAAAATACAAGTGTTAACACAAAAAATATCGTCAAAAAAACCTTTTTAAAAGGGTTTCAATTATTTTGGTAAGAATACCACTGTATGCCCCTAAAAAAAACTGTGGGCTTTTCTATGGATGCAAACTCCAAATCATTGCATTAAAAAAACAAAACAATGTCAATTATTTACAGTGGGTTGTAAAAGTATTCATTCCCCCTAAATGTTTTTTTTAAAAAACGTTAAAGACAAATTAAATGTATTTTAATGATATTTTATATTATAGAGCAACACAAAGTAGCAAGTATCCATGAGGTGTAAAGAAAATGATACATGATACAGATTTTTGCAAGTTGAAGAACTAGAAAGTGTAGCATGCCTGTGTGTTCAGCCTCCTTTATTCTAATACCCCTAAAATGAAATACACAGTAACTAATTGTCTTTTAGATATCACCTAATTAGTAAACAGAGCACATCTGTGTTGTGGTATGTACAATATGAAATGTCTATTTCACCCACAATTTGGGCCCCTTATTCAGACTACACCCAAGTGATGTAAGAGCAGGCTCGGATGGGCCCGCCGGGGGATGGGGGAAAACCCCCCCGGTGGGCCCCCCAGCCGGGGGGGCCCCGGGAGGGCAGGGGCCCCCCACTCCCCGGGGCCCCGTCCGCGCATTCGGCCCCTGAGCACCCGGGACGCGTCCCAGCGCCCAAGACCGGCCGGTCCCGGGGATGTTTGTCCCCGATCCCGGGGCGCTGGTTTTTTCAGCGGAGCATGGCCCACTAGAGCTGCGCTCCGTGATCTCCCGGCAGGCTGAACGCATTGGCCTTCAGCCCTGCCGGGCACCGGCCCCCTACTGCCGGTAGGGGGGCCCCGGAGGTGACGTCACTTCACCACGCCGCCTATGCGGGCGGCCCCAGTTCGGAGCCCCGGAGCACGGAGCGGGGGGACCTCCCGGAGCCGGAGCGGTAGCTGGGGGCCGGGTAATGATTGTTTTTTGTTTGTTTGTGGTTTGTTTGTTTTTTTTAGAATTACCAACAGGGGCCCGGTTATCAAAGTGGGCCCTGTTTTAAAAAGGGGTTTTTGCTAATCAAAGGGACCCCTGCCTATAAAAGGGGGCCCTGGCTAATAAAGGGGGGCCCTGCAAATCAAGGAGCCCTGCCTAAAAAAAGGGGGCCCTGCCTAATCAAAGGATTTCCTGCTAATAAAAGGGGCCCCCTTTGCCTAATAAAAAGGGGGCCCCTGCTGATAAAGGGGGGGCCGCTGATCAAAGGGGGCCCTCCCTAATAAAAGGGGGGCCCTGCCAAATCAAGGGGGCCCCTGCCAAAATCAAAGGGGGTCCTCCCTGATAAAGGGGGTACCTGATCAAAGGGGGGCCTGCCTGACGAAGGGGGCCCCTGCCTGATCAAGGGGGCCTTTCTGATCGAAGGGGCCCCTGGTGATCGAAGGGGGCCCTGACTAAAAGGGGGGCCCGGGCTTATCAGGGGGGCCCCCGATACAGTGGGGGTCCTGGCAAATCAAAGGGGGCCTGGCTAATAAAAAGCGGGGGCGTGGCAAATTTAAAAGGGGGGCCCCTGGTAATTTAAAGGGGGGCCTGACTACAAAGGGGGGGCCTGACTCCTATGGGGGGGCCCGGGATCCCAAAAGGGGCCCCCTGGGCGCCTAAAGGGGGCCCGTACCCCCACAGTGCTAAAGGGGGGAGGGCCCGTTTTTTGCCATAGTAAAGGAGGCCCTAACTCCCCCTGTTTTAACCAAAAAGGGCCCCCTAACTGCCTATTTTAATACCTTAAAGGGGGGGCCCATAACTCCCTGTTACATAAAAAGGGAGGCCTTAAAATTCCCGTATAATACCTAAAGGAGCCCCCTAACTGTCGGGTATATCCCAAAAAGGAGACCCCTAACGTTGTATACTCCCTAAAGGAGACCCTAACTGCCTGTAAACTATATAAAGGGGCCCTAACTCTTGCCCCCTTATAAAGGGGACCCTAACTCCCTACAGCCTACAACTGGGGTCCCCCAACCAAACTGTGGCCCTATGAACTTTCCTAAGGGGGCCCTTCATATACCCCGGGGGCTATTTCCCTACCCCTGTGGCTAGGTACCCCCCAACCCAAACTGGGGTTGGTACCAAATTATCCAGCGAGAGTCTCCCTACCTAAATGGGCCTATAGTTACCTGGGACTTGCCCATTTGCCTACCTACCTAGGGTCTTCCCTACCTACTGGTAATTAATTGAGGGGGAACAGCCCATGTGTAGCTTATCTCAGGGGGTTAGTCCTCTCCCCACCCCCCAAAAACCCCCGTGGATATAGGCTCTAAGTTATGTCTTGTACCGCTTCCCCCCCTGGGTAGTTTGTAAGAGGGGGGAATAGTAAAGAGATGCTGGAAAAGTGAGGATTCTAAGATATTTGTGTGTAATTTCTGCCGGGATGAGCTTGGCCGGGACAAGTCTCATGGCGGTGTGGAACGGATGCAAAAAAAGGGAAAAAGAGCAATCCGTGAGAAAAAGAACGCTCATCAGATAAGTCTCCGGTGAGTCCCCCATTTCAGGGTTATTTTTTTTTTCGTAATGTGATGTGACCCGAGTGGTTTTTTCCCTCTTGTGGTCTTATTGGGGTGTTTTAGGTTTACCCGGCGGTGTTCCTCTATGGGTCTCTATATGGGGGTGTTGTAGGTTATACTGGTGGGTTTTTGACTTATGTATTCTCTTAGGTGGGGTTGTAGGTTTTACCTGGCTAGGTCTGACCCTTTGTGGTCTCTTATGGTGGTGTTGTAGGGGTTTTATGAGTGGTGTCTGACCTCTTTTTATTTCTCTATTTGGTGGTGTTGTAGGGTTTTCCCGAGCTAGTGTCTGACCTCTATGTGGTCTCTTTGGTGGTGTTGTAGGTTTTACCTGGCTTGTTTGACCTTTTGTGGCTCTTATGGCGGTGTTAAGGTCAGACACCCCGCTCGGGTATAACCTAATTGGTTCTATATGGTGGTGTTGTAGGGAACATGGTGGTGTTAGACCCCTATGTGGTCTTATATGGGGTGTTTTTAGGGGTTTTACCCCAGTGGTGTCTGACCTCTATGGGGTCTCTATATGGCGTTGTTGTAGGGTTTTACCGGTGGTGTTGATCTCTATGTGGTCTCTATATGGCGGTGTTGTAGGTTATACCTGAGCTGGTGTCTGACTCTAGTGGGCTCTATTTGGCGGTGTTGTGGTTATACCTGAAAATTTGGGGTTGCCTCTTGTGGTCTTATATGGCGGTGTTGAGGTTATACCTTTAGTGGTTCTGACCCCTATGTGGTCTCTTATGGGTTTGGTTTTTAGGTTATACCTGAGCTGGTGTTGATTTCCCATGTGGTCTCTATATGGCGGTTTTTAAGTTATACCCGGCTGGTGTCTGATCTCTATGTGGTCTCTATATGGCGGGTTTTTTGGTTAACCCGAGCTGGTGTTGACCTCTATGTGGTCTCTATATGGCGGGGGTTTTTTAGGTTTTTGAGGGTGTTGACCTCTATGTAGTCTCTATATGGGGTTGTTGTAGGTATATGGCGCATGTTTAGTGGAGGCGTATAGTGGTCCCTGATAATGAAGTGAGGGAAAAATGACCGTTTTAAATTTCTTTCTTGTGGTGTTTATTTTAGAAGGTGGTGAGGGGGGGTGACCCAAGGGGAAACGTGGGGGGGGTATTGTATTTGGGTGGAGGGGGATATTGTATGGGGTGGAGGGGGATATTGTATGTGGGTGGAGGGGGTATTGTATGTGGGTGGAGGGGGATATTGTTGTGGGTGGAGGGGGATATTGTTTGTGGTGGAGGGGATTTTGTAGGTGGGTGGAGGGGGTTTGTTTTTTGGGTGGTGGGGGGGGATATTTTATGTGGGTGGTGGTGGGGGTTTTTTTTTGTGGGTGGTGGAGGGGGATATTGTATGTGGGTGGTGGAGGGGGGTATTTGTGTGTGGGGGTGGGGGGGTTTTTTGGGGCTGGGGAGGGGGGTTATTGTATGTGGGGGGGGGGGGGGGGGATATGTATGTGGGGGGAGGGGGGTGTTGTATGTGGGTGGGGGGGATGTTGTATTTGGGTGGGGGGGATATTGTATGTGGGGGATTGGAGGGGGATTTGTATGGGGTATTGGGGGGGATTTGTATGTTGGCTATTGGAGGGGGATATTGTATGAGGGCTATTGGAGGGGGATAGTGTATGCGGGTGGAGGGGGATATTGTATGCGGGCTATTGGAGGGGGATATTGTATGCGGGCTATTGGAGGGGGATATTGTATGCGGGCTATTGGAGGGGGATATTGTATGTGGGCTATTGGAGGGGGATATTGTATGTGGGCTATTGGAGGGGGATATGGATGGAGCTACTTAGCCATGTGTCTATGATATGTTAGACGTACAAATGTGTGACTCCCTTGCTATTGTACTACACAATACAGTTCTGTTTTGCACACTGTATTATGTGGTAAAATGGTCGCATTTATGTCCGAGAGGCCGGTAATATTTTCATGTACAGTAGGGTGGGCCCCCCAAGATCAACTCCCCTGTGGGCCCCAGACCCCCCCAGTCCGACACTGTGTAAGAGAACTACAGGTTGCAGAGTGAACCAAATAAGAGCATAACCAATCATTGACTGACAAGTGTGCTTACCTAGGTGTTGTGTGGGGGACTGCACTCAGCCCTTCTAGTACTTTGCACCCAACACTGAACAATAGGTTATAAAAGTTGCTGTTTACTTGAAATAAATTAGAAGTGTCTTTCTACTGAGCTAGAGAGTTCAGTGTCTGATTTCTTCTGTGCATGCACCTTAATACATCCGATTAGCAAACCGGTTGACAATCGTGATTCAGTACCATTTAGGTGCTGATCCAAAACAGTTGTATGTAATTCTCAATTGTTTTGTGAAGATCTGGTCAGAGTTGATGGGAAGATGGATGGATATACAGTAGATAACGTGCAATCCTGGAGGAAAACTTTTAGTCTTGGGTGTAGGTTCACCTTCCATCAGGAAAACGGCCCTAAACATACAGCCAAAGCTACAAGAGAATGGTTTAAATCAAAGCATATTAATTTGTTAAATTGGCCCAGTCAAGGTTCAGCCCTAAATCCCATTGAGAATCTGTTGCAGAACTTGAAATCTGCTGTTCGCCAACCAATCTGATTGAGGTAAAACTATTTTGCAAAGAAGAATGGGCAAAAATTCCAGCATCTAAGGCTATGTCTACACTGCATTGGACAAAAAACGGCCTGAAAGCGGCCGTTTTTCTCGATGCGGGACCGCGGCTTTTGTCACGTTTTGTGCAAAAACTGCGGTTGCTTCTTGTTTTCCTGACGTCGCCCAACAATAGTATTGTATGGGAAGACGGCAAGAAAATGAGAAGCGCCGGCATATTATACATGTTGTATAATACGCCGGCACCGAAAGGCGGGCAGAGAAAAGACGAGCTGTGTAGACTGCCGCTCGTCTTTCCTGTTGCCGTCTATGGGGCCGCAGGAACGATCGTATCTTCAGCGCTTTTAAAAAAACGAAAAGCGCTGAAGATACAATTGTTTTCCTATGCAGTGTAGACATGGCCTAAATGTGCAAAGCTGGTAGTGAGTGTCATACTCCAGCAGACTTGAAGCGATGGTCCTACAAGGTATATGAATATATATGTACGCCACACTTTTATTTTCAGGTTTTTTTTTATTTGGTAAAGCACATATTTTCCTTACACTTCACAAATACTATTTGTTGCTCTAACACATAAAGTACATTTCAGTTTGTGGCTGTAATGTTTAAAAAGGAAGAACAGTTCAAGGGTAATGGATACTTTTGCAACCCACTGTGTACTTCTTTCCATGAAGGAAATGCGACAGGACCTTAAGGTGACGCTAATTCCTGTCCAGTAATGCAATTAAATCTGTGGGTAAAAAGTAGTGAAATATGTGGCAGAAATCAGTGAGGGTGTCCCTTGGATTTCGGCTACACATTGCATGGCATATTTTTCAGGAGGAAAAATCTACCCAGTGATTCCAGCCTTAAAGTGGTTGTCCACTCCCCTGTTGAAGGAAAAGTATGCTGCTGCTCCTGTAAGAAATAAAAAAAAAGTTTTCAGTTGTCTTTCAGCAGTCAGTTTGGGCTCACTGCGGCCTCTGATTTCCGCCTTTGCGTGACACTGCCAGACATTACAACTTTGAAATGTAGGCGCCAACACTGTGCTGGAACAAAAGCCTGTACAGAGATGTGTGTGTTTTATATATATATTTTTTTTATTTTTGTTATTATACAGGAGCAGCCCCATACTTTTTCCTTTGATACACTTTTAGGTGTTCAAAAGGACTTTGTTTTTTTTTTCTAAATGGGGATTCAACTCGGTGGTAGTACAAATGCAACGTCCTCGGCGTACGTTTGAAGACTTTGGCTTTGATTTAGCCACAGTTCACACAGGCAAACAAAAGGTACGGCTTCAGCCCTGAAACATAACATACACAGTTCGTGTGGATAATGCACAGTCTGTAAGTGTTGCCTGGGTTTCAGTCCTCACCCAGATCAGGGGAATAGGCATACGGCGAATGGTAGGCTGGAGCACAACTTTTCCACCTCTTCTTCAGTCAGACCAAACAAAGTCACTGGGAACCACACCCCCTGATTCCCTCAACTTCCTGCCTTATGTAGGCCTGGCCAAACCCTGGCCTGGATACATGGGAGCAGCCTCCCACCCTACTCGTTGGACTGCTCCAATAAAAGCCTGGTCCGGATTGATTGCTTTCCAGCAGTCATACTACTGGAACCAAACAAGTGTCAGTACCATACGGATACTGACAACGGCTAGCAGGCTTTATTTCACCGAGGCCAAGAACCTTGGTGGACACGTATCGGCCATCCAGGACGGCACCTTGTGCCTTCTTACAATTAAAAAATAAAAAATAAATTAAATAAATATATATATATATATATATATATATATATATTATATTTATATATATTTTATATATAATATATATATATATATATATATATATATATATAATATAGTATTATACTTAGCTGCATTACATTAGCTACGACCGTTGTGGTAACTAGATGGAATTTGTATATATAGCCCACTACGTGTAGCTATGTGGATTACCAAGAATTGTCATGCTTTCACCTACATGCAGATATCCAGGCCCCAAGAGAAAGTAAAATTCCAGAACATCTGAAGTGTAGCTAAAGACAAACTTGTTGCAGTGTCTTTGACAGATAATTAATTTCAAAATGCAGGTTTGGCTTTATGTTTACAGGAAAATCCCTGTCTCCTTTTGTTGCAGTTCTTGGATCTCTTGCCAGAATAATAGCTGATTTCTTTCTCTTGTGTCACGCTGAGTTGTTTAAATGCAAGCCATGTGTGCTGCCTGACCAGGTCTACTTTACAGCCGCCTCACTGACATCAGTAGCAATGTTCACTCATTCTATTCCAATCTGGCTTTAATAGTAGATGCTTTACACCTTTTTGAAAATAATTTATTCCTGTCTTTTTTTGCTTTACCATACCAGAATAACACCAACACCCCTTGGGGAAGGAAAAAGTACAGTTACCATTGGCCTGGTGCAGGCCCTGACGGCTCATAAAAATATCAATTCCTTTGCATGTCTGAGGCAGCCTTCACAAGGACCCACTTTTGGAGTCAAAGGTAAACTTTATAGAAATCTACTGCTATGTTTTTCTTGTAGTAGAAGCAGAAAACAAGAAATCTCTTCCCAATTGAAGTCCCTACTGAGGAATTTGAAAATGATATGGTTTGAACCCAGACCATATTAGTTTATTGAATCCCATCTACAGTAGATATAGTCGGTTATCGGTCTTCATGTATTACTTTTTCTTTTTATTAAGTAATGGTAATATGACATTGGACTAAGAAATGCTTGGGACATATTTAGTCAGTCACCTTTTGGGAGGCCAGTCTCCTCATTGAATATGGTGAACATTCTCCACTTATGCTTGATGTCCTTTCATACAAATGTAAAAAATATGCTCTTCTAGTTCACTCCTAAACTCCCTCTGTTTTAACAATGAACCCTGCTTTGTTTCTAGTCCACCCCTCATCTCCCTCAGTTTAAGTAATGGACCCTAATTTTGCTTCTAAAAAGGGTTTAAATGCATTTTTTTATTGAAAAATGTTTAGTAGGTGTAAGCAAAACACTTAACTTACTTTTCATATGGGCTTTTGGAAGAACCGTATAGAACTGTGATAGGTATTACAAGTACAAGATCCCTCAAAAGAACACGCACAACTGCTTCATATCCATTTTCTAGTGCCATGAAAAAACTGTCTGTAAATAGCAAAGATCTTTTACATCCTGCTCAAATAGTATTTGTAGCAACTCACTGCCAAGTGCGAACATAGATTCATTGTAAATTTAGGGCATGTCACCACGGCACGGGTTTGCGGCCGGTTTTCAGATGGTTTGCAGATTTGCAGACCGTCTGAAAAACCGGCTGCAAACGAGCACAACGGGCTTCTATGGAAAACCTGTGCAGCAGTCCCCAAACCGCCGGCTGCCCGAAAGACATTGTGCATGCACATTCTTCCGTCCAGTTTTCTGACGGAATATGTGCATGGGAGAAAAGCCGTCCCCACGGCCGACCGGTTTTTGTCCATTGCCGTGTAGACGGGCCCTTAGGGTATCTAATAAATCCCAAATCACAAATGACATTCCTCTTTAGCACTCTTTACATATCTTTACCCTTACCTGGTAAGGAGTGGAAATGTCTTCCGACGGCGATGTCTACATTACAGTGATTTTACCATTGGATTTTTAACTGAATTCGGTTTTTAGAATCTACAAAAATCCGACTGTAAATAACCCTTATAGACCTCAATAGAAAATCTGAGCTTTAGTCTGCACAGCTCAGATTTTCTTAGGTCGGATTTCAAACCCGAAAACGATCAAAAATCTGAGAACATGTTCTATAATCCACCACATTTCACTCGAAAGCAGTGGATTATAGTACTGTTCAATTGCGAGGGATGGCCGGAATCCAAAAACCACGGCAAAAAAAGGAACAAAAACTGGTACAAAAAATCAAAAACAGATTGTAAATACTGGTTGAATTCTGAATCCGAGTATTTTGTCTTCTGCCGTGTGGATGCAGCCTAAGGGGCTGTGCACTGTAATGCATGCTTATCAATAATCGGGTCAATAATATTGGCTGCCTTTTAAGCGAATAGAATGGCTTTCATCCATAGAAACACTTGTTACACCAGGTTACAAGTTTTACTGTGCAATCAACCTTGTATTTTACTCATATTTTGGCGTTGAAATGCCAGAAGTTACAGTGTGTCAAGTGATCGCAGGCAGACGTGTTCTCTTAAGTAACTCTCTTCTTGTTTTAGGTGGAGCAGCAGGGGGTGGATACGCCCAAGTTATTCCTATGGAAGAGGTATGGGCTAAAATAATATTTAAGTATATTTTTACAACCATACATGGGTCAGTAACTTTTATTTATGTATGTTCTTCTGAGCAAAGGACTCATGTTGGCTGAAAAACATAGTATTCAGTACATGGTCCTTATATACGATATCTACCCTTTAGACCGAATTAGACTGCCTGTTTCAGATGAGGATGAATGCAGTTCTACATAAAGAATATTCACTCCATGACTTCGCTCCCTGAGTCACATAGAGTAGCCTTTCTTTAATTCCACCTCCTAAATCTTATTTCAGAGAAACACTTTTTTTTTTCTTAGAACTTCTAATCTGCCAAAAAGGGTGAATTGCCATGTTACTATAAACATACAAACTATATACGCTGTGAGTGTCGAAAGATATTACTTTACGCTTTGCAAATTACATAAATATATATGTATTATAATGTACTGATAACAGTAGTAGTACAAATGAACATTGACACCCTGACATCTCTTGATTTGACAGTTTTAGTGAAAGTTCTATGATAGTTCTGTGATATATTAACGTTGTGTCTATTTCTTTTGGAAAGTTACTATTAAAGCTATCATCTGGGTGTTACCAGTTGAGGGGTGCTGACGGAGTCATTATGCGCAGGGACACATCCCTTTAGTAACTGTAGTGGCAACCCCTAGCTCACAGATTCCAGGGCTGTGGAGTTGAAGTCGTAGTCTGTGTCCATTTTGCAGGAGTTTGCTATATAATAAATTAGTACAGTTAGTTCAATGCTGTGCCAAGAGCAATAGGAATTGTGTCCAGCCAGTTCTACTGCTCCCATATCTTCAGCCTTATCACATGAGCAGTGTAATTGATGACATGGAGCAGGCAAAGCGTTACCGCAGGGGAAAAGATTCCGCTCTCATAGCAAACAGATTGACCAGATTTCAGCAAAATATTTCACTTCATATTTACAATTTATTAAAGTTTATGTTCTAAAGTCGTATCCTATAAATATATTTTACATTGACAAGCAAAAGGGTATCAATGTTTTGAACTTTTGACTTTCAGGCTCCATATCTCACCATTCATGTGAGATTCCCATCATTTTTTAGACCATCATCTTGGCTATCTAATACATAACTTTTACCTTCAACTATTTAGCATCTACTTAGTTCTGTAGATTCTTATCATGTAACTACATTGTTACGGTTTTGCTCCTGGTGGTGGGACAATCTTCTTTCTTCTTGGTACTACAAATTACAACCTGTTCTCATATTCCCTAATCGCTCAGTGTGATATTAGGCTGATTTCCAAGTGAAAGGTCACTGGTTAGAGCAGCCATGAGGAATATTCCCCAAGAAAAGAGAAACCGCATCGTCCATTTCATCGATCGCGTCTCTGGGCCAAGAAAATTGCGAAACTGCATCATGTGAGGCCCTGACAGCTGAAAGAATATGAAAAGAAGTCCATATATCCATTCAAAAGCCAAGAGGTGACGTCCAGGAGAAATATCAGAGTCAACAAGTCAGCTCATCACAAGGTCGATAAGTTTTGACGCCACAGACATGGCAGTGGAGGCGGCTCATAGGTTCCTTAAGAGTGAGGTCACAGACGTTCTTGTATCATGCAACACACATTACACAGGTCTAGAATGATGGCCCGAGAAAAGAGGAAGAAGCCTCAACTTCAATCTCCTCATAAGACGCATCGGCAAAGAGTTTGCAAAACAGTACGAAAAATGGAAGATTGGAAATGAGGGATTTGGAGCGATAAGATGAAAGTCAATAGACCGGGCTCTGATGGGGGGGGGGGGGGGGTGGGAATGGGAAGAATCAAGGGAAAAGGGGCGAACGGAGGGAGAAGCTGGAAGAACTGTCAGGTTCGGTGGAGGAAGCCTGAGAATATGGGAATGTTTCACAGCCAAAGATGTTGGATACTTGACCAGGATCGAAGGTAACCTCAATGCTGAGCTATGTGTGAGTGTCCTACAAGATGGGTTACTTCATATACACGAGTACTATGGGTATGAAAAAGATGACTGTGTTCCAGCAGGACAATGACGTGAAGCAGACATCAAGGTTGGAGAAGGAATGGGTCAATGACTATGAAGTAGAGTTGCTGTATTGGCCTCCATACTCCCCGGACCTCAACCCATTCCAACACTTGTGGGTAGAGTTGAAGAAAAATCTGTATTCGTACCGAAATCCAGAATACACCAACATTGAGAACGTGTAGATTTTGGTCAAGACATGCTTGAATGTGATCCAGAGCCCTGAAGGATTCAGGCAGTGTTGAAAGCCAAATTTAGATTTTTAGGCGCAAAACAGTAACAATGCAGTTACATCTGCAGAACTAAGCAGATGCTAAATACTAAATGTATGTATAAGATAGGTAAGATGATTGTCTATAAAATGATGGCAGCCTCATGTACAAAGCTGTAGTGCAGTGTTTCTCAACTCCAGTCCTCAGGACCCACCAACAGGTCATGTTTTCTGGCTTTCCTTAGCATTGCACAGGTGATATAATTATTGTCAGTGCTTTCTGTGGGAGATCCTGAAAACCTGACCTGTTGGTGGGTCTTGAGGACTGGAGTTGAGAAACACTGCTGTAGTGGATGGTGAGATATGGAGCCTGAAAGTCAAAAGTTAAAAACATTACCATTTTGCTTGTCAGTTTCTGTTCCACCTAAATAGCTTGATTATTGTACCAGAAGGTGATAAAAAGCCTGATGTTACCATTTTAATACAGTAAAGTTATCACTTAAACATGTGCCTTGTTGAGTCAGGAGTTGGTGTCGGGAAAATTGAGTAGTCTGAGTCGGAGCTTTGGCTTACCAACTCCACAGCCCTGACAGATTCAGTAATACATTTCTAGAAGGATGAATGGTGAAATGGTACAATACAGAGTTATAAGAGCAGATGTTCCAGAATTATTTCATGGAGAACACAAGTATTTACTAAAATTGACCTATCGAGAATGGCCACAGGGCCTCTGAAATGACATTTCCATATGTTAGAGGCACTCTAAACAACAGTATCTATAAAAAAAAGTATTCAATTGTTAATTTCTTTATGAGCAAAGAGTCATTTAGACAAGAAATAGCATCAGGCAGAAAAGAACATTTGGAAGGATCATTGTGAGGAGTGCCCTATCAGTCAGCTGTTCTCCTGCTAGTCGTTCTGGTTGGCTGGGAATAATTAAGAGATTTCTGCTCAAAATACTGTTCTCCTGCAAAAAATCCTCTTTAGGTTAGGTTTACATCACATTCATCCAGTAGTGTACCGTTCACGTATTTTATAGTAAGTGTGTGTTAATGTATACATTGACGTCTGTGGCTAAATTTATTGCCGCAGTATGGTGAAATAAGTATTGAACATGTCACTATATATTTCTAAAATTGATGTTGACATGAAATTTTATGTATGTTAACCCCCACCCCTCCTACTCACCTCAAAAGTACAGCGCCCTGGAATTTATTGTTCTTTAAAATAAATAATTAATGATAATCCTATCCAGACATGCAAAGAAATCAAGGCATAGATGTCCATAAATTATGTATAATAAGGAGAAATGACACCGGAAAGAAGTATTGAACACAATCGAGGCAAAAAGCAAGGGAAAATCATGATACCAGCTGACATCTGTCAGTAAGGAGAGAGCAATCCTGACACTTGAAAAATAATCAGCTGGTTCAACTGATGGCCTATAAAAATGTCTCTCATTACCAAGGTGCAGCACAAGAAACAGCTCATGACGGGTAAAACCAGTGAGCTGTCTCAGGACATTTGCAACTTTATTGTTGCAAAACATACTGATGGCATTGGTTGCAGAAGAATTTCTAATCTACTGAAGGTTGCAGTGAGCACTGTTAGGGCTATAAGCCAGAAGTGGAAAGAACATAATTTCATAATAAACTGGCCACAACCAGGTGTTCCCACAAGATTTTAGACAGGGGAGTAAGAATTACCGGAAGAATTGTCCAACAGCCAAGGACCACCTGTGGAGAGCTACAAAAAGACCTGGAATCAGAAGGTACAATAGTTTAAAAGAAAACAATAAGTAATGCCCTCAACCTCCATGGCCTGTATGCACACTCGCCACGCAAGACTCCATTGCTGAACAAAAAGCATGTTCAGGCATGTTTAAAGTTTGCGCAATGACCTTTCGACGAGACTGTGAAATACTGGGAGGATATAGTTTGGTCAGATGAAACAAAAATGAAACTCTTTGCCATAATACACACCATGTTTGGAGACCAATGGGCACTGCATATCACCCCAAAAACAGCATCTCAACAGTGAAGTTTGGAGGTGGGAACATCATGGAGTGGGACTGTTTTTCAGTATACGGCACTGGCAAACTTCATATAATTGTAGAAAGGATGAATGGACAAATGTCCCAATACATTCTTGATCATAAACGGCTGCCATCTACCAGGATGATGAAGATGAAACAAGAGTGAACATTTTAGCAAGACAATGATCCCAAACACACAGCCAAGGAAATTCAACTGGTTTTAGAGCGAGAAAATAAAGCTGATCTAGTGGCCCAGCCAATCACCTGACCTGAATCCAATAGAAAATCTATGGAAGGAGCTAAAGCTCAGAGTTGATAGGAGCCCACAGAAGCTTCAGGATTTGAAGAATGTTTGGCGGAGGACTGGGCCAAAATCCCACTAAACAATGCATACAACTAGTTTCTCCATACAGGAGGCATCTTGAAGCTTCATCACCAACAAAGGCTCTTGTACCAAGTATTAAATACATTTCAGTAAGAGTGTTCAATACTTTTTTTTTTCCCCCTGTATCATTTCTCATTAGTAAACATAATTTAATATATGGACATCTAGGGTTTGATGTTTTTACCTGTGTGGATTGGATTGGTTGTTACTGACATCTGGTGAGAATTTCATATCAATGGCAGCTTTGCGAAATAGATTTACTTAGAAAATTGGTGACGTGTTCAGTACTTATTTCACCTGCGGTATGTTTTTGGTATCCATTTCATAACCTTACATCATCTGTCCTTTTTTATTTTGACAAGTGGGGGATACAGGGTGCTGTGCATTTTAAATTTTTACAAAAACATTTACATTACAGTGCACATTTTATTTTTTGAAGTGTATGCCAATAGAAAATGTATACTAGTGCATGTGCCCACGTTTTGTAAACCTATATGTTGGTAACCGTCTTAAAAACTTTAACAAACCTACCCAATCAACTTGGTTGGAAAATCGAGTAATAGCCAGTAGCGAAACTAGGTTAAAAAAGAAAGCAAAAACGGATACAAACGTGCTCCAAACTGTCAAGGTTTGGGAATCACTTGGCGTATACATTATAATTTACATGCTTTCAGTATGGTCAAATGTGATGTGAACCTAGCCTTAGCTGGACACTAAACACTGTATTTAGCTACCCAAGATCTGCCTCTTAGGCTTGTTCAGGTATACCTCCTGGCAGTCACTAGTCATGTTAAATACTAAAATGAGAATTTTTTTTCTACAGGGTTTAGAGAGTCTTTCTGGTAAATCTTGTTACCGGATTCCTTTATCAATTTCGCTTTTTTGGTCTCACTTGGAATAGTCAGTGTTTTACGCACAGAATTCTTTTGGAATCCCTGAAAGGAGTACAGTTAATTTTTGCAGTGATTTAAGTTGTAAGCTTAATTACTATAATCTGTTTTATATAGTATACATATAGTGACAGTCTTTCTGTTTTACAGTTTAACTTGCACTTAACTGGCGACATCCATGCAATCACAGCAGCCAATAATTTGCTGGCCGCTGCCATAGATGCAAGGATCCTGCATGAAAGCACTCAGTCAGATAAGGTAAGTGTTCCTTTCTGTGGTTAAAATTGTGCTTTTTTTTTTTTTTTATTATTTTATTTGTAAGCATTGTAGAGTTTAGCATGATCTTAATAAAAAAAAAAAAATCACTCTGTCCAATAACTGCTTGTAAGTTCTAAAGTCTTCTAATCACAAAAGTATTGTTTTTCAGGCTCTATCTAGCCGTCTTGTTCCATCCATTAACGGAGTTAGGAAATTTTATCCAATCCAGATTGCACGGTTAAGGGTAAGTTGTTGCGGTCTGAGAGAGTATAGCTGAACAAGGACGTAGCTATAGGGGGTGCAGAGGTAGCATTCAGGCCCTGCAGCCTGAGGGGACTCCAAAGCCATTCTGCCAAATAAGATACCAACATTGTAAATGGCTCATAGTAGCTGGGTGGGCCCATTTCACTTTTTGCACTAGGGCCCAGGATCTTGAAGTTACGCCTCTGTAGCTGAAAAGATTATCGTGAT
This sequence comes from Phyllomedusa bahiana, assembly GCA_025379985.1. Classification (NCBI taxonomy): domain Eukaryota; kingdom Metazoa; phylum Chordata; class Amphibia; order Anura; family Hylidae; genus Phyllomedusa; species Phyllomedusa bahiana. The sequence goes on from JAODAL010002747.1 coordinate 79,340, forward strand.
GGATTATGCCATGAATATCTGACTTGCTGTTATCCCTATTAATCCAGACAATGCTGGTTTTCTGTCCTCTTGTCTTCAGTTTAGAGACGTAACAGCAAATGTGCTATGCCAATTTTTATTGAATTCTATAGAGTTTACAGAAACTTTACAGGAAGCTTGGCAGATGACACATCATACAAATCAATAGGGGATATGGAACCTTCCATGGACTTCAAAGCGGACCCAGCACACACTTCCCAACCACTTTTTAGTAGCATTAGGGTATGTTCACACTGTGTACTGCGGCGCGTACAGTACGCGCCACAATACATCATGTGTCTCGGGAGCTCGCGCTGATTAGCGTGTACTCCCAAGGCGCGGGGGGTTGGCAGCTCGCCGGCCCTATTGAAATGCATTACTCGCGGCGCCCCGCGAATAAGTAACATGTCGCTTGTCTCCCCGTGCGTAAATACGATCGGACTGTACGAGTGGGGAGAGAAGGCGTAATCCATAGTTCTCTATGAATTACCATAATTTTGGCGCGCATCTCGCCCGTATTAGAGCGCAAATATGCGGCGAAATGCATGCCGAAATTAAGCCGTGTGAACATATCCTTCTAATTTACTGTTGGCCATAGAAAGCAGTATAAACCCTTTTTAGAGAGTCCCACTAATTTGATAGATATGAATGTCACAAATGTCTGAATAACCTTTTAAAATGTCTAAACCATCTGAAACATGGAATACATATCTATCCTTGACAGCAGCCACCAGTCTGTCACCGTCAGTGTTATAGAGACACCGTGTTTTTGTCCATGATTGTTATAGGGTACTTGGATCTCAATTGATGCGTCATGTAAGAAGTTGTGTGTATGGGTTTCCTTTTCTATCTGAAGGTATTCTTGTAACTAAATCATAACCTTGCCTTGGCTCACTGTTGACCTTACATCAGGCCAGCTAGCCTTTGAATACTGTACAACCTGGAAAGCACTTGCTAGTGTTTAACAGCACTACTAGATTGTTTTTTTATATTTATTTATATAGCACTAAACTATTAATTTGCATTGTGTATATATAGTGTCATCATTCCCATTGTGGCTCACAGTTTAAAGAGAACTTGTGGCATCTCCTGACATATATCTATTTTAGTAAATCCTTGTGTTCCCTGTGAAATAACAATTCTGGAATATCTTCTCTTATCACCCTGAGATGTGCTGTTCCTCTGCTATTCCTTCTAGCATTTATTACTGAATCAGTCAGGTGTGTGTGATCATTTCAGATTTAAAAGTGGGGTGTTCCTGCACATGCTGACTGTCAGCACTGATTAGGCTATGTCGGGCTAGGAAAGGGCACACCACCATTTGGTAACACCCGTCTGACAGGCCGATAATGAATTTCTAGGAGGAAGAACAGGGAAACCAACATTGAGATTTATGGAAAGATGCTCTAGATTAGTTATTTTTAGGTGGAATACTAGTATTTACTATAACAGACATATAAACAAAGGCTTATGGGAAATAGCTGGCGAGCTCGCCTGCGCCATCTATTGGATGTAGTAATCTCCAATTCACATGTGACAAGAGTCTTGCATTGCAAGACTCTTCTGAGTCACATGTGAATTGAAGATTACTGCATCGAATAGAGGATGCTGGTGAGCGCTTCAGCTCTTTTCCAGAAGTATTTGTTTATATACAAAATACCCCGTGAGGTGGAGAAGGCGAATTAAAACCCCACACAGACATGGTGCTCATTCTCCCCAGTGAAATACATCACCCCTTCTAAAACAGACATGTCCGGAATGGTCACAGGTTCTTCATAGATATCTTCCTTACTATTCTTTAATCCTTTCACACTGTCTATTTCTTTACTTGACTATAACCTTGATAAAAAGGATTGGAAGCGATCACCTTCGTTAATCCATTTGGCCTTTCCTCTTTTCATAATTCTTGGAATTATTAGAAATATGTATTTTTTAGACTGTCCTGACTCTGTCAAACATAGTTTTACAGATCCTGATGTCTTATTGGTGTACTCCGCCTCCCACCTTTGCACATCCTCTTTTAGGTTAGGTCTATACGACCGTAATATACTGTCAGAGTTTTAAGTGGCTTCAGTATTTAGAATCTACAAAAATCTGATTGTAAATCATCCCCATAAACCTCAATAGAAAATCAGAGCTGTAGTCAACACATCTCAGTTTTTCTGAGGTCGGATTTCAAATCCGAAAACCTTAGAACATGTTCTGTAATCTGGTGGATTACAGTACTCTTCAATTGACTAGGACAGCTGAAATCCAAAAGACGCGATGACAAACGTAGAACATGTTCTATAATCTGCCATATTTCACTTGGCGGATTATAGTACTATTCAATTGAAAACCGCAGCAAAAAACTGGTACAATAAACAGAGTGTAAAATACTGGTTGGATTCTGATTAGAATCCGACCAGTATTTTGTCCTCTGCTGTGTGCAGGTAGCCTTATTGTTTTAGTGTATTAAATCCTTAACCCACCTGGACGTATGGGTATGTCCTGGTGGCGTTAAGGAGTTGTGTAGCGGATTCAAGCCCCCTAGTGGTGAAACGCCCTAGAATTCGGAGTTAAAGTAAAAAAAAATAAAAAATAAATAAAATTAAGTTCAAATCGCCCCCTTTCGTCATTTTACAAATAAAAGAAATAAAATAAAAAAACGTACATATTTGATATCACCGCATCCGAAAAAGTCCGATCTATTAAAGTTTAACATCATTTATACCATATACTGAACACCGTAGAAGATAAAAAATTCCAAACGCAAAAATTGCGGGGTTTTTTTTTTTGGGTCCATTCATGCCCCCCTTAAAATTGGAATAAATTTTAATTAATAAAGCCACATGTATTCCAAATGGCTAGCCATAAAAAACACTTTAACCCGAAAAAAAACGCACCCTCACTTCAGTCTGTTGGTGTTAGTACAAAAAAGTTATTGGTTGCAGAAAATGGCGCCACGGCACAAATTTCAAAAATAGAAAATGTTTGGAATTTTTTAAGGTACCAAAACAGAACAGAAACCTGAGTGCACCAACCTGTAGAATACAAATAACACAGAATTTTTACCGAAGAATGAAGGGCGTAAAAACAAAACTCGCGCAAACATGGCTCAAGTATGTTGTGTTTTTTTTTTTCACATTGTGCCCCACTTAGAATTTTTTTTTTTGCGGTTTCTCAGTATATTCTATGGTAATATGAATAACAGCATTAGAAAGTCGATCTTGTCCCACTAAATAAAAGCTCTCATATGTCTATGAAGGTGGAAAAATAAAAATGTTATGGTTTTTGGAAGGCGTGGAGGAGAAAAATTAAGAGTCATATTTTTTCTCTTTGGAGGGATTACGGGGTTAATCTAAATTCCTAATGACTGTCAGTAAATTTTGATTGTCCGAGGAAACTCGTACAAACTCAATGTAAATACTGCCCTTTAAACCCAGGACCCCAGCACTGCAAGGCAACTTGCTAACCACTGAGCCACTGTGCTGCAGTTTTTTTGCCTACATATCTAATGCATCCAAAAACCGATTTATTGTGGTCGTTTTGTCCTATGCTTCTGAAGGTTTGTGGTTACCAACAATGACTACTTGCTTTAGTGAAAGGAATATACAACTTTCTAAAATGCAAATGCCTTTACTATGCACATGGCCACTAGGTGGCAGTAGCTCAGTTACTAATGTATAGGTTCTGAGTAAGAAATCCTATGGGAGTCGGCTCTTTACAATGAGATATGGGTGTGTAGCATGTTGAATGGCAGTTTCATTGAACCAGGGACCTGGAAAGCAAATTTATTTTTTGTTCTGGTTTCAATTATCCCAGTACAATGACCTCACTAACATTGTTTGTGACAAATGTTTGAAAGACATGTATATTGTAGTAGTTAATATGTAACTCTAGTTTATTTCACATGTCCCTTTTTATCCCAGTATTGTGCTCATATATCTAATATATCAAGTTATCTTTTTAATAACAATCTTACCAGCGAGTTGTATCCATTTCATTTCACAAATTGGAAATGGCTTAAGGAAATAGTCACAGAAATTCATATGATCTCACAAATCTAAGAGGCCAGCAGTGCTGCCAGCTTTGCTAGGTTTTTATGTCCATGTTGGCTGGACCCATTGCCAAAATAAAAATTAACATCCTCATCAGCGATGTTCTTTAAAGAGACACTGCCATCGTTTTTTTGTTTTTCACATGCAATATGCAACTATCGTACTTTTATTTATTTTTTGTAAATATTAGGTGGATTTATTTTATTTATTTTTTTAGATCATTTTCTAAAGTCCACCTATGTACATGACTCCCTGGATTGCCTCTCTGACTTATCCTCTATGAACTCTGATAGCACAGCACTAAGAGGATTTCCTGGTGCTTCTCCTCCAGGTTCACTATGCGCCTGAGAGAAGTAAGTGTTATCAACAGGACTCCCCCCCCCTCCCCAGTGGAGAAAGAGATGACCCCATTATCCTCTCAATGGTTCCACTCCTGTTCATAGGCTTCTAGGCCCATGTGGCTGCTGTAAAGCATCTCTCTAAATGCTGTTAAAAGCTGCTTTGGCAAGATGACTACCCCTATAATTATATACAGACAACAGAATTGAGAAATCTACTATCGGAAAATGGAGACGGCTAAGAAAAGAATATGTGTCAGTATCTTGTTTTAAGAAGCAAGAATAAAATTGGCAATTACATTCCCTTTAAAACAGGATAGCAACACTAGACACACAGCTAAGGGTACTATGTGTCTCTCCTGCCATTGCTGGTCTGTAAGTAATTGGGCAGTATGCTATCTCTTTTGGATTGTTTTAGTATGTTGGAACTTTTCAGACAACTTTTAGTCTGCGGGAAAACTGCCATAAAGCGCACACACCCTTCCGAACGAACTGTACTAAACCAGATGTGTGTGGTTCTGATATGGCAAAAGCAAAAAATAAACCAGCCACATGGCTAAACGAGTGGAATATTAAAACTACTTATTTATTAGGAAATCCTCATAAAAAAACATTTGCAACGGTAACAATTGGCTTCAACCTCATTGGGGTTTTTTGCCTTCCTCTGGATCAACACCTTAGCACAACAGGCTGAACTGGATGGACGTCTCGTCTTTTTTCGGCCTTACAAACTATGAAACAACCCTTGAAGTAACAAATTTATAAATGCATAGTGGTGTCAGTACACAGACGCATTTTGGAAGAATCCTTAGTCGTAGCTACTGACCTGACAAGTAATACCTTCTAATTATACACCTGAAAGCATCTCATAACGTGCCACACCTCAAAAACACACCAAAGGCCATACTTGCAGCTCACTGGCTGGTCTAGAGACTGAACGCCGTAGAAGGCAGCACAGGCCCCTGTGCTACTTGGAAAGATAAACAGGTGTTGGTAATAGCTGAGCAGTAGCTCACACACCCCTCCACTAGGGGGACAATTAGATTATAAAAAACTGCACTTTGAATTGAAACCTGTTCACACCAGTATGCAGAAAAGCCACAGTATAATACAAGGGGAGATTGCACAAATGGAAAAATACCGATAAGACAACCACTCACACACCTTTTATGCATGGGAAGGGTGGTTGCTGGTATTATAATTGCATATAGATAAGGCAATACAAAAGGGTGCCATTAATGCAGACATGTGTGGTGCGCCATGCTGGCTTACAAACTATTACATCACTACTATTCGATTGGGCTGGTTGCCCAGCACTTTTTAGGTGTCCAGCACAAAATACAGACGCCCTCTGCTCCCCAGTACTTTTGGGCAAAACTATAAAATATGAGTTATAAGTTGATACAGTAACCACTATACGCAAGCTTGTAAGCCCTGTCAAGGCTCCTCATTACTTTTTATCATCTAATTGTCCCCTTAGTGGAGGGGTGCGTGAGCTACTGTTCAGCAATTACCTGCACCTGTTTATCTTGCCCAAGTAGCACAGGGGCCTGTGTTGCCTTCTACTGGGTTTAGTCTATTATCCAGCCATTGAGCTGGAAGTATGGCCTTCGGTGTGTTTTTGAGTAAATTAATGTCCAATTTTACTATTAATTTTTTATCCAAACCTCAAACCATCTGGGAGGGGTGATCCCATGTGTAGAAAAACTATGCAAAAACACCACACGACAAATACACACATATATGTTTAATAGTGATCAGATCTCTGTTTGGGGGGGGGAGGAGGGGTGTTCTCGATTTCTGTGTCTGGGATCTCATTATGATGTGTCACAATGGAATTATTTCATCATTTTTCCATATATGTATAGCTTGAACTTTGTATTTTTATTGCTGAGTTTCTACTCTTGAGAACTTGGTCATTTTATTGTTCAACTTTTTTTTTTTTATTAATTGTTTTTTTTATTGACTTCATTTTTAACACAATAATGATCCGATCAATCCTGCCAGATATTCAGGCCACAGTGAACCCTGGTTTCTAGATAAAATATCCACCTTGACGCTGTAATTTTTTATACAGATCTCCAACTCTTTTAGATCTCATAATTTTCTCAATGCCCATAAATTAAAAGCCTTTAGTGTCACCAGAATGAGCCTGCAAAAAATGTCAAGAGACTGCAGAGGATTTTAAAGCAGCGGGCCTGATGGCATCCAACTGATGCCTTCTGCTTCTGATCTGTACTTTCAGGGGGGTGGTGGTACGTCCCACGTATTGGATTCTGCAAATATTGCAATTAACCAGGTAGACTACGTATTTTCTATTGCAATTTATGGAAGACCTAATAGGGAAAATGTTCTTATTGACAAAGGATGTAAATGTGTCCATATTAATGAAATGACAGGCAGTACATTGTCTATGCCCACATTTATAACTCCTTCGATGTTTAACCCAAGTGGTGTTTTCTTTGAATTACCGCATTGAAATGAACATAAGATTATTAAATATTTATTTCTTAATTTATTCACTTCACTTTTATGTCCATAAATCTTCTATTACATTTTATGTGTCTTAAAAAAATTGCCCACAGGCACTTAATCTGTATATAGATGTACTGTCTGAGGGCAGCACAAGCTAGTGACAGACCTGCTGTTCCCAGCGCTGTTCCCCTTATTCTGTAAGATGCAGCAGTTTTAGAGCATTTACCCCTTAAATCTTATTCATGAGCAGGTGTTAGCTCCACCCACCAAAGGCTAGCTCCGCCCACTGACAGTTATTCACATGTTTCTACCTATTCAAAGTAATAGGTTTGTCAGTTGAGGTGGGCGGGGGCTAGCCTCCGATTGGCCGGGTTTGAAAAAAACTGACACTCTGAAGGACTCTTCGAATGACTCTTCTGGCTGAAAACTGCAGATTTGAGCATTAAATACACAAAAACGACAGCATCTTACAGAATAAGGGACACAGCGCTGGAAACAGCATGTCTGGCATTACCTTGTTCTGTCCTCAGCCAGGGGGGCATAAACTATGTGACAGGTTCTCTTTAAGATATTTGTTGTGGAATTGCTTTGAAACGTTGCAACACAAGTGTGCATGTCACTCATTGCCTCCTTTCTCCTTGCTATCCAAATTGGGCTATGCATGAACTTTTTGAGATAATTGGACGATCCCACGACAAAAATCATAAGTATACCACATACTTCTATATGTATGTGTGTGTGAGATATATATATATATATATATATTTACGTGTGTATGTAATAATAATTATATATATATATATATATATTTATCTATATATATATTTATATATAATTGTAAGAGAGTAAGGGTGGGAACCTGAAAATATTTCTACAATACCCCAAGGCCTTTGGAATATTTTTGTTTCGGGGGATCTTACGGGAATTTTCCCCTTACATTTTGGTTGGTTTTTTTTTTTTTTCTTACCCAAAACCCAAATATGTCCTTTTAAAAAAAGGAAATTCGGGAAATTTATTTTTGGGATGTCAATATTTTAAGAGCATTTTGTTTTTACATATGGAATGCATTAAATAAGAAGGGTCACAATACATTAGTAAGATTTTTCTAGTGGGGAGAAAATTAATCATCCCCGGGGATGGAAGTTGTGTTTTTCTTTCCCTGAAGTCCCATTTTTCCCCTGACCCTTTAGCAAAAAAAATGCTGGCAAAGTTTTTAAAACGGCTCCATGTGTGGGGTTTTTGTTAGAAAGGCCTATCTCTTTCAATGAACTGTACACTGTTTTTTTTTGATCTTCCCTTTATGAATTTTGGGAAAGACTTGAGAATATTAGAAATACACAAGAGTTTTACTTTTCCTATACTTTAATCAACGTCTTTGTTGGATTATAGAAGGCTAAATATTCTGCATTAACCTTTAGCTCCGCGGTTTATTTTAAAGTCTATGGTGTGAAGGGAAGCTGTATTTGTTTCCTGTTTTTCCAGTGCTGTAGAAATTCCTGTGTGCCATTTCTTCAAAGGATTAAAGAGTATTTCCACTTAAAACAGCCCAAGGGTTTTGGGAAACATAGACATATATTTTAGACGGGTTTAATTTGGGTTTTTTTAGCTTTTAAAATATTTAGCAGTTTGTTGTTTTTGTGGAAGCCGATAAAGTTTTCTATTGGGAAGGACTAAAATTTGAGGGGGCAATAAATATGACTGGGAAGAACTCCAAAAAGGGTTTGGGGAACCCTCCATTTTTTTGGGGATTTTTTTAAAATTTGGGGGTTCCTATTCTTAAAGTCCAAAAATTTTTTCTTCGAAACAAAAACAAAGCAAAATTTTTGCCCAAAATTTTTAACCAAAAAGTAATATAAGCCAATTTTTGGGTGTTCTGGGTGGAAACCCCTTTTAAAAAACTGGGGAAGTAGGCAAATGTTTAAGTACTAGGGCATCTCAAACCCTATCACGGGAAAAGAAAATTTTCATGTAAATAATTTAAGTCAAATTGAAAAAACCCCCTAAAATTTTGTATAGACTCATTACATATGACGTCCAAGGTTTTTTCTAAAAATTTTTATTAAAAAATTTTTTAAACATTAACAACATAAAGTAAAAGAAAAAAAAACAGTAGTTATTTGAAAGGGGGAAGGTGGGAAATGGAGAACCAAAAACATAAAACCCAGATGGGGGAAAGGGCCCAAGGACCTAGCCCTTTTCCCCAATAATAAACCCTTGCCCAAAACAAAGGGGGGGACCCGAAAGGATGGAGCGGTTTCTGTAAAAGATGGGCCCCAAAAGGTACCTTGGACCAAAGGGGGCCATTGGCCTTATGCCCACAAATATGAAAAAACAAAAAAAAAACCCCCAAAAAATTTGACTAAAAGGGTTTTTAATAGAAAAACATTTGTGATTTTTAAATAACAAATAAAGATGTCCTGGAAAAACCCTTTTAAATTTTCAATGATTTTCTATTTTTTTTTTTTTTTTTTTTGAGATGCAATAGTAGTTGTTGAAAAAACAACTAGTGGACAATCCTTTTAAACTTGTGACAATACTGCATGACCGTAATAAAACATACACATTATATCAATAAATGAGTGTACAAAGAATACAAGTGATAGCATCACACAACAAAAAGGAAATTAAAAGAATACCCTAAACACAATATGTCTACAGTTTTTAAAAACCATATTAAAACATGTTTATATATAAACTAATAATTATAAAATGAAAAATCTAGGTACACATGTAAATAAAAACCCTTTTAGTTTTTCATTTAAAAACACCAATTTAAAACCCGCTGGGATATTAAAATAGAGATGAAAGGTAAAAAACAGATTCATAATACGTTTTTTGTTTTGTGTGTTTTTAAAAAATAAAAAATATATATTATAAAATATTAAAGTGTGTATATTGTTTTTTATATTAAGTATATATTTTTTCAATTTTGTATTTTAAAGTTTGTATTAAAATTTTAAATATATATGTGTGTGAAAATAAAAATGTTTATATATTTTTTGTGTTATATATGTGTGGATATATATATTTATATATATATATATTATTTTATAATTTTTTGTGTGGGGGATATTTAAAAAAACACACACACCCGTCATATGAAAAAGTTTGGGGTTTGAAAAAGTTTTACAAAAACCCCATTTCAAACCGGAAATTTTTTACTGGTCCCTTTAAATATTAGATATATTAAATTGAAAAAAAAAAAAAAAAAACCTGGTTGCAAAACCCCCCAAAATTTAGAAACTAAAAATGATTAAAATTAATGGGGTGCCCAAAAATTTTTTATAAAGACTGGTTGTGTGTATATATAGTGTGTGTGTTTTGTGTGTTTTTGTGTTATTTATAAATGTGTGTGTGTATATATATATTTTGTGTTTAATATATATGTGTGTGTTTTAATATGTGTGGGTGTATAATATGTGTGGTGTGTATATTTTTTTGTGTTGTGTTATTTATTGTGGGTTTTGTTAAAATATGTGTGTGTGTATATATATTTTGTTGTGGTGTTATATATATTTTGTGTGTTTTAAAATATATTTGTGGTTTATATATATATGTGTGTGTATTTTATAAAATATGTGTGTTTTATTTTTATATATAAGTGTGTGTATATATATATGTGTGTGTTATATTTATATTTGGGGTGTGTATATATTTTTAAAAATTTTGTGTGTATATATATATAAATGTGTGTGTATAAAATATATAAAATTTTGTGTGTATATATATATATTGTGTGTGTGTGTGTGTGTTTTAAAAGTGTGTGTTTTTAGGGTGTGTGTTTGTGTAAAATTTTTGTGTGTGTTGTGGGATGTGTGTTGTGTATGTGTTTATGTTGGGGTTTTGTTAAAAGCATGTATATTTTGGGGATATGGGGAAAAAATTTGCATTATATGGGATTTATTTGTATGTTTTTTTGTGTGGTGGTTGTTTTATGGGTTTTGGGGTTTGGGAAATTTTTTAAAATTTCATATAAATATTTTAATATATAATAATATATATATATTTTAAAAAATATATTAATATTTATATTCCATGGTCACATAACCCAAAGGTTTTGCAAATTTATTTGTTTTTAGATGGGCCCGGGGGAAACCATTTTTTTAGGCAGGCCTACCCCAAATCCCTAATTGCTAACCCCCACCTTTTAACACCACACTTATTTTTGTCACCCCTACAATAGGCACCCCCAGGGACTTAACTTTAATTTGATGTACGTTCGGGGCAAAGGGTTAAACCGATTTCTTTTAAAAAAACCACTCCAATTTATGTAAATGGTTGGGGCCCTTTGTAAACCCTTGCAACCTTTTTCACCATTTATTCTACCCATACACCCTAAAAGATTGTAAGCGCTCGTGAGCAGGGCCCTCTTGTGTCTCGTCTGTAAATAGCTTTTTTTCGTGTAATGTGTCTTTTTGTCTGTAATTATATCCTCTACATTGTAAAGTGCTGCGGAAATTTTTTTGGCCCCTATGTAAAAAAAGATTTTTAAATTTAAAATTTAAATTTTGAAAGCATAGGGAGAACCAAAAATAATGGGGCAAATCACAAACCAATTTTTTAAAACCCCTTTTTCAAGGGGTTTTTCCTATGTACCCCTAAAAAACCCAAACTTCATAGGAAAGTGGGTTTTAAATTTTTTAAAACCCCAAAAGACCTTGGGCGTTTTTGAGTACGTCCCAAAGGGGCCGCTAAGGGGCTTTGGGAGGGGATCGCGCCCCGACCCCCCCCCCCCACCCCCCGCCACAAAAGGCCGCCGGGGGGTTTTGCGGCAAATCGCCGCTAACACCCGGGGGTAAAACCCCCCGGGGGTGGCCCGCCCGCTGAAAGCTTTTTTTTAAAACCCCTCAGGAAAACCCCGCCAAAGATTGGGGGGCGGCGTCCCGAATTTAAAAGCGGATCGGTGCCCGATCCGACTTCCGGGCCCTAGGTGGGTGGGGAGCCTTGTTTAGGGGTCCCGTCCTTACCGGCCGGTTTGCCCCAATTTCCCCCGCAGACAGGGAAATGGGGAAAACCGCCATCTTTGTACCCCCCTAATGCATTGCCTATGCCAAAGCATTAGGTTGTTTTTAACCAAACGCCCGGCCAACCTTTGTTGGGCAAGTTACCATTTGGGGCCCAATGAACAGTAAAAAAAAAAAATTTTAATTCAAAAAAAAATTTTTACAAGTTCAAAAACAACCCCCCCCTTTTTCCCCCTTTTACAAATAAATTCATTTAAAAAAATAAAAAAAATTAAAACCTTTTTTGGGATTCCCCCGCGTCCGAAAAAATCCCGATCTTTTAAAAATATAACACATTTTTCCCTTTCACTGAACAAAACCCTTTTGAAGAAAAAAAAATTTCCAAAAAGCCAAAATTGGGGTTTTTTTTTATTTTAAAGTCACTGAAAAAATGGAAAAAAAAATGAAACAAAAAAGTGCATGCCCTTCCCCAAAATGCTAGCGAAAAAAAAGTACACTTTAGGGCCCCCCAAAAAATGCCCCCCCACTGAAGTCCGTAGGGGTTTGTACAAAAAAGTTATTGGGGCCAAAATGGGGGCCGTGGCGCAAAATTTTAAAAAAAAGAAAAAATTTTGGGAATTTTTTTTACGGTACCAAAACATAACGGAAACCCTACATGTTTGGTATTGCCGGATGCGTAACAACCTTTAGAATACAGATCACGCATTATGTTTACCGAAGATTGAACGCTGTAAAAGCAAAACCCTCGCAAACATGGCGAAAATACATTTTTTTTCACAATTTGCCCCACTTGGAATTTTTTTGCGGTTTCCCAGTATATTCTATAGTATAGTGAATAACACTATTAGAAAGTACATCTTGTCCCGCAAAATAAAAGCCCTCGTGTCTATGTAGGTGGAAAAATAAAAAAGTGATGGCTTTCAGAAGGCGAGGAGGTAAAAACGAACGTGTCGCAAAAAAAAAAACGCCTGGTCCTTAAGGGGTTAAGTAGTGAGCCTAAGAGAAGACAGAGCTATCCAAATAAGTGCTATAGACTTCCTTACTAGAAACAAGGATTCTCTTACAAATATTATATGAGTTTCCCATGTCCTCATTTATAATACCCAGGAGACAAGACTATGGATGAAAAGGAATAGGGGTTGTCCACTAGTTTAAAGGACCACTGCAGGTCCCCCCTCACCACTTAGTTCATTACAAATTTTTTCTAGATGCACTATAGTGCCGGTGATTTTCATGATTTCCATCTGATGCAACTTGCTCTGTTCAGTCACGACTTGTACTCTGATTAGCTGAAAAACACGGTCTCTCTATGCATTCTTAGGAGACTGAATGTGGACCTCCCATAGGAATGCATAGAGCGATTCGCTTCCATGTCACACAACCACGTTGTGTGTTTCGCAGTGCAGGTCACAAAGCAGTGAAAAATCAAGTATGTAGCCGCAGGTAAGCTAAAGAACTGGCATCACTGTGCACCTAAAAGCAATTTCTAATGAACTAAAGAGGGGGTGGGGGTACTGGACATTCAGCGTCTCTCCTTCTCGCTCCACCTCCTCCCCCCGGCCACTCTCTGTTGCGTCCCCCAGGGGTCAGTCCTGGGTCCTTTACGCTTTTCGATCTACGCTCTTGGCCTGGGTCAGCTCATAGCTTCACATGGCTTTCACTACCATCTATGTGCTGACTACACACAACTCTACATCTCTGGCCAGATGTCACCTCTATTCTCTCCCGGATGCCAGACTGTCTATCGTCCATTGCCTCCTTTTTCTCCTCCTGTCTCCTAAAACTAAATGTGGAGAAAACCGAACTCATCATCATTCCACCGTCCCCCCTCCATCCCTCCACCTGATCTCTCTATCTCCGTCAACGGCTACACTCTCTCACCAGCTCCACAAGTCCGTTGCTTTGGGGTAATCCTCCACTCTGCTCTGTTCTTCAAACCACACATTCAAGCCCTCACCTCTGCCTGCCGCTTCCACCTGAAAAATCTCTCATTCCTCAACTTCGACACCACAAAAATGCTTGTCCATGCCCTTGTCATCTCTCGCCTAGACTACTGCAACATCCTTCTCTGTGGCCTCCCAGCTAACACTCTTGCTTCCCTTCAATCCATCCTCAACTCTGCTGCCCGTCTTATCCACCTCTCTCCTCGCTACTCCTCTGCCTCTCCCCACTGTCAATCCCTTCACTGGCTTCCCATTGCCCAGCGAATTCATTTCAAGTTACTAAGCCTGACCTACAAGGCTCTCCATAACCTCTCCCCTCCATATCTCTGCCTTAATCTCCAGATATCTACCCTTACGCAATATCTGCTCCTCACAGGACGACCTTATCAGTTCCTCACACAACCGTCTCCAAGACTTCTCTCGTGCTTCCCCTACACTCTGGAACTCACTGTCCCAACACATCAGACTCTCTTCCACTAGCTTCAAAAGCAACCTGAAAACCCATGTCTTCAGGATTGCCTATAACCTACAATAACCTTGCTGCCACTGTACTAGCCCGCAAACATGTCTGCCCCCTACCTCCTGTCTCTTTCCCCCTCCTTGTAGATTGTAAGCCCTCGCGGGCAGGGCCCTCTCTCCCTCTTTTGTGTCAGTTGCAAGTCATTCATCATTTATCATTGTACTCATTTGACATGTTATGTATGTAACCCCCCTCAAATGTACAGTGCCAAGGAATCGATGGCAATTTAAAATAAATGATATGTTGTTCGATTCATAAGATGACATTGTGCAGTTCTGAACTCAAAGCACAACTTTTTAGGATATGAAAGTTCCATGGAGCATGGTTATGAGCATTCCAGTTCTGTATAACTAGATCTGAAAGTTTCTGTATTCATAATATACATTATTAAATAGTTGGTTGAACTTTGTTGGTTTCAATGGGACCAGCTGATTGTCTCTTACGTGCATGGGGTTGTCCTGACAAGTCTTTTGATGGCAGATGTTTGTGAGGTGGAAAGATGTGGGAGGGTTAAATTTTAGCTTGCCGATCTTTCAATGGAATCTGTCATCAGAAAATGACCTATTGTTTAACTCAGGGTTTCATGTTCAACACATTTTTTTTGGCTTGTGTTAATTTAAACTTTTTAAAGTCCTGAAATCCTGCAGTATAATCGGACACTTCCTGTTCTGTGGAGAACTTTTCGACAGTCTCTTCATCAGCACATCTGTTCCAAATGTCAGCGGCACACTATCAACTAAGAAAACATCAAAGGCATATAGGAATTTTTCGAAAAATGCATTACTGCTAAGGTTATATGAAAATTTGGGGTTCTTAGTTCACAATTTTGATCAAAAGTGTTTAAGCTCACCTCCCAATTGCGTCAAGGGGACCCCAGCACAGGTGAGTCCTAACACTAAAACGTGACCTCTCTTGGAGCCTGTTCAGACTTCAACACCTTAGGAAGTGAAAAGGACTAGTTACTGAATATCCTGCACTGATTTAAAACCTATGGAGATGGGCGGAGTGCAAAAAGCCAATGAGGCAGCCACTCCTCATACAGACTAAAAAAACACTGTTTGGCTATGCACATCCAAAAAACATTTTTTGAAAAAAATAAGTATAGGTGCACACTGGCGAGGCAATAACATACATATACATTCCAAATGTCAACGGCACACTATCAACTAAGAAAACATCAAAGGCATATAGGAATTTTTGAAAAAAGCATTACTGCTAAGGATATATGAAAATTTGGGGTTGTTAGTTCACAATTTTGATCAAAAGTGTTCCTCATCAGCACAGGCAGGGTTAAACTGAAAGGTAACACCAAACTGAATAGAGAACACAGGATCCACCATATGGGATGGTCACAGCTCCTCCTCCCCCTTTCTACACAATGATTTATCAGGTCACTGAGCATGCCTTGGAAACACTCATATAGAAGTCAATAGGTCTGCTCCCATTCACAGGCTCCTATGCCCATGTAGCTGCTGCAAAGCATCTCTCTGAATGCGGTTAAAAGTAGCACAGGCATAAAGACTCTCCCCATAATTGCATACAGACAACAGAATTGAGAAGTCTACAATCCGAAAATAAAAGCGACTAAGAAGAACAGAATATGTATCCGTGTATTGTTTCAATTTAAAAAAATAAATAAAATGGTGATAGGTTCCCATTGTCAGCACTAGATATACCGGTGCCAGCAGTGTATCTGCAGTGTTTACACATTTTTAGATGAACTAATACAATATGTATATTTGTTTTTATACACAGTGATTGTTCAAAAGATCATTTGGACAGGATTTCCCCTTTTAGGGTATGTTCAAATGATGGGTTTTGATGTGATCTCCTCTTGAAATCCAGGGCAATTAAGGTGTCCGTTAAGACGACGCAAAATTTTTCAACAGACTTCTCACTTCTTAAAGCAGATTCTGCACAGGATTCAGGCTTTAGTAGAAAGATTAAGTCAATAAGAAGCTGAAAATTCTGATTTTTGCACACAATCTACACCATCTGTGCTCAGTGGTGAAAATCTGCGTCAAAATCCGCGACCGTTTATAAAAAAAAAAAAAAAAAAAATCCATGTGGGTTTTACATGTGAATTCCATGCAGATTTTTCTACGTGAGAAATCATGTTCACAGTTTCCCAGCATCCTGTTTAATACACTAAGGAGTTGACTTCAGTCTAATTAGGACACAGAATATGCATCAAATTCCACATTTAAGTCCATCGTGTGGACATACGTTGGCTGTTCTGCCATGTTTGTAATCTGTAATCCACTCCCTTTTATTGTTTTTGTGATTTGCTATGTAACATAGCTGCATTTATTGATTTAGATGAAAAACACATGCTTAGTAGTGTGATGCCACATTTGTGTCGGTCTTTGGATAAGTAAATATTTTATTATATTCACGTTCGTTGTGAGAACCTATTAGATCACTTATTAATAAATGGATCCACCGGTCAAGAAATATAGTGCAGACTAAAGCTGTCCACACTTATGAGAGAAAAGTCTGTCTATCTTGTGTATGGCCAGCACAGCACTTAGAAAAGAATTTCTAGCATGATGTCATCTTTAGATGATCACAGTTCTGTGGTTTTCCATGCCTGTAAAAGCTGCTCAATGAAAAGATATTGCAAAAGTATTGACAACTTTTTTAAAATTTTTAACTTTCATTTGAATTTGGAAAATAAACCAGTGGATCATAGACTTACATTTGATCAAATGTAAGTCTAAGTGAAGTGAAATAAAGCTAGACGCGGGTAATTTTTCTTTACAGGGAATGTCATCAAAAAATGACTTATTGTTTAACTCACGTTTTTATGTTAAACACATTTTGTTCGGATTTTTTTTTTTTTAAAGTTTCCATATCACTTTCAATATTTTTAAAGAATTCTTAAGTCTTGCAGTTTTCACTTTGGTTACAAGGCCTAATCGTCTGACAATTCCTGTTCTATACAGAAAGCTTTTCAGTAGTCTGCTCGTTATTAGCACAAACAGGTTTTAGACTGAAAGGTGACAATGTGTATAGATAACACAGGATCCACCAGTCACAATAGTAGATGTCACAGTTCACCTTCTCCCTTCCCTGCACACTACTTCCCAGGTCACAGAGAATGACTAGAAAACTCTCCTATAGAAGACAATGTCCAGACTGAGTCAGTCTTAAAGGTGTTTTGGCAAGAAGTGACGTTCCTTACCTCTTATCTGCTCAGGAGAGAAGATAAAGCATGAATGGCTGCAGAGGGGAGATGGAGGGGGTTGAGCAGAGCCAGGAAGCAGGGAGCATCTCTAATGTTTAGTCAAATAACATTACAACAAGTGGATTCTCTCTACAGCAGACAGCCTCATACACTGCACTTTTCTCCCCAGCCCCTTGCAAGTTCGTTCATGTTCCCTGTCATCAGATAAGAAGTGCAAACACGCTAGCGCGGCCAGATCAGCTCCTGTCAGTGTCCTGGTCGTGTCTAATGTAAAGTTTCAGGAAACTAAGGGCATCTGATTAAGGCTGTAGCTCTGAGGCTTCCTTTTTTGTAATCACATATATTTAGAAAAGTGATTACCCATTTTGGAGTATCCCACGTCAACATTACATCGTGGCAAAACCCCTTTAAAGCTCCTATGTTCATGAAGCTGCTGTAAAGTATCTCTCTGACTGCTGTTAAAGCAGTGCGAGCAAGAATGCTGTCCTCACAATCATATATAGATGACTGAATTGATAAATCTACAATCGGAGAATAAAAGCGGCTAAGAAGAAAAGAATATGTATCGGGGTATTAATAAAAAAAGTTGGCGACATATTCCCTTTAAAGGGGTTTTCTCGCCATGCTGTTCCATAGTCACAGGAAGCTTCAGACCCTCACTGCTTGGTCAGGCTGCGGGTGGTTCTGTAGCAGTGAGTAGCATATTTAGCTCCTCTATAACTAGTTCCTCTAAAACATAAGTGCTGGAGATTTAATATGTACAAAAAAAAAAAAAGTTACAGACCTTCAAGGAGTGAAAACAAGACGTTTTTCAAAGGTAATTAATCTCATTGGAGATAGACTGCTCTGTCTGACCATGACCTCACTCCCTGCTCTGTCTCCTCAGGAAGGGAGATATGGACAGTAAACTAGAGACAACTAGTGAGCACTCCGGGCAGATAAAATTTCTTATCTGCTGACCAGGGGAGCATCAAAGGGGTAATTTATTTGGAAAAATTTTTTATTTCATGTTGAAAGCTGTTTTTTTTTTTTTTTTGTAGTGAGAGAACCCCTTTAAAGAAATCTAATTTTCAAAAGGGAAAAGATCAGTGACTAGAAACATCATTACAATAAAAAATGTTCAAACTCCAATGTGAATTACATTCATTTGCAGAATTTACATAAAAATAAAAAAAGTACAATTATTGGCTTGTTGGCAGTAGGCACCGAGTTTTCTGTTTATACAGTAAGGTGCATGATAAACGCTGAAGGTCTATGTGGCTGAACTCCAAGACCTACACTTCTACGGTCTCAAAAGCACAAAAAAGTCAGCTTTAACAAGCTGAAAACCATATAAATAAGCCACGGCAGTTTTGGGATTCTGATCTCTTATGCACTGAAACAAAATTGGAATTTTTTAAAGCCTATGGATTATTGGTATGTCTGGAGTAGAAAGAATAAAGCATATGTTTGCCTTGCCTAGAGTAAAGCCTGGCAGTGGCTCGGTGATTGTCCTGGGGCTGCTCTGCTTCCTCTGTCAATGAAAGCCCTCTGTATGTGGAGCGTACGATAGTCAGTTAAGTATTTGGAAATTCTAGGAGAAAAAGTTATTCTGTAAAGAGCTGACATTTACGTGTCATTGGACCTTCCAACAAGACAATGATTTAAAGGGAATCTGTCGGCAATTGTTTTTTTTACTTATGAAATCAAGACCCTGATCCATATTCTTTTCCGCTCAGTCGTTTTTATTTAACGATTGTAGATTTCGCTATTCAGCCGTCTACATATGATTGTGGGGAAGACATTCTTGCTTGCACTGCTTTATCAGCAGTCAGAGAGAGATACTTTACAGCAGCTTCATGCACATAGGATTCTTAAGACATATTCTGTCCCATAGACTTGTATAGGAGAGTTTTCACTGTGAAGGGAGGGGAGAGGGGGAGCTGTGACATCTCCTCTTGTGACTGGTGGATTCTGTGTTATCTATACACAATGGTGTCTCCTTTCAGTTTGACCCTGCTTTTACTGATAATGAGCAGACTGCTGAAAAGCTCTAAGCAGAACAGGAAGTTTCAGACTATTAGGCTTAGTGGCCAAAGTGAAAACTGCAGGACTTAAAAATAATTAAATATTGAAAATGATGTGGAAAATTTAAAAAAAAACATAACCCATAATTCCTAAAAGAATGTGCTTAACATAAAAATGTGAGTTTAACAATAAGTCATTTTTTGATGACACATTGCCTTTAAAGGGATTTTGCCATGAAGTGAGTTCATTACCTCTTAATCTGATCAGGAGAGACTATAAACAAAGCACAGCAGCCTCACAGATGAGAGAGAGGGGGGCCTGAGCAGCAACTCTGAGGAAGCAGGGAGCATTGTGTAATGTGTACTCCAATAAAACATTAGAACCAGTGGATTCTCTCTAAAAAAAAAAAAAAAGACACAACCTCTTTCTCCACAGTCCCTTGAAAGCTCAGTCATGTTCCCGGTCATCAGATAAGAGGGCAGACAACGCAAGCGCGACCAGATCAGCTCCTCTGCTCCTGTCAGCTGGAGCTGGTCGTGTCTAATGCAAACTTTTAAGTAACTAAGGGCTTGTAAAGAAAGCTGTAGCTCACATATATTTAGAAAAGTGATTAAATACCCATTTTGGAGGATCCCACATCAATATTACATCGTGGCAAAACCCCTTTAAGCAAACCTCAAAGTCCAGCATTTCTTCCTTTCAGAAGTAGTCCTGGAAATTTCTGGAGTGGCTGTCACAGTTGTTTGACTCGAATCCTGTAGAAAGTCTTTGGTTGGATTTGTAAAAGGAGATTGAAGCATGCAAACCCAAGAATATTAGTAAACTGAAGACCCTTGCCCATGAGAAATGGGGGTAAGATTCCTGAAGAACTCTGCCAGCAGTTAGTATCTGGCCATGCATCGTGTTACCAGCAGGGTCATAACATTAAAAGTATGCCTTTATGAAGTATGAAAGGTTCTGGTCTAAAGGGGTTGAATAATCCTGAAACTGCGGTAGTTATTAAAGGGAACCTGTTAGGTGGTTTATGCTGAGAGTAGGTGGTGATAAAGGGAGAGAAGCTAAGCTCTGTGATACTTAAGTTTGTAGGATCTGATGTTGAACTTCTGAGTAGAAAAAAAGGGGAGAACATTTTTGTAAGTGAAACTAAAAGTATGAAAGTACTGCTGACCCCGCTCACATACAGTGATTAACCACTTTGTTTCCAATCACCATATGTAGGAAGGGTAAGCAGGATTCCTATTATCTCTTAAGGCAGGGTTCACACGGCTTATTCATGGCGTAATTGTGGGACGTATTTCCCCAGCAGTTACGCCGTGTGCTCCGTAGCGGGGGCAGGGGGGACATGTTCTCTCCCCGCTTGTGGTATTGTGCGAGCAGGGAGAGGAGACGTAATCCATAGTTCTCTATGAGAACTGTGGATTACCGTTATGACTGGGACGTATTTCGCCCGTATTTGAGCGCAGCACGGCGTGAATTACGAGCTGAAATATGCCCCAGTCATTGCCTTGTGAACATAGCCTAACGCCTCTCAGTATTTTCTCTGACTTTTATTCAGAAATCTGTTCCAAATCCTATAAACCTATATATCACACATGTCCACTTCTCTCCCTCTGTCATATTCTGCTCTCAGAGAGTATATTATAAACCACTTGACGGGTTCTCTTTTAAGTGACCTTTTGTGCTGAATTTGGAGAAACCACTTGTTATATTAGTTGTGTTGAGCTACTTGAATTGTTCTAGTTTTGAATGTTTTCTACAAACGGCTGAAAGTTTTTGTAATTTTTGCAAATAAACCTAATTTGTAATGATAAATCCTGAATATAACAGTGAGGGGGGAAAAAAAATGTTCACAAGAATAGTTGGTTTTTTTTTTTGTGTCTCAGGATGAAAAATACTGAAAACAAATTAAAATACACAAAGAAGTCATGCATACAGTACCACCTGCTGTCTACATATCAGTAAGGACTTGATGTGCTGCTATATGGCAATTAATTGAGGAATTGTATACATGTCAAAGCAAAAATCCTGAGAGAGTGATGCCTCTGTAATACAGAATTTACTAATTTATGAATACATGCCACCATTTTTCCTTATTGTCAAAATTTCAAGAAGCAAAATTGTGCCTCAGTACAAAAGCCAAGGCACAAGATACAGAGAGAAAATATGGGACCACAGATTTCTATACACACTGTATTCTGGGTCTTGAAGATTGTCATATGTTTAAATTTTACTATAATGTCTATCTAAACATATATTGGGCCACATGTATGAAACGGTTTTGGTCTAAAACTCCCTTTTTTCCCATTAGAAATCTATGGACAAAAATAGTGAGTTTTAGACCTAAATCGTTTCATACATATGTGGCCCATTGTGGTTACTATTCTCGTTCTAGTCATTTGCACGTTTTTATTTGTTTTAATGAAAAAGCTTTAAATTTTAAGCTAACTTCCTAATTTAATCATAGGGTGCATTAAAGGGGGATTCTCACAACCTTGATTAACTTTAAACATGTAGACGAAGGTAAATAATTCTCGGATACATTGTGTTACTGATTTTGCTTCATTTCAGAGCTAGAGCAGTTCATTTCTCCTGCCTGTTTACACAAGATTCCCTAGGTTACTGACCACCTCTCTCTGCTCTAGCAGAAGTGGTTGGGATGGTGATGTCCATTTGTGCTGTGTCTTATCAGCACATGATCGTGTTCATCTTTCTTACTGACAAAATATATCCCTTTAGAGCTCTGTAGCCTTGTGCCCTGCTGTTTTAAACCCTTCCATTATTAATGTCCCTCTAACAGGCACAACTAGGACTAAAAGAGTTGATATGCCAATCACTACTGTAGAACCACCCACAGCCTAACCAGGAAGTGAGAATTTGAAGCTGGCTGTGAAGAGCAGGCCCTGTGAAACAGCCTGATGAGAAAACCCCTTTATTACAATCCCTCAGGATATAGCAATTACCAATAAGTGAACTGTACTGCAAGATGCCTTAAAATAAAGGTCTAATTATACTGAAAGTATTCTGTCCTTGATGTATCCTTTATTTTAGAGAATAGGAATTGAGAAGACCGACCCTGGATCACTGACTACAGAAGAGATCAGCAGATTTGTACGCTTAGACATTGACCCTTCTACAATCACTTGGCAAAGAGGTAAGGCATTGGATGGATGCATAATTTAAGCTGTATTTATTTTGACATTTGGGTATGAAGTATGATCTTGAGGATTATATTTAGAAGTTGTCAAATATTAAACACAAAAAAACCTTATGAGGGAGGGGTTGAAAGTGAGAAAACATTTAAACCTACTCTATTCCGGAGCTACTGGGATGCAGGGTGCTCCAGCAAATCGCCAGCCTCAGTGGTTATGCCGGTTTATGAAGGAAGATACCACTGAGGCCAGTGACTGTCTTCAGTGCCATGTAACCCCATCGGCAGAGAGCAGTGACCGTGCCGGAACTTAGCAGGTTTTAAAGGTGATTAAAGTATTTTTTGCACATATTAATCATTCTCTAACTATCTTCATATAAAAAAAAAAAAAAAAAAAACTTTAAATAAGTTTAAAGTGGAAACGTATTATTTATGCAACTGTTGCTCAGTGTTGTTAAACCATGCAAACCAGTGAGAAAATTGTTCAAATTGGTCAGCAAAAATGGTCTGCAAGACTTCTGTCATACACCAAAATGTTAGGATTTGATCACTTTGGCATCAATGGTTCCACTTTTTTAGGATCCATAATGAATCTAATGGTCCTATTGTGTTTGGTTGGTCTTTTAGGTTCCCCCCACTCTCTTCTCTCACTTATGTCAGGTGTCTGCATTTTGTAAAGGATAGAATAGATTTTGACAGTGAAAAAATAATTAAAATCTGATGGAAAGGCATTAAGCTCTACTGTCGCAAACTTTACCTGTTGAGTGGTCATGCTATTAGGAAATAGCGGATGGTTTATGATGGCCTTGCTAACCAAGAGAGAGTAATTCCCAAAATGAGGAGAAATGTTTCACCATTTTAATAAAGATTTGTTGAGCCTCCAGTTAGTGCTGACAGACTAGGGGCTTATCCAGCTGAAACGGAGAATGGCAACACCCAGTTGTCAGTTTATTTTTATATGTTCATGAGGAGTAACTTGATGATTTTCTAATATAGTAAATTCTTCATTAATTTACAAACAGACATTATTTGGAGCGCTAACAGGTCCTTTTCAATGAGATATGATCATAGGTTGTCTATGGTATGGTGACTTTTATCTTTGATTTTGCCTTTCAAATCTTTTTATGTATTGCACAGTGGTGGACACAAATGATCGATTTCTTAGAAGAATAACCGTTGGACAAGCAAACACTGAGAAAGGATGTTCACGGCAGGTAAGATCTTGCAGTCCTAGGTGTTTTAAGAACATTATGAATATAGTTTGTGCTGATACATTTTTGAGGTGCAAGTATATTTACCAACCACTGCAATTTGAATAGACCACATTGGGTTTTCAAGACAATATCACAGCAAAATCAAATCCTAATAAAATATACCTTTTAATAGATATGCATTAAAATACTAATACCACACCCCACAAAAACCAAGACTTGGGACAGGTAAACGTACCATTATGAGTATATAGAAGGATATGCATCCATACAAATATACTAACAAGGACATATGCTCCTCAAGATAGTACCTATAACTAAGATAATACTAATACGGTCCATAGAATGAACTAATGCCCATTAAGCGGAGTCATCGCCCTGAAAAGGACGGCTCCGCACTCTAACTCTAAGGTACGCCCTATCCTAAAAGTAATGATAGACCAACTATACACAAAATCGCCATACAAAAAAGACCCGACGCGTTTCCCCCTTCTGTTATTCAGGGTTCCTCAGGGGACAAAAGTGATCAAAATACAACATTAGGGATCCCCAGGTATAGATAATTTTGGATAAATACAACCTGGTGTTCCCACCAAAACGGTCCGGCACCTACTGATGATGAGGGGCCCCTCATCATCAGTACGTTTACCTGTCCCAAGTCTTGGTTTTTGTGGGGTGTGATATTAGTATTTTAATGCATATCTATTAAAAGGTATATTTTATTGGGATTTGATTTTGCTGTGATATTGTGCAAGTATATTTAATTTAAACTGTCCGTGTGTGGCTTTTCTTTTTTGCATAACCTCAAGAATAATGTTGGAAGCTCACATTATAATTAGGGCAGAAAAGTAAACTAGAATCCTCTTCTTACTCTTGAGAATTTAAAAAGTGCTCAAAATATTCCAACCCAAAGTTCCTGAGGACAAATTCTTCAATTCCCAGGGCGAGGAGTGGATTAAACCTCTGCTTTTGTCCTGCATAGCCTACTTTGCCCTCCAACATTAGTTTACTTTTGAATATTTTATGTTTGATCTTGTTACTGAGAAATAGCTAGAACATCGTAGGGCCTCCTGGAAAATATGTACTTCTTGGCCATTGATAATTTACCAAAGATGTCATATTATGACATGACATTCTGTGTTAGGCATTGCTTTGAGTAAAACCAAAAGGCTTGACTGTATGGCTATGTTCACACGGCTGATTCACGCCGTAATTGCGGGACGGATTTCGCCCGCAATCACGACGTGTGCGCGGGGGGGATGGGAGAGGGGCGCGGGCGGCATAGACCCATAGGCCCATAAACTTTCATTATCCACGGCGCGTATCCCGCCGGGATAATGTGCATGTTACTTTCTCCCCGCTCGCTGTATTTCGCAAGCGGGGAGAGGAGACGGAATCCATAGTTCTCTATGAGAACTTTGGATTACAGTAATGACTGGGACGGATTTCAGCCGTATTTGCGTGCAGTACGGCGATCAATACGGACTGAAATCCGTCCCAAAATCAGCCATGTGAACATAGCCTAACTGTAACAGCTCTGTCCACACGACTAGTATTTCAAATAGTAATCCAGGCGGATTCTGACATGAAATACTCATGTGAAGCTGAAGGAAAACGATTCCCATTGTCATCAATAGGAAATATGCGTTGTAGTTCATTCAACTCGCATTTTTGGAGGTTGGTTTTCAAAACTGATGTACAGTAAAAAAACTTAGAACATGTTCTCTGGCTGTACTTCACATGGAAAACATATGGAAATTTACTATTGATGTCAATGGGGACGGCTAAAAACCTCATGTAACACACGGCCGAAACATTTTTATGTGGTTTTTAACGTGGATCTGCGTCCAAAGCCACATAGAAATCAATGGGACATGTTTCTGTCCGTAAACTGGAAGTAAATCAAATCTGAAAAAAGACCCTAAATCCACATGTAAAATACTTGTTAATAACTCGTCGGACAAAGCGGTTTTCAGCGGCAGAATCCAGCGAGTAAATTTTACTCGTCGTGTCAACCTCTCCTAATTGGGTACCCAAAACAATGGTGATATCCAGTGGGGAAAAAAGTATTTAGTCAGCCACGATTTGTGCAAGTTCTCCTACTTAAAAAACAAAAAAAAAAAAAAATGAGGCGTGTAATGTACCTCATAGGTATACCTCCATGGGAGGGACAAAATGAGAAAACAAATCCAAAAAATCACATGGTCTGATTTGGCAGCACTCCATGTTACCATAGTCTGACATCTGGTAGACCTACCTATGATGTTTTGAAGTTCTGGACTTGAAGGTTTCTGTTTTTTTTTTTTTAAATCTATAATTAATCTCACTATGGTTTACGCCATGCATGCGCGCTAGTCCAGGTGACCGACCGCTTCTATAATGTAGCCACCCACTACCCTCCCGAAACACATTGCCACACTACTTTGTATAGTGTGATTTTTCATTGGGGGTGGGCCATGGGCAGCTACTGTAAGGAAGCATTGGCCAGCCTGCCAACTAGCACACATGCCCAATAGATAATCTAATGAGCGTGTGTGCTAGTAATAATTAAGGCCAGCGCTTCCATAATACATGCTGTATTAAGGGAGGATGATCTGAATGGAACATCCTCACTTACGGACATGCACATAATAATATAAAAATAAATGTAAAAAAACACGCACATACGAACATAACACATGAATAAAGTTTATACATACAGTCTAGACCATACTGGACAACCCCATAAAAATACTACTTGGTTTTAATTTTTCGAGATCATGGATCTGGCACTTGGGTATTACTGCTAGAAACATTATTTGTTAAATCATCATTTAAAGGTGAATTTTTAAAGTAATATATATCCTATCCTTTCAATTAACTTGTTGTTCAAAGTCCATAAAAAAGTGATAATTCCTTCAACATTCTATGGACAATGTTGCAATTATGTATATAATGAATTCTGTAATGAAATATTAAAATATTAATACCTAGGCTCAGTTTGATATTGCTGTTGCAAGTGAGATCATGGCTATACTTGCCCTAACCAATAACCTACATGACATGAAGGAAAGATTCGGAAGGATGGTGGTAGCCAGTGACAAAAAAGGACAGCCAGTGACAGCAGAAGACCTGGTAAGAATTTTTCCCTGTTTAAATGCTTCTCATTTTATCAGTGCAAGGAAGATCAATAGGATTGTGTTGCACATGTTCCGAGAAACCATAGACCTTTTTAGCCTAGCTCATCCACTGAGCTCAATAATATGCAATAGTAATTTATGTTCAATGAGTCAATCTGACAATGATGCATACAAATGATGTTCACTTCTACATTATGTAGAAGTTACAGGCATATTCCATTGTACGATACCGATTCAAAAACTTGTCTAAACATGAGTATAAGTCACCATACCATAAACATGTACCAATATGAAGTATAATGACTCTACAATAATTACCATATATAGATTTTTATTCCAAAAAATACATTATAAATGCAAAAATTCAGCTATCACAACTGAAACAACCTTAAAAACATTTAAAAACACAAAATACTCCCCAATACAAATATTGGTGACACATCCCTCACCCAAAGTTAACAAACAGTAAATTGGAAAGACGCATAATAAATATACACATAACAGATGAAGTGATCAAAAATGCACCAAACCAAAAAATTATAATACAAAAACCTATATTTTAATTCATTACCAAAGTGGTGGATATGTCACCAAGGAAGGTATTAGCCTCGACGCGTGTTTTCGCCGCCAGCTTTCTCAAGAGGCTGATACCCCATTGTACGGACTAAAGACTTGAATGAGGGCTGCAGGACTATGACTCTCAGAGCAGAAATCCAACACGAATCCTTCATCCGCTCTCTATGTGCAGCTTGGCATAAACAAAGTGGGTATCGCTTCAGCAGCTGCTCAACTGGTTGGTAAGCTCCAGTTCAAATCATTGCTGACATCTATTTCAGCCTGTTCTCACTCTGTATTCCCCTGGCTGCTAGGATCTAACCTCTTGTGGCTCTCCTATTGTGTTCCCTCGCTGCTGAGCCTTACATTGGTTCTCACTCATCCTGTGCAGTTTCATAGACCGATACTTTAGCTCATTCTCCATATCTCCTATGGCTTGAACTGAGCACGCTCCACCAACAAGCTGACGTTGCGCTATGGGTCATAACCCTGGGCAGTGTTTTATGTAAAAATCACTTCTTTGGCCAGCAGTTGATGAATGGGAAGCTTGTTGAAAGTTCTAATAACTGTAGGTTGAGAATTTCTATTGTGTACGACACTATCAATAGTAGTCAAGTTTTGTATACTGAAACCCTTTAAAGTGGGTGTACAGCAGTTCAAAAAATGGATAATATATTTCAAGGGTGCCACACCTGTTGGTGGGTTGTTTCTATCATTGCAGCTCAGCTCTGTTGTGAATGGGGTTATACTGAAATATAGCTTGTGGTCAGGTATGACACTAGGTTTGTTACTATACAATGCCTTTACAATCAGCAATGGCGATAGAATACTGTATCTTTCTTCAAAAAGAAAATTTGCCAATGAAATTTATATAAAGATATTTGGGTGTAGAAAAGGATGTCTGACTCCCTGGTTCCCAGCCTCCTTTCTGTTGCAGATTATTCATAGACTGAGAAGAGGGCTGGCTTGGCATAGAACAGAGGAAAACAGCTAGACCCCAACCAGCAAATTACTCTCACGGTGGGGTGAGGGCACCCTTTCTTTGTTGGGGCCAGTGACAAATATACAGTGAAGGAAATAATTAATTGATCCCTTGCTGATTTTGCAAGTTAGCCCACTGACAAAGACATGACCAGTCTATAATTTTAAGGGTAGGTTAATTTTAGCATTAAGAGATATAACATCCAAAATAAAATCCAGAAAATAACGTATAAATTTATTTGCATTTTCATTGAGAAATAAGTATTTGATCCTCCTGAAAAACAAGACTTAATACCTGGTGGCAAAACCCTTGTTGGCAAGTACAGCAGTCAAACTTTTTTTTTTGTAGTTGATGATGAGGTTTTCGCATATGTCAGGAGGAATTTTGGTCCACTCTTTTTTGCAGATCATCTCTAAATCATTAAAATTTTGAAGCTGTCGCTTGGTAACTCGGAGCTTCATCTCCCTCCATAAGTTTTCTATTGGATTAAGATCTGGAGACTGGCTAGTCCACTCCATGACCTTAATGTACTTCTTTTTTAGCCACTCCTTTGTTGCCTTGGCTGTATGTTTTGGGTCATTGTCTTGCTGGAAAACCCAGCCACGACCCATTTTTAATTTCCTGGTGGATGGAAGGAGGTTATCACTCAGGTTTTTAAAGTACATGGTTCCATCCATTCTCCCAGTGATGCGGTGAAGTAGTCCTGTGCCTACAGCAAAGAAACTCCCCCAAAACATTGTTTCCACCTCCATGCTTGACAGTATGGACAGTGTTCTTTGGGTCATAGGCAGCATTTCTCTTCCTCCAAACACTGCGAGTTGAGTTAATGCCAAATAGCTTAATTTTTGTCTCATCTGACCTCAGCACCTTCTCCCAATCACTCACAGAATCATTGGCAAACTTCAGACGGGCCTCCACGTGTGCATTCTTCAGCAGGGGGACAATGCGGGCACTGCAGGATTTTAAACCATTACGGCTTAATGTGTTACCAATGGTTTTCTTGGTGACTGTGGTCCCAGCTGCCTTGAGATCATTAACAAGTTCCCCCCCCCCCGTGTAGTTTTAGACTGATCTCACCTTCCTCATGATCAAGGATACCCCAAGAGGCGAGATTTTGCATGGTGTCCAGATCAATGATTGACAGTCATTTTGTATTTCTTCCATTTTCTTACTGTTACACCAACAGTTGTCTCCTTCTCGCCCAGCATTTTACTTATGGTTCTGTAGCCCATTCCAGCTTTGTGCAGGTCTATGATCTTGACCCTGACATCCTTAGAAAGCTCTTTGGTCTGGCCCATGTTGTAGAGGTTAGAGTCTGACTGATTAACTGAATCTGTGGACAGGAGTGTTTTATAAAGGTGACTATTTAAGACAGCTGTCTTTAATACAGGTAATGTGTTGGTTAGGAGCATCTGTAGGAGCCAGAACTCTTAATAGTTGGTAGGGGATCAAATACTTATATTTCTCCGCAAAATGCTAATTTATACAATGTGATTTTCTGGATTTTATTTTGGATATTCTATCGCTCAATGTTAAAATTAACCTACCCTTAAACTTATAGATTGTTCATGTCTTTGTCATTGGGCTAACTTACACAATCAGAAAGGGATCAAATACTTGTTTCCTTCACTGTACATAGCTAACACATTTTAGACCTGTGCAATGTATTGGACGTCTAAGGTGATTTGGCAGTTATCACAATGATGTAGTATCATTGGTACTGGAGTAGGAACGTAACATAAAATCATGGTTTTGGAAAACCTGTATGTTCATTGTTTAGGCGTTTCTTGTTTCCTTTTGTTGGATTTATGCTTGACAGTCGTGTGAATAATGGTATACTATTTAGGGTCCTAAGGCATGTTGAATGGTTTTTTTCAATGCATATCAGAGGAATGCACAGTATATAAAACTGGAATGAACACTCATTATTTGAAAAAAAGAATAAAATGCACCACAGGAAATATCTGGTTTAAACAGTTTATTTCTTATCCTTTGCCAAATTCTTTTTGTCTAATAAACAGTGTAAGCATAGATCTGCTGGGAGTTCTGTTAGACTCCAATTTGATTGACGGCTGCCACCTTGTTGTATCAATTAAGTTAAGTGGATCTGACATAGATTAGTCGCTCAGCTGACATTTGATATATTAACTTAATATGGCCAAGTTTGTTTAATAAAGCGCGCAGAGGATTTCCTCTTGGTTTAATGTTGGCTGTGCCATATGCAACTGATAACGCTTCAGTATTTGTGGACATTTAAAACATTTTTCATTTTTAACCCTTGCTTTGTGGTCTTTTATTGGCCGAAAAGGACTAGATTAGCGAAGCACAGTGAATGATTACCAAGATAAAACCACACTGTACTTATTAGAATTCCTTAGCATTGTGGTTTTTATGTGTTTTTATGAGTTTTACTCACTGTGGAACTCCTAATTTACTAAGACATGTTTTAAGTATAACAGAGTTTTGTGGTTTCTATTGCTCAATAAAAAAGTCTTTGCTACTAACTGGGGGAACTCTTGTCGCTCCCTTTTGAGAATTTGGTTTTCCACTAGGTTTGAGCTAGAGAAGTTACGGGAAGAACTTCTGCATAAAAATAATGCATACACTAAAGCAGAAATTCAGAACATATGTGAGGGTTGTACTGCAGAGCATGTGCCACACAGCTTCATAATTATTTTAAATTGACTAAATCCATTATTCATTAAAGTAAATGTAAAAAGGAAAAAACAAACAACTAAGGGGGACATGCCCAAAAAGTGGTGTTTCTATGCCAGTTTTGGGCGCATTAAATCAGTGTAAAGTCCGCCTGAAAGTCTGATACTTTATAAAAATTGGCGTCGGGTATACCTTGCATAGATTACTTAATGCACCTAAAATAACACATCGTATCAAAAAAGGGGGCACTGCTCAACACTCAGCACATAACATATCATTGGTAGTATATGGTAAGCGTCTATCGAGGCTCATTGCCCGACGGGGGCACAAAACATATGAAGGCTTCTCAATAGGTGCATTTCGTGATGCACAGTGCACCATATTTAGGCGCATTATAAAGTGTTGTTCCCGGCGTATAATGCGCCTAGTTTTGGTGTACGACAGTCCATTTACAACAAGAATATGGCGTAAAAAGTTGGTTTGCCGCAAAATAGAGCAAAAAACTGGCGTTGGCGTGTAGGGACATGTCGCCCTAAATGTCCATATGCAGGGGGGGTTTTTTTGCCGATCTTTGACATAAATGGCAAAATCTGTTTTCCTGTAACTACTTCAGTTTTCAACTGGCACCCTTTTGAGGTTGGCAGAGAATCACTAAGGAGCATGGACAGCATTCTACCATCACATTGCATTCAGATAGTGGCAGAGCTTGTGTTGCAGCCATTTGCCTTACAGCAATCTTTCTGCTGTATTGTATTTTTTTTGTTAATTTTTTGAATTCTAGATTCAAAGAAAAGGAGGATACTAGCAAGACGTAGGATTTAGTTTTTGTGTATTTTATACTTTTATTGTTCCTTTACTTATTACTGCTCCTTTTAAGTGGTCCTCAAATGTCTATGGTACTTATTAGCCTGTAGGGGTATGATAGGAGCAGCAGGTTTGGATTTCTTTACTTTTTTAAAATTTTTTTGAGTTTTCACTTTAAGTATACTGCATATAAGGCTTTAGTTTGATAGGGTATCATCAAATGGTTTAAATTGGTGTAAGTAGATGCTGAAAGGTGTACATAGTTTTAGAATAACGTTTGATGCAATTCATGGGATACAGTTATTTTTTTTTACAGATATATCATACTTTTGACTAAAGCATGTTTAAAATTAGGAAATGTCAGTTATGATATAGTATATATCTCTGCATCGGTAGATGTAGTATATTATAAGATCTGTTTGTATACCTAATGTTTTAGTGCAGTGTTTCTCAACTCCAGTCCTCAAGACCCACCAACAGGTCATGTTTTCAGGATTTCCTCAGTATTGCACAGGTGATATAATTGTCAGTGCATTCTGTGGGAGATCCTGAAAACATGACCTGTTGGTGGGTCTTGAGGACTGGAGTTGAGAAACACTGTTTTAGTGGATGTTGCATAGCAAACTAAAACTGAACTGGAAGGACACGAGGGGGAGTGGAGGTGAATTCGAGTCATAGCAACTGTTACAATTGGGGTAACTTGGTATGTGTCAGATCTTGGAATATCTGGCTATCATACTTTATTATCACTGTCTGATTTACACCTAGGGGAGATATTTCATATTTGTTCCAGTTGGAATTGCACAACACCTATTGTTGGCCCCATCTAAGTCAAACTTTCCATAGGTTTCCCACAGTAGCCAAATATACAGGACACTAGAACGGTTTCTTATTTCTTTCCTGCCACAATAAACCCCTAGAGAAGTTGTTCACAAAGCTGGAGGGTGGTGTATGTGTATTCACTTCCGTACAAAATCGGAGAACAATTTATTTACACACTTTTCCCAGAAATTTATTCTTCATTGCTCAACGGTTGAGGGATTTTTGTGGCTATACCAGGCTATTAGAATAGCGTTTTATAAAATAACCAAGGCACTTCAACATTGAACCTTTCATTTGCACAATGATCAAAACAACAATGACTGTAGCTTAGAGACAGATACAACTAAATGCTCTGAAGGTTGCAACAGTCAGCAATTAGTAGAAAGTGTACAGACCTTTAATATCTGCGGCCACAGGACATTACTTGTGTCTCGCACTGCTCTGGTATGATTTTCATCCACTCTTCTACTAGTTTCGGCAATGGTTCGGTGACTCTAGTGGGTTTCTTGGCCATAAACTTGCCGCCAAGGATTTTTCAGAGGTTTTCTATTGGGTTTAGATCAAGACTCTGGCCTGGCCACTTTATTATGTTTTCAGTTTCAAGGAACTGTTTTACCTGTTATGCTGTGTGACAGGGGGCCATTGTTCGGCATGAGAATTGCCGGGTAAATGAGTGATGAACACAGGAAAGGAGGCACATATTTTAGAAGAAGGTTTTGATAAACATTTGCATCCATTCTGCCTTGTAGCTGTTAACGAGGCCCAACTCCTGCTGCCAAAAACATTCCCCAAACTATTTCACTTCCTTCTCTTTTCACGGACTTCTTTACACACATTTGGTTCAGCCTTTCCCCAGTTTGACGACAAACAACATTTTTCATGGAACCCAAATAAATTAAACTTGCTTCCATCATTAAAGTGAACATTGGAGCACTTCTCCTCTCTCCACACAACATGAGCAAAGGTTAGTCTTGCCTTTTGATTATGCCTGGTAATGATTGGTTTGATCACTGCAGAGTGGACTTTCAGTCCAAATGCTCTTAAATATCGAGACAAGACAGATCCCTTCCCTGTTCAGTGCTGAACTGGTGATCAATTTCGGCTGCAGTATTGGACCATTTGCCTGTGAAGATTCTCCAGGTTATCCTGTTCTCTCTTGCATGTCTTTCGTTAACGACCAGCCTTCTTCTGGGACTTAAATGAGAATGGCCAATAATTTTGACTCTCTTATTTCCAAGCTATCATAATGATTATTACCTTTTATAAATTTGGGGAAAAATAGATGCAAAAACTTATAGTTAAAGTTATCATCAATTTCAATTACTCATGCTGCCATGAAAATCATTGTTGGCGGTGCAATAATGATGGTCTTTTGAATTTGATATGGAGGAATTGCCTCCCGGACTGTTTAAAAGGATCAGAACCACCTATTTTAACCACCAATCATTTTATGGTAGGCTCAATAGATTTTCCATATAAATTTCCATTTCTTTATACTAGTGGGGAACTAAAACCATGAGCTAGAATGCAGTTGTCATACACACACGGTAGTCGACAGCATGGGTATTTATTTTCTGTCAAAAACACAATGATCTATACACTGCTGATGTACTGTGTAGGGTCAGACTGGTCTAAGGGAGGGTCCACAAATGAACCCAAGCATTAACAATACAACTTATTGCCACGTTCTGGGAGTTAAAGCATAAGTTGCCCACCCCTTTCACTTGTATGCAGTGATAACGGCATGGTATAAAATACAAGTAGATGGTGTTCTGTTCTTTTGTGTTAATAAACAATGTACATAGGTTATTTAAAGGGGTATTCCCATTTAATTGATTATGCGTGTTTAAAGCTAAAGACTATTGCCCAAATATGTTGCTCGTGTTCTCGCTTCCTTCAGATGTAGTAGCAGTTCTATCTGCTACTTGGTGTAAAACATGCATCCATAGAATTGTGGCCACACCTCCTCTACTCTAGCAGGCTGCAGCAGTGTCCATAATGGTGGATGATCAACTCCTTCTCTTGTTTCTTTATCTGCAGAGTTCAGTAGCTGCTTTACATTTTGTTCTAACAAACTTTTGCACTGCTGCTTAGAAACCTCTATCACTAATGTCCCTCTAACAGGCTCAGCTAGGAATAGCAGAGCGAATATGGCACTCACTGCTGTAGACCAGCCCACATCCTAACCAGGAAGCGGGAGCCTAAAGCTGGCTGCAGCTCTGTGAAACAGCATGGTTACAACAACCCTTAAAGTACAACGCTGATGTTGTGTGCATCCTGCTTTTAGTACTTTGTTTACTGATGTACAAGCAGGTCAGCAAACCATTTAACCCAGCCATCAATCTATGTAGCTGATATTGTTAGTGCATTGAACCCTAACGTCTAATTTCATTCTTGGTTCCATGTTTTCAGGGTATTACTGGTGCTTTGGCTGTATTGATGAAGGATGCCATAAAGCCAACTCTGATGCAGACATTGGAGGTAAGTGGAAACCTTGTTAACATGCGAGGTGTTTTAGGTCACCTCTTTTCACTGCAGTGTTTTTGTCAGCATGTTTAACAGTTGCATCATTTGTTAAATCATAAGGAACAAATGGCTTTAATTGGATAATACCTGTTTTCCTGAAAATGTAGGATACTTGTAAGATGTTCATTCAAGAATGGTAAAACGATATCATTTCGGTTTTCATGTTCTTATATTTAGAGCTGGACAGGTGGTTGTTACTTATTGTCTATCAGATGCTTATTTGATTAACAGGCTTAAAAGTACTGTTCTAACAAAAGGACTGGGTGGTAAAGTAGTATGTTCTTTACATATTGTTATCAGAACCAGTAAATATCCGTTCTATTTAGAATGTGGTCACTATACAGTGTGGTGTCGAAATGCCTGAGTGTGTTTTCCCAGTCAAGTTGCAAGTTGTGTATTTGCACTTATAGATACGCTGTATCTAGTGTCTGATTCTGAATACAGTAAGTGCACTTCTTGATGGATTCAAGTGAACTACAGACAGAGTGACAAGTACCATTGTAATGGAATCTGCTTGAAAAGCACAGTGTATCAGTTACAAGAACATAGTGTTTCGACACTCCCAGCTAACTTTTTCACCAGCAATGAACAAGTGCTTGCATTGCAGTAAATGGTGACCTGGGTGATCTCGGTTTGTTTCACAGCGGCGTTTAAGCTGATATTGTTGTCTAGAAATGTTGAGTTTACGCAGTTCCATCTTTGTCATTAGTCGCGCAAGAGCAAAGTGAAAATTAGTAGATTCCAAGATCCATGATATGTTAATGGGTTGAAAGTTTTTGGTGAGGAAGTTCAGGTTCAGTTTTCTGTCTTGGCACTTATGTCTGATTGCCATTTTTGTCCGTCTGTATGTTACCGCTCAAACAAAAGTTTAAAGCCTGTAGGTAGTCGGTGTTCCGTGATAACTCTCTTGCCGTACCACCAACTGAAGGCCTCCATGACTGCCCTTTTACTACTCCTATTACACCTATTGTTAAAATGGAGACACCATTATTGTACTACAAGAAATACTTGGGGTCTCATAAGGCAAAATGTTTGGCCGCAGCGTTTTTTAATGTGTGATTTGCCCCAGACACGTAACGGCCTAGGCTATGTAAGAGGAGGTAGAATGGAGGAAGAAGCTAGGAGCGGTCTTAATTATATGTCTTCTCTCGACTCAGCCCTCGACCTGTTCGTGTGTAGGTTAGCAGGGATGGGGACAACATGGCAGAGAAACAGACTTCCGCATTGTAGGGAATCCATCTGATCAGAGTTAAGTCCGGTAGCGTTGCACACTCAACTCTTGCGGCTCCGTGTCTCAGCCCCGTCAAACATCTAGTGCATGGCTTAGCAGGGTACTCCAGACAAGGATGGTGTGATAGATACATACAGATGTAGCAGCATTCTGTGAAGACCACAGATTTGGAGACGAGTTTGAAACTGACTTGCGAGTCAGCTACATGAATAAAGTGACTACCAAACTGTTTCTGTGTGGGGATGAGATTAAGCAAGGTTTCGTGTCATGCTTGCAAAGACAATCACAGATGATTTGAGCAGATACAGGACGCCGCTTCCTGGTCTCCCACACATAAGTAATATATAATCTACACAGGTGTCCATTAGTCCCTCCTGTCAGGTCTCCGTGGCGAGATGTGCCGTCTAAATGATAGAAACCAGTTGGGTGCTATCAGGCGCTGCACATATAGGAGAGAATGTACTAGTGAATTAGTTTTGCTTTAAACACAACTCTGAAACAGTGAGCAAATATTAAGTTTGTTGTTCGATTATGAAAAGGTTTCGTATCGTCCTAGTTTGTAGGGACATTAACTGTAGTTTTCAATAGAATATATCAATGGTGGTAGTCCTCTGTGTATTTGTTAGTGTTGTGACCACCACGGGTGGTAACATGTTGTTACAAAGATATATTATTAATGGAGACTAAATAGTAAGAGTTTAATAAAATTAAAAGAAAAGAAAATGTTGAGTTCAAAAATTCCCCTGTGTTGCCATTTTACAAATTTAAATAATGAATGAGAAGCTGTAAAACATATCGTGTAATTGGTATCAGCCGCATGCATAAATGTGTCTGACTCTATGTGTAAGTATATAACATTATTTATCCTGTATTGGTTGAATGACTACCATTGAGGAAATAAAGTGGCCTGTGCCGCAAATGCGTTTCTGTGTTTTGGTCATTTTCGGTCCCACAAATTTTGACATAAAATGTGTCTTCACGAAGTGTGCATATATTGCCACACTAAATAGAATTTATAACTCACATATGCTAGGTTTTGAAAGGTCTATAGATGAAGATATAATTATTGGTTGGTTGACGCTGTAACTCCAAATTGAAATTAAATGAAAGAAAAGTTTTGTTTGTGTGTGTTTAAGAAGTGCCAAGAAAGAGCATAACGTGTGAAACGAGAGCTACATAAGACAAGAAGCCTGTTGCAAAAATTGCTTCATGTGCTCTTTTCGTTTTCCACTACTATTCCACCCTTGTGTTTGGTGGGTTTTTCCAGTTTCACAGTGATAGACCAGTAATGGCTTGCAGTAGTAATTGGTCCCATTAAAAAGTATATTTTATGCCACAAAAATCAAGCTGTCAAATGGCTATACCGACAGAAAAATAAAATTAGTTAGGGCCCGTCTACACAGTGTGGTTTTACTGTCGCATCTTCAGTCGGTTTTCAGATTTTGAAAACGGGTATGTAAACCATCCTAATAGACTTCAAATAGACAATTCAGTGTGTCTTGCGATCTAAACGGCTCGGATTTTCTGATGGTCGGATGTCAAATCCACCGGTTTTCCAAAAACTTGTGGGAATTGATAAATTCTGTTTGCCGCTTCCGCGATTGTACAGCGCTATCTCAAAGTGTGTATTGTTCATGTTTAGGGGGATGGCTGAAGTCGTAAAGACTGCGGTCAATAATCGACAGGTGACGGCGTCAAAAGAAAAAAGAAAAAAATGCATGTAAATTACTAGTTCTGAATCGTTAACATTCACTAATTGTTACCGGTAGTTGTAAGTCTAGACGCTAGTATGGACATATTCTTATTGCTTTTGGACGGCAGGGAGGAAAATATGAAAAAAATTTAAATTTCATTCAAATAGTGGTTGAAAATTTTATGTTTGAACTGTACGCATTGTTCACGATTTATTGTGTTTTCAGGTTCAAAAATTATTTGAAATCCCAATGCAGAAAACATGCTATTCATTTCAAAGTTACAAGCTTTAGGGGATGTGGTGCTCTATTTCATCTATGTGCTGTGAGTAATGTGAGAAGATTAGGAGGATAAACCAGAGCGCCATTTTTATGTTGGCGTTAGTTAGTCGTAAGTGTCTTACTTTTCTGATCTTTAGAAAAATGTTTCTTCACGCCAATACTGTTTTTGCTTTTTAGAGGCGAGTGTGATAGTGTCTATCCTATAACAGATACTCCATGTGCTTCAACTCGCGTTATAGTCAGGCGCTTTTCTTTTCTTCATATTGTCTATGGTTCGTGATTTTTCTGTGTTTCTTTTTCTTGAAGCCTTCTATAGCCAGAAAAAGGACAGTATATGGGAGTTTTCCAAGAGCTATTGTAAGTCTGTTTGTTACACTGCAGTGTAATGTAAAGTGTCGGGTCATGTTTTCATCAGAATGTTTGGCGACCCAGGATCACTGTCCTAACTCAGTTACTTGAGCACGTAGTGACGTGTATTTAAGTCGCCAGATTAAAACATCTTGTTTATGATAAACTATGTAATTTATGTATATAGGTAGCGGTTGACAGAATGGACATGCCTTTGTACGTGTTGAATGTGTGATCAGATGAAATATGTGCAATACTGTACTGCACAGAAGATGCTTACGGACACTGTTTAGGGACATGAGAAATTCACCACAAATATTGGTTCGGTGAACATAGAGAAAACTTTAACAATGTGAATTATTTTATTTTTTTTGTAAGTATTAGACCAAACTCTAATAAATAATGTATTATTAGACAAATGGATGTTGGTTGTGTAGATTTGTGGGTTTGTTCTGTTAGTTTGGTATGGTTTATAGATGATTT
Organism: Phyllomedusa bahiana; assembly: GCA_025379985.1. NCBI lineage: Eukaryota > Metazoa > Chordata > Amphibia > Anura > Hylidae > Phyllomedusa > Phyllomedusa bahiana. Next base: position 118,689 of record JAODAL010002747.1, read on the forward strand.
ATTGTGCTATGTCTTCGCTTCCTGCTTTTTAATGATTAGTTTAATGGATCACATTAACTAATGTAGCCTGCTTGGAGGTGGGTAAGCTCGGTTGGTGTTACAGCGATTTTGTCGTTCCCTGGGCAAATGGATGACAAAGATCAGCTTTATATGGCGCAGAAGCCCAGTTCTTGTCCCGGTCGTTTATTGTGCCGAATGGTTAGCCGCTAACGTACGTCCCGTACAAATAATATAGACAAATAACTCCTGCTCGTTTCCGAGCATCTAACTAAACAAAAGTTGTCGCCTTACTACTTGTTCTGGTAGTTGGTTGCTTGTGGTGTAGCCTGTAGGCCCGCAGCTTCCTGGACTGTAATCTTAGGCGGACACACACTGCCACAAGTCAGCTGACTAGTTGGCGTATACTAGCGACGAGAAACCCTGGCACTGGAATCCTGGGGGTAGCAGCACCCACCGCCAGGCTTCTTGAATGCTCCGGTAAAAGGCGGACCCGGACTAAGCGGTGTTTCCCAGACAGCTAAACCATTGTGACAAAACATGTTGTCCAAGCCGCCTAATGGAGCGTGACACAAACGGAAAGTGCGGCTTCTACCCCACCCAGATGGCCAGGTCTCTCGTGTCCTGTATTATCTCTCGCCATACCTTGAGCGAGAACTTGGGGCCTATGTATACCCCGTTTATCACCTTGCCCTTTGGGGCCTTACACCGCCTTCATCTATTAAGCTGTTACCGAAAGGGGACAATTTCAATCCAGTGAAATATTCTTATTTAGATTGTGTTCAATTGTAGTGTTATCTATGTTGTAAATTGTGAACTTCTGTGAGAAAAGGGTAAGCTGTGTGTAAGAATTTAAGTGATAGCCAGTATGGTTTGATTAATCTTGTTTTTCTGAGAAGGTAAGTAGAAGTCTGGACATAGATGTCACCAGGTGAAATAAAGTCACTTGAATTCATAAATATACTTTGTAGTTGACTACGAGACTGGCGTGAGGACCAGTGATTTATGCTCTGAATGAACCGCAGTTCTAATTGGAGCATAATCCTTTAAAATGTGCAGCTCTGTTTGCCGTACCGCATCATAAAATACATTAAACCATTCCTATAAAATCCCCTTAAAAGTTAAGAGGCACTTCCATGGTTCACTGGAAAAAGTGAATAGTTCACTCTTTCAGAGGATCTAGCAAGCCTTGTATCTGTTTATTACAAAAGCAGGTTTTATCTGAAACATTTGAGAAAGACCCAGATGACTTCCTAGAACAAAAAGATAAATGCTTATGTAAATACAAATTCCTTTTTTTTTTTTTTTTAGTCAATCCATTTTGAGCTGTACTTTGAATGAGAGAAAAAAAATGCTCTTTATTTCCCCCCCTTCCTCTGAATCAACAGGAGAAAATAGGATTTTAACATTAAACCATTTTTCTCAATATCAACGTAATTCCTGTGTTTCAACGTGATGGACACTTGTCTTGTTTAAAAATTAGTATGTAACTCTGCTGTGCTTCAAGAGTTGAAGGCACAGTAGGGGGTTAAAGAGTTAGGTTATGGTCTCACCATTAGTCAGGTGGTTCTCAATTTTAGTAATATGACAAATATGTTACAAGGTTGTATATTACAGATCACAAGATAAGTAAAGCGCTCTCCAACCAAGTATGAATGACCATCTAGAATCCAAAAATTAATCACTAGAAAAAGATGTAAAACAACCTTTTTATAGGCTAGTAAAATACAGACTAACAATAATCCCATATGATGCCAAAGAAAAAGGCTTACACACTAAGAAAGAAGACAGATAAATACACACCTCAAAGGGGTAGGAGCCAAAGTATCCGTCCTTTATACCCTATTCTACAGACTGCCTATCAAAAAATATGGGGACACCGTCCCAGTAAGGATGGCCCCACCTGGAACCTTGACTATAACATCCTGGTGTTCCCTGTTAAACGGGGGCCCAAAGGATACTAATCCAATGAAAAAGCACCCCCCCCCCCGCAAAAAAAAAAAAAAAAGTCCTGACACGTTTCCGTCCTAAGTTCTACAGAAATTCCTCAGGGGACTACAGAATGTATGTAAACAATAGGGTCAAGGATAGTCAATAAGGACACAATTGCATAGACTGCAGGAACACAATCAGACAAAATGTCCTGGATGTAAATTTATATATAATCATTGACGAAAGCAGAGGCTCAAAAGGCCAGGATGGGGGTGTAAGCATGGTTAATAAACTGTACCCAGCAACAGTCAATATAGGACATGTACCTAGCCAGAACTTACATGCCACTTACAATGAACTGGAGCCGTTTAGGAGTGGGCTGCTGTCATTGATATCTCTAGAGTTCCCGCACCTGCAGTTGCTTGAATCATCTGTAAACTGCAAACCCAGTCAGAAAAAGTTCACACACCGACTGATGTGTCCATAAGCTCTCTCCAGTGGTAAGCTAGCTATGGCCAGAGTTGGTCACTATTCAAAATAGGCATGAAACATTTAGTTAGCTCAACAATAGATAAGTCTTTCAGTACCTTATTTTAGAGTAGCATGGAGACTCCCTAAGTCAATTCAACTTGGGAGAAAGGTGGAAACTGCTTCCAAACTAGTATTGACTCAGCTCGCTGGTCAATAACAGAGTTCTGATGGCTTCCAGCTTATTTCTTAGAAAACATCAAATATCTATTGATAATCCATTAAAAACACTTATGGTAATAGGGAGAGGAGGTTGCGATTCGAGTATCAGTGCGGAGAGTTGCTGACGCGTTCGAATGTTTTTAGATGGTCTTGTCATGGGTGCCCATACCTTACCCTGTGGGGGCTTACTTCCTTATATAGGGGTTGTCCCCCAGGATTATGGCTATGTTCACACGGCTTCTTAAAAGGGCGTATTTCGTGTCCGTAATCCGGCGCCGGAGGTGCGCAGAATTTACGGGCTGGAACGGGCCAAATTATTATTGTAATCTTCCCGACAGTTTCTCATAGAGAACTATGGATTACGTCTCCTCTCCCTGCTCGGCTAATCAGATGGGCGGTGGAGATAAGTTACATGTGATTACCAGCGGTGGTAATGCAGTCAATGTGCCTGGCCCCCAGCTCCCGACCCGCCACGACGGCTATTTAATTTGCGTGGGCGTTAATTACGTCCCGCTGTTGAAGGCCATGTGAACATAGCCTTACTCTTACATATTGCCCACTATAGTGAGAAATATTACATTGTTAATCTATTACAATTTAAAAACTTATTGATAAAAAGATGAACTTATTATAATTAATGTACTAATATAATAGATGCACTCAGTATAGTAGAGTCAAATCAGGAGTCTGTTTTACTATGTCAGCCTGCGTGGTGAGCGGTGTTCCTAATTAAAAATTTCCATCTTTGCCTCTCTTCTAGCAGTAATTTCGTCGTGTGTCTTTTATGGTTACCTCTCTGATGGACTGTCACTTTTTCGATACCTATGACTTTCATAAATGTGGTTTCGCTGTTGTGTACTTCAATAAAGTGCTTAGCTACAGCTAACATCCCTGGTTTCCATTCTGATTTATGCGATTCTGATAGGTGACATCTTATACGGATTTTTAAGTGTGAACTTGTGCAACCAACATATTGCACATTGCATTTAGTGCATGTTATTTGATATATTACATTTTTAGTTATTACGAGTTGTGTGTACTGTGTAGTTATTTTGGTATTGTGTTTCTTTGTTATAGATGAAAACAAAAGGTATTTGTTTTCTTGTAATTTATTTGCAACACAATAGTACATATAGCGATGTCCAATCTTGTGGCGAACGCCTTAGGATGTAGCCAGTTTTTTTCAGAATCATTATTTATGGATAAAAAAAAAGACTTGGGGAGATGGTGGATCCTATCGTGGACCCTCTTTTGGGTACAAAAGTAATGCCTTCACTCAATATTGTTGACAAGTTTCATTATATCTGTAAAGAATGGGCAAATGTTTTTTGACTATTATCTTGGGATATTGTGTGGAAAATGGGATTTTTTTGTTTTTTATTGGAAATGGATGATTTTTTATTTTTCTGTTTTTAGATTGTAGAGTTTCTTCACGTATTATATTCTTAGCTTTAGTTTTAGCTATATTTAATGTTTTGTCATCATAGCCTCTTTCGTGATGTTACGTTTTCTTGGTTAGAGTATTCAACTGTGGATGTTGTATTTCTTTTTATCCTGATTATCTACACTAATGGTATCTTTTTCTATTACGGTGGGGGATGACTTATAAAAGTAGCTAAAAGAAGCGAATTTTGTGCTCCCTTGCTTTGTCGATAGAATGTCCCATCAAACATAAAATAATTATGTTGCAAAAGAAATTGTGTAACAATGATTAAGAATTCTTTAACTGTATAGTTACTATATTTATCAAGAAAAATCTTTTAAAGCATATAGTGACCTATCATGAAGCATAGATGGGTCGAGGCTTTCTACATTCTATCTACAAAGCCAGGGAGCATCTATGGGGGCCAAATTTTCGCCCTCCCTGGCAAACATATACATGTGTATTTGGGAAAGTCCATATTTATTCTCAGAAGAAAACCCTTATTCCTCCCATATCAGGGGGTATGGGTGTTTAATTGACGACCTCCTCCTGATATGAGAAGGCCCAGAACACAACATCATTAATTTCATTCATTACGTTAACAAAAATCCGATGAATCTCCATTTTACTTATAAGTACCATTCTGATTGATTTTTTTGACATCACACTTGCAGCATCAGAAAATCAAACTATCACAGTTTGTATCCTTTTATAGAAGATTCTACAGCACATAAATTCGCTTCTTTTGCTAGTCAATGTGCATCCCCCACACGTAATAGACAAGATACCATTAGGAGAATATCAGGATAAAAAAGAGGATACATACATCCGCACAGTTATGAATAATCTGCCTAACCAAGAAAACTTAATAACATCACGTTTAAAAGAAAGAGGCTATGATGACAAAACATTAAATATAGCTAAAGCTGAGAATATAATATGTGAAGATTTATTTACGCAGAAGAATAAAAAATCATCCATTTCCAATAAAAAACAAAAAATCACATTTTCCACACACTATTCACCACAATTCCCCAAGATAATTAATATTGTCAAAAAACATTTGCCCATTCTATACAGACATTACTTGTCAACAATATTGAGTGAAGGAATTAATTTTGTACCCAAAAGAGGGTCCACGATAGGATCAACTATCTCCCCAAGTCTTTTTTTTTTATCCATAAATGATTCTGAAAAAAACTGGCTACATCCCCAAGGTTGCCACAAGTGGTTGCATAGTATATGTTTTGTTGACAATAGTATGTACAGGATACAAATTAACTTTTGTTTCATTCGTATTACAATAGATAAAATGACCAATATATCGTACATAAACGTGTAATACTTAAAAAATTGTTATGTTATATTCAAAATACATTGCCTAATGCGCGCAATGTGCAATATGTTGGTTGCACAAGTTCACACTTAAAAATCCGTATAAGATGTCAACTATCAGAATCGCATAAATCAGAATGGAAACCAGGGATGTCAGCTGTAGCTAAGCACTTTAGTGAAGTACACAACAGCGAAAAAGCACAGTTTTTGAAAAGTGAATAGGCTATCGAAAAAAAAGGGACAGTCCATCAGAGGAGATAGAAGAACTTAAGAATAAATTAATAGCGTAGAATGCAAGTGGATTTTTATATGTAGGAGCAGTCAGCAGAGCAGGCTTGAATGTACGTCCTGATTTGTTCTACTAGTACTGAATGCATTTTATATTTGTAGACTTATAGTAGTAGTTTTTTTTCATTAGTTTTTAAATGTTCGTGTTAAATGTATAGATTTAAATGTATTTTCTACTATAGTGGTAATTGTAAGAGTTAATCCTGTGGGGACACGCCTATATAAGGTTTGCCCAGTAGGGCTAAGCTATAGAATTGAGCTTAAGACTAGTCTAAATGGTGTGAAACGTCGCGTTGCGCAAAATCTCTCCGCACTGGTACTGGTATCGCATTTCCTTCTGTTTGTTGTTTTTCCTATACCATTTAGTGTTTTTAATGGATTATCAATATTTGATGTTTTAAGTAAATAAGCTGGAAGCATCAGAACTGTGTTGTATTGACAGGCGATAAGTGACTGGAGCATACTATTTTGAAAACTATTCAAAATAGACCCCACTCCATAGTGCAGAATCACTTCTTTGTTCTCACATTCAATCTGTGATATTGTATAGTTAAAAGGATATTCCTATTTCATTGATTAGCTTTAAACCAAAAAGGTAAATAAAGATTGTTCATTTTGATTTCTTTCGAGCGTTGAGGCAGTCTGTTGTCACCTGCTCATGTGCACGGGCTTCTCTAGGTTACCAACTGTGCTCTAATAGGCTGTAGAGCCCTGGCTCAGCTGGTGACCTCCCTTACTGCTGTTACTTATCAGCAGTACAAGAGCTGGTTTGTTTCTTGCTGATAAAATGTAACCCTTTAGAGCTATGGAGCTTTGTCCTGCTGCTTAAGCCCTCTATGTCACTCTATGAATAGCAGAGCCTCAATGTCAGTCACTGCTGTAGAACCACTCGCAGTCTGAACAGGAAGTGGGAGCCGGGAACACCCCTTTAAAGTGTCCCGCACGTTACTGAGTCCACCGTAAAAATGTTCTTTTAGGCCTCGTTTTCACACGGGCTTATTTCGTTGCGTATTTGCCGACGGATGTGACGATCGGTCGCAATCCGTCGGCATAATCCGTCCGAAAAATTAGTCCACAGGCCTATTTTCTATTGATTTCAATAGAAAATACGGCTATGTTCACACGAGCATAGTTCGTTCGGAGTTGCGCCGCGGATTGACGAACGCAATCCGGACGCGAAAAAACAATTCACATGTCAATTATTTCGGATGGATTCACCACCTACAATGATTTGTAGATGGTGATCCGTCGGGAAATCAGTTACAAATACGTGCAACTCTTAGTGGCACTTATTTGCAATCTGTATTTTTCAATGATTTAAGAACGTATTTACATGGAAATCCGTTGTAAATACTTTCTGAAAATAAGCCGTGTGAACGAGGCCTTAGGGATATACACCTTAGTGCAAAATCTCAAGTTTCCAATTTAAAACATTAATGTTGTATCCTGTTAGCTTAATTTTCTTGCAGGCTTCTCACTATTTAATCTGGGGAGAAGTAGGAGGAGACTTCAATTACAGCAAAGAGGGCTAACGATCTAGCTAAAATGACTTTAATATTTTACCTAAGCATTACAAGCCGTCTGTCTGTAGACTGATCTTTTCAGCTAATGGTCCTGTGATCATAGCAGCATCTATAGTGATTCAAACAAGCAGTGTCTCTGCAGTGTGAAAGAGCAGATAGTATTAGGGGAGCTCTTTAATAAAAGTTTTGAAAGAAAAGGCTTCATGTAAGTACTATACATAAGGCCCCAAATTAAAAGTTTTAAAAGGGCCCTTTTTACAGTTTTTTGTTTTGGGATTTTTTTGGGGTGTATTTTTTTGACTTATTAATGTAACAGACCTTTCTGTTGGTACAATTATGCTATACTTTTTTCTGGTTTTTTTTTTTTTTTTTTATAGGGTACTCCTTTTTTGTCCTCCGGACCTTTTGCAAACAGCCAGGCAGTTTTCTGTGCGGGAAAAAGTTTGCTTAAAGTTGGGGTAAAAATGGTTTGGGGTAAGTAAATACATGGTTCCTTCCATGGTCTATCTATTGTGCATAATTTGTTAAAAGGGGTTTTTTTTTAATAATCTATTTTTTTATGAATAGAATATGCTGTTCATATAAAAGCTGAACACTTGGCTAGAGACTTAAACCTAAAAGTTATAGAAAAATAGGAAGGTCCTAATTTGCAATAAAGTAGATAAACAACCAAAACACTTTTACCCCTGAAGACGCTTTTTAGGTGTAACATGCCGGGGAGCGATGCTAGTTTTTAAAAAACGGGCAGTTGTGTACATGTATGTTCGATACCCGCTGCAAGGGAAACCCAAAACAGTGGAAACCTTGGTAAAAGTATCCTTCCAAATTCTCCTCCTTATGCCAAACAGACTTTTCCCTGGGAAATTTAAAGGGATAGAATAAAGTTTTCATTTATTTAACAAAATGATTATTGTGATCCCTTTATACTCTCATGCCCAAAGACACCCTTTGGATAAAACCTGTAATAGCGGGGGTATGGCTGTAGCCGGCTGCAAGGCATCTTCAACGTAACTCTGCGGAGGGTTGAATATGGCGGACTTTGAAAGGTATACCAGAGTCCCAAGCCCCCTAAGACACCCTGTCTCACATTCTGAACGAACAGGCTACCATGCAGTCTATTCCCCAAGTAAGCCAGATCAGATGTAAAGATGCAGGGGAGACAGCGGCTATAGGAGTACAGCACTTATAAGAGATCCGAAATTGCTTGATAACAGAAGCCGTGTCGAGTGTCTGTGTGCGGCCAAAGCAGGCTCCTAAATCCTTTGTCCTCACTTGAGATAAATGGCTGAACGTTTTGCCATGTTATCTGTTGTGTCCAATGCCATGACACCTAGGTACCACTGTACTTTATCATAGTGATGTGAACACTGGTGTATAGGGGTTACTGGCTGTGCCTTCTCTATTATTCGGTTTACCCTTTGTGGGTGTAGTATGTTGTATTTGTGTTGTATATTTAATAGATAGAGAGATAGAGATTCAGATCTGAATGTTACTTTTGGGGTCATTAATTACATTAATTATAAAACATAGTTTATTACTGTAATTATAGTTTGGGAATTGGTTATAACCCAAAAAAAAGTCTTGTTTTTTTAGGGGACCCTTTTTGGACTTAAAAGATGGTGGGAGTAGATTTACTAATTTAAGTTTTTTTAGTATGATTTAGTTGGAGTAATTGAAACCTGTTTTTAATCGAGTTAATATAATAGTGCTATATGTCTCCACTAGGGTAATAAACCACAATTGTGGGGGAAACGATAATTAAAGGGGGTTTTGCCAAGAAGTGAGTTTTCTTACCCCTTTAATCTGTGAAGAGAAAATAAACAAACATGCTGCTTCACGGGGGGGAGGGGGGGGGGGGGGGGGGAGAAAACACCGAAACAGGGGAGTGTTGTCAATTCCCAAATTTCAAAAAGGGATTTTTCTATACAAAAGAAAAGATCTTTCCCACAGTCCGTTGCCAGTGTTCAAATTCCCTGTCATCAGTGCAACAGCAAGCTGGCCAGATCCCCTCCCGTCAGGGGGCTGGTCGGTCTCTGAAAAAATTTTAAGTAACTAAGGGGCATGTAAAGAAAGCTGTAGCTCTGAGGCTTCACTTTTTGTAATCATGTATATTTAGAAATGTGGTTACATTTTGGAGGATCCCACGTCAACATTACATCGTGACAAAACCCCTTTAATACTCTGTACCAATTAAACCACATCAAAGCCTGAATAAGTATGTTCTCTAGATATGTTATTTCCTGAAAGAACTTCACTTTTGGCAAAGAAAACTTAAACCTTAGGTTGGCTTTTTACACTGATTTCTTGAATTAAAGTGGTTGTCTCATGTAGACAATGCATATCTATATACTCCATTAGTGTGTATTAATAGAGGGGAATTCTTATTGTAACTAGCACATCCACAAATTATATGAATGGCTCCCCCACATGAGGTTCTGACAGATGTAATTTTCAATCAAATTCAGAGCCAAACTCCATGTTCGCCGACTAGAACAGCTGATGGCCTGGCTCTGGAAGCCAGAACCATGGAGATTAGATGGTCTTTTTTTTTTTTCCAGTACAAAAATTGTTTTCTTTGTAGTTAATTATAATTGAAAAAAACCCAAATATTTCATTTAAAATATAATAGTGGGGTTGTTAGTTGTTAAAAATAATTAAAATATTCATACTATGACCATGTATTAAAAAACACAATGTGTAAAGCCATCTTTAAAATTGGTCATAATTCTAGTGTAGTGCTGCTCCTGATTTACAGGGACTTGTCAGACATGACAGAAGGTTAAAATGAGGCTATACGAAATATAAGAAATAATATCTGGGGTATTTGGATATTATTAAAGCCTTTTTCTTTTAAGACTAAATTGTCAGAGATGATGAAACTTCTGAGGCACAAGAGAATGTGTATTTTTAGTATGTTCTCTCCAATCCTACAAGTGAAGAGGCCTTTCATTTCTCGAGATGACACTGCTTCTTATTGCCTTTGCTCCTGCCAAGTTTCATAATATAAACCTCCTGTCTTAAACATAATAGCCTACTCATTGCTTTAACCCTTTTTGGTGGAGTTGAAGCAGAAAATTAACATTTCAGTTTTGTAAGATTTGTTTGGTTACCACTAATTATTTAGCCATGCGGTCCCCAAATCTAGTCCTCACGCCCCACCAACAGGTCATGTTTTCTGGCTTTCCTTAGCATTGCACAGGGGATTTAATTATTGCCAGTGCATTCTGTGGGAGATCATGAAAACATGACCTGTTGGTGGGCCTTGAGGGCTGGAGCTGGGGAACATTGATTTAGCTGTTAGGCTATGTTCACATGGTGTAATTGCGGGCATGTATTTCGCCCACACTTGCGCCAGAGCTTGTGCGAGCTCCTGTGGGGGGGCCTGCACGCCCCATAGACATTCATTATTCACGGCGCGTATACGCCGTAAATAATTGACATGCCACTTCTCTCCCCGCTCGCCGTATTGTCCGAGCGGGGGGAGGGGACGTAATCCATAGTTCTCTATGAGAACTGTGGGTTACCGTAATTATTGTGACGTATCTCGCCCCGTATTGAGCGCAGTACAGCGCGAAATACGGGGCGAGATAAGTCCCAATAATTGCCGTGTGACCCTAGCCATAGACTAATGGGAATAGGACAGCCTGCTCTTTTTGGCTATATGTTTGTCAGGGCAAATTTACACGATTTATTTTATTGAGGAATTGAACACGGATTCTACGTTGGATTCTTCATTAAAAACCTCTTGTATTCCGACAGGCATTCACTTGAATGGCCAGTCTGCACTGCGGATCACACAGTGAAGTACGGTTTGTATTTTGCACACCACAGAAATAAAAGATTGAGCATGTTGATTCTTTGCTCAGACCCTCATCGGATCCCACTCCGGAAGACCTGACTGGGTTAGCCATGTTGTAACAAGGCTAGTCCGCATCAGAATCCGAGGTGAATACCGCCTTTGTTAAGTAAAAATACTCAGCAGAAATCAGAGATATCGCCTCTTTTTCTGCTGAGTACACATTAGATTTTTCCGTTAGGATAAGTCTGATTTGTGAACCCAGGTTTATGGTTTCTGTAGTCCAGTTCGCCACCATTGAGGATTTTAGAAGAATCTGCACAGTATCTTAGAAATTTTTTTTCCTTCCCTTACTAGTTAAAGATGGCTGATTTGGAGTTTGCTTTTAAAAAAGGACATTCAATAGGTCCAGCTCTGAGGTATGCTTCTTTGTCTCCGTATATCGAGACATGTAAAGTAATTCCATATACAAGATATCATACAGTGGTAACCGAAAACATTCCATTCATACCAAACATTTCTGTTTTTCTTCTATGAGTAACACTGAACTGTAGGCCCCTTGTTTTTAATGTATTTCTTTCATACCTATGAATGTAAATTGCTGACACTGTGTGACAGCCTTTCAGTGCTGAAAGAAAGCTTTACACACTGCTGTGAACCCTCGCTACCGTGGCATGCCATTCACTAATGGTTTCAGCTTCTATGACTATCTAAAGCCCCTTTCACATAAGGTTTGACCCAAGTGGCATTAGGCTTTTTATTATTGTTTTTTTTTTTTTGTCCAGTTTAAGACTTGGTTGTTTACTCCCCTTCCTGACCAGACACATTTTCTTTTCCTGTAGTACACATAGGTTTGAACGGCATGGTACCTTCTCACACGTTGTTTTACTATTTTTTTTTTTCCTCCACTTTTTTCCATGACATGCTAGGTTTAACATTTATGTAACCGGTGGACATCTAGATACTGAATGCATATATACATACACCCTATTTTGGGGGGTTTATGTATGTTTTGTTTTTGTGTATTTTGGATTGTGTGTTGTGTTTTATATATTATAAAATATTAAAAAAAAACCACACACACACACACACTGCTTGTACTCAGAGGTTTACATGTCCCGGCAGAATTTTTGCTTTCTTGTCATTTATATTCTCTGAAGAAAGGCTAACGCAGACTTTTTTTCCCACTCTTGGTTAGTGGTTGGGTAAAGCCTTTTTATTGTCAAACTACTGTGTTTTCTCATTTTAAATTATAATGACAACCAAAAACATCCAAATAACCATGATCAAACATTTACATACACCAGTTCTTAATACCGTGTATTGCCACCTCTAACATAAATGACAGCTTTAAGTCTTTTGTGGTAGTTGTGGATGAGGCTCTGCCCATTCTTCTTGGCAAAAAGGCTCCAGTTCCTGTAAATTCCTGAGCTGTCTTTCATGAACTGCGCGTTTTGAGATTTCCCCAGTCGCTCAATAATACTGAGGTCAGGAGACTGATATGGCCACTCCAGGACCTTCACTTTGTTCTGCTGTAGCAAATGACAGCTCGACTTGGCCTTGTGTTTTGGATCGTTGTTATATTTGAATGTCCAAGTACGTCCCATGCGCAGCTTCCAGGCTGATGAGCGCAAATTTGCCTCCAGTATTTGCTGATAGCGGGCTGCTTTCTTCTGTCCTTCAAGTTTCCTGTACCTTTTGTAGCTCTCACATCCCCAAAACATCAGCGATCCAAGAGTTTTACAGTAGGAATGGTGTTGCTGTCATCAGTCCTTGTTGACACCTCTCCAAATGTAACGTTTATGGTTGTGCCGACAAGTTCGATTTTGGTCTCCTCACTCCAAATGACCTTGTTCCAGGAGTTTTGAGGCTTGTCTCTGTGCCGTTTGGCGTATTGTAGGCGAGATACTTTGTAGCATTTGCACAGTAATGGCTTTCTTGTTGCGACTCGACCATGCAGCCCATTTTTCTTCAAGTGCCTCCTTATTGTGTATATTGAAACAGCCACACCACTAGTTTTCAGAGAGTCCTGTATTTCAGCTGATGTAATTTGTGGGTTTTTCTTTGCATCCTGAACAATTTTCCTGGCAGTTGTGGCCAAAATAGACCGTGGTTTGGTTGTCACAGAGCCCCTGATTTTCCATTGTTAATCACAGTTTGAACACTGCTGACTGACATTGTCAATTCTTTGGATATCTTTTTGTATCTCTCTCCTGTTTTATATAGTTCAAATACCTTTTCCCATAGATTCTTTGACAATTCTTTTGCTTTCTCCATGACTCATAATCCAGAAACGTCAGTGGCTGGATGAAAGATGCAAAAGTGTTTCTGGATCCCAGAAACTCACTCTGCTTGTAATCAGTATGTGCATAAAAGCTAACGGGTCACAAGTGAGGATGTTACTGTTAGTAGCCATTCAAACCCATTTGTGTCAACTTTTGATCAGGGTCATTTGGATGTTTTTAGTTGTCATTATGTTTAAAAAGAAAAAAAAACTAGTTTGACCATAAATGGTTCCCAAGCACTAACCATGATTTGGGAAAAAAAGTTTTTATTATCATTCTTTTTCTCTGGAAAAAAACCCAAAAAAGCAAAAATTTGCGGTTTTGTAAACTTTTTAGCACAACTGGGTGTGTGGTATAATTTAAGAAATATTAGAGAGAGTTTTTAGCGTTTAAAACCTACGTTTAAAATAGGGTAGGAAAATGTGCCTGGTCAGGAACGGGAGTAAAGAACCCATGTGTGTGTGTGTGTGTGTGGTGTTTTTATATTATATGTATAGTTTAAAAATGATATATGTATATATGTATTTAAAAATTTGTGTGTGTGTATATATTTATATATTTAAATATATATATATATTATGTATATATATTATTTATATAAAATATATAAATATATTATATATTTTATTTATATATAAAAAAATGAAAAACTGAGCACTCCCAAAATGCGGTGAAAGAAATAAACGGTGTTTATTTTCCAAAATGCCCCAGGCAACGTTTCGGGTCACAAGAGTCTTTCTCAAGCAAAGTATAAGGGGGGTCACAATATTTTATGGTGAAACTTTATAAAAAGCAATTTTTAAACAATATATGAAAAGTATATGTAAAATAGTTACAAAAATGTGCTCATTTAAAAAAGTGCTAATTATGATCAAAAACTCATGATTCATAAGTAACAATGGTACAATAAGTCTTATGGATTACAATAAAAAAAATAGGGGTGATAAATGATTAAAATAATGTGTTACAAACAAATTCATAAAATTTAAATTTAAAAGAGGGTGGGACGAAGCCTCCTAATAAATTGAACCAGATAAACAACATAATACTTCATGATTCGGCGTCCCCGGCACGATACTGCGTTGTCGACACTCTCCCCATAATCCAAAGACCCTTTGGGCATGACAGAACACGAAGTGGTCACAAAAAAAGCGCATGCGCACCGCCAACCTAGGGCAGCGGCGGGGATATTGATTTAAAGGGGAAAATAACCAAAAAATATACATACATATTGAGAGGATTATATATTTATATTAATTATTATATATATATATTATTTATAAAATATATAATATTTTAAATATAATATTATATAATTATATATATAAATTTAAAATCACAAAACGAGCCCGCCCCCTATTGTAAAAATTAAACAGATGGTGCCGGCAGCAACAGCCCTGACCCAAAGGACTTACAAAATACAAAAAGTAGAAAAATCCACGGTACTCCAAAGAGAGTCAATGGTGGTTTGTTCCTTCATGCCAAAAAGCGACCTTTCATCCCCCCTCACGGGGCCTTTGTCAAGCTTTTACAAGTGAACAAATTTAAATAATATGAGGATACAATTAAGCCATTATCAATCAAATACATTATATATCAAAAATTACAAAGTGTACAGTAAAGTGCATCATGTAATAATAAGACCCAAAAACCATTTACTATATATAATGGGGGGGGGGGGGGGGTTAGTTTTTAGTGATAAACAAAAAAAAAATTTTAAAAAAATACAAAAAACATAACAAGGGGGCGGGAAAAACAATCAAAAAATTACAAAAACAATCCGCGTTGGGAAAACGGAAATCCGAAAAACCAAACGTTCCTTAATTTTTTTTTAAAAATGCCAAGACCCCGGAAAACCCATCAACGGGATCTTTGCCCGCGTCCCTTGTAAAAAGAGTTTCGACGATCCTGGATTCTTAGCCGCACCTCACACAGCAAGTTCCACAATTGCGTTCCAAGCAATGAGTTCCCACCAGCTGAAAAAAAGCCCGCATGTAAAAAGTGTCCAAAAATCCCAAAAAGGCCCAAATAAGTTTATTAAAAGGAAAAGGAGAGGGTGGAAAAATGAACATGTTCCCCCAAAATTTTAAAAAGACAAGCCCGAGTCCCCCCCCAAACCAGGGCCCCTGGGGGCCCCCCCGGAGTTCGCAGAAAGGGAAAAAACCCCTTTTGGGTAAGAAACCCCCTCCCCCAAATTTCAATATGGGGGTTTTTCCAAAAACCTTTAAAAAATTTTTGTGCAAAAATTTCCCGTCATGAAACAAAATTTTATTTTTTCAAAAATTAATATTTAAAATAAAAAGAAAGTAAAAGATTTTACAACGATACTTTCAAAAAAAGTTTTTCTTCTGCCCCCTTTACTCCACTTGTTAATAAACTCTAAACCCGGGGCCCCCCCGGGGTGGATCTTAAGTGTCGTGGGGTTGGGGAAAAAAAAAATTGTTGTCTACTTTAAAAAATGGCATAAGCTATAAAAAAGTTGCCAGCACTCTAAAACTGGCTGCAGCATGGTGGGAAAGAAACCCTTTCAGCGGTTTTTTTTAAAAAACAGATTCCCCTAAAAAAAGGGGGGCCCGGGGCGGCCAAAAAAAGCCGGTGCAACCCCGCTCGGTCCCCATGCAGAAGTTGTTTTTTTTCAAAATAGATGGGAAGTGTTTTTGACAAACATTATAGCAGAGTTTAAAAGGGTGTGGGGGGGTCAACCTGTAAGTGTTTAGACCAGTCACCTTACACTGCATCAAATTCGATTGCATGACTGTCATCCCTGAAAGAAGCCTCTTCTAAAGATGATGCATGACACAGCCCGCAAACCGTTTGCTGAAGACAAGCCTTAGTCTGGACATGGATTACTGGAACCTTGTCCTGTGGTCTGAGGAGACCAAGAGAAACTTATTTTATTCAGATGGTTTCAACATGTTTGGAGGCAACCGGTTGAGGAGTGCTGAACCTCCTCAAATTGTCTTGTTACAGTCCCAAACGTGAAAGAAGTGTCACGTTGGGGGCTGCAGAGTGGCTGCCAGCTGTGGGGAGCTAGAGTTAATTGAGGGAACTATGAATACAAATATGCATTGTGACCTACTGAAGCAAAGCATGATCTCCACCATTTTGAAGGGCTCAGGGCGTATCCACTACCCAACACCCTCAAGCGACCCAAAATACTCGAGTTTGGCGAAGAAATGATTCAATGATAAGTAGAGTTGCTGCATTGGCCTCCACAGTCCCAGACCTCAACCCAATTAAACACTTGTGGGTAGAGTTGAAGAAAAAGCTGTATTTGTACCAAAGTGTGTCGACCTTCATCCACTAATATTGGGAACAGGTAGAAGAGACCTGGGATCAGATTTCGGTTGAGACATACTTGAATCTGATCGAAAGCATGCCCAGAAGGATTCAGGCAGTGCTGAAAGGTGAATTTACAAAATACTAACAAAATAAAAATTTACATTTTGATTTTTCGGAGCAAAACAGTAACAATGCAGTTACATGACAAGAATTTACATAACTAAGCAGATGCTAAGTAGTTGTAAGTCATACTTATGGATAAGTTAGCCATGATGATTGTCTATAAAATGATTGTAGTCTCAAGTACAAAGCTGCAGTGGATATTGAGATATGGAGTCTGAAAGTCAAAAGTTCAAAACATTATGATTTTGCTTGTCAGTGTATGTTTTACCTAAATAGACTGTTTATTGTATCCTAAGGCTTGGTTTACACTGCATCTGACAAAAAAATGTCCGAAAGTCAACCATTTTTTGTCACGTTTTGCACAAAAACCGCGGTCGGTTCTCGTTTTTTTGCGGTCGCCCATAGAATCAAATTGTATGGGAAAATGCTGAAAAAAAAACTAAAGCATGTAGTAAAATGCGGCAAAAGGCAATCGGAGAAAAAAACAACCTGTGTTCATCTATGGGTCTGCCGGATTGATCGTATTTTCGACGGCTTTAAAATCCTAGAACTGACGAAAATATGATCGTATTGCTATGCCATGAAGACTTGGCCTAAGGGTGATTTAAAAAAAAAAAGCCTGATTTTACTACAGTAAAGTTATCACTTAAACATGTGTCATGTATGAGGGAATGGGAGTTGGAGTGGGACAACACTGAAGATATGACGCTTTGATACAATGTAAAGTAGTCAGTGTTGAGTTTATATAACTGTAAATTTGGTGTGCCCTTAAAATAACTCAACACCCAGCAATCCATGTCTAAACTGCTGGCAACAAAAGGAAGTACACCACATGTGACAAGGTCTCAGGTGTGAATGGGGCACAGGTTTGTTAAATTTGGTGATAATGCTCTCACACCCTTTCATACTGGTCACTGGAAGTTAATCATGGCACCTCATGGCAATGAATTTTCTTTGGATCTTAACAAAAGAATTGTTAAACATGTGCCATATATCAGAAAATTAAGGCGTCGAAGATTTGATTTACCAACTCCACAGCCCTAGGAGGAGCTTACATCCACCAGCTCTGTGATGTTGTCATGGTGAAGTGGAAGAGAATTTTAGTGGCAACCTAAGAAGCTTTCGTTAATTCCATGCCAAAAATCATTAAAGGGAATGTGTCATCAAAAAATGACTTATTATTTAACTCACATTTTTATGTTAAGCACATTTTTTAGAAATTTTTGGTTTTTTTTTTTTTCATTTTCCGTATCACTTTCAGTATTTTTTTAAATAATTCTTAAGTTCTGCAGTTTTCACTTTGGCCACTAAGCCTAATAATCGTCTGACACTTCCTGTTCTGTTGAGAGCTTTTCAGCGATGTTCTCATGATCAGTAAAAGCATGGTCAAACTGAAAGAAGACACCATTGTGTACAGATAACACAGAATCCACCAGTCACAAGAGGAGATGGTCACAACGCCCCCTCACCTCCCTGCACACTGAAAACTCTCCTATACAAGTCTATGGGACAGAATTTGTCTCAAGAATCCTATGTGCATGAAGCTGCTGTAAAGTATCTCTCTGATTGCTGTTAAAGCAGTGCAAGCAAGAATGTCTTCCCCACAATCACATATAGACGGCCAAATTGAGAAATCTATCATTGGGAAATAAAAACGACTGAGAGGAAAAGCATATGGATCAGGGTCTTGATTTAATAAGTAAAAAAAAAAAAAAAAATTGGCGACAGATTCCCTCTAAGGCAGTGATAAAAAAAAATAATGGTGGCAACACAAAATACTGACCCTTTTAGGTACAATTTGTCCATTTTCACTTAGGGGTTTATTTATATCCATCAGTTTAGACATTAATAGCTGTGTGAGCTATTTATTTTTTTTATTTTATTTTGTAAATTTTTCAAAATAACATATCATTGTAAGAGGTATAGAACCTATAAACATGCCATCTCAAGATTGTACATACAGCAACCAATAGAAACCAGTTCGCTAAGCATCCTATATTGACATGTAATTCAAACGGTATAGTTGTCCCGAACTCCATATACAGGTATTAATGACTTCTATAAACAAGCCATAATAAAACATAAAACATAACATGTCGGAGCAAAAGTAAAATTAAGACATGCAAAAACAAAGGTGGAGGCACACATTCTAGTAGGTACGTTAGGAGGAGAAAAGCCTAATATCCCTTCCCCTCCACTACCTACATCTGCTATCTAATTGATCTGAAGCTTCCCCAGGGACCCCGCCATCTGTTGCTACCACGTGGTTCCAGAGAATGTCTGCATAAAAGATTGGATTTCCATATACATCATGAATATCGTAATAAATTGTTCCCACACTTCAAAAAACTTCCCTGTCTGTGCTTCCTTATTATTAATTATTGCGAGTTTATACATCTCCATATGTTCCCTAACCATCTGTACCACCATCTTCATTGATGGAGTTTTTGCTGCCAGCCATTCCCTAAGCAGACACCTCTTAGCCGTCATTAGGAATATATGCACAAGTTTGTTTGTTTTTTCTGAGATTTTTTCTTCTGTCCCCCACCCCCCCTGTACTTTCTGGGAGATTATGGAATAAATATGTTTGGGGTGTTACTGGGAGATTTATAGATCTTTTACACCTTAGCATCTGTGCTAGTGCCACCCAGAATCCCTGTATGGCTGCACATGACCAGATGCTATGCTTCAAATCTGTAAGGGGTTCTGTGCACTTTGGACAAGCAATTATCCGATCCGGGAAAGACGGGTGAGGCAGGATGTTGAAACCGTATATGGCCCTGTGTGCCAGTCTAAAATAAGTATCCCTCCATGCCTCATTCACCACTGCCTTTCTAATCTGGTTCCACCCTTCTAAAACCCCTTGGGCTATATCAGCATCTGGGAAGTCTTTCCCATTTTTTAAACATTACAACCGACGATGTATCTTTAAAAGGACAACGAAGTCCCTCGTATATCTGGGATAATGTATAAGGTGTGGCTGCTGTCCTTGCCATATTATCAATTGCGGTAATTCTTGTCAAGTTCCCCATATTACCTGCTTTTCCCTTGAGGAAACCTGTAATTTGTTTGTATTCCAAGAATCTTCCCTACCGTTGGTTATTAGCGCCATCACCTGTGGATCCGCTTCTCTTTCCATTGTATTAAGCTTGCTTGGCCCTGTCCTGGGAGAAACTCTGGGTGTCCTCCTCATGTTAAGTACCCACTAAATTGATACGGGAGTTTAAATAACTTCCTAGCGGCCATCCAGGCTCCTATGGTATCTCGTGTTATCAAGCTTTGACGTGCTGTCCTAGGGAGAGCAGCATATGAGGTGTGTAAGAGTGCATTAAGGTTCCAAGGGGCCACTAGATCCCTTTCCAGATCTGTATTGGAGAAAAAGAAAGTACCCTTGATCCAATCCAGACTGTGTCGAAGCAATGATGCCAGATTATATAGTCTGATATCGGGTAAATTCAATCCTCCCACATCCTTAGGTATCATTGACTTCCTGATTGCTATCCTTGGGTGCCTTCCTTTCCATATACATTTTATGAATGCTGATTTTTATTTTATTTACACAGGAATGTTTCAATAAGAGGGGTATCGTTTGCATCGGATATAGAAGTCTTGCAAAGCTCATCATTTTAATAAGATGACTTCGCACCATCAGGGGTATCGGTAGATGCATCCACCGAGTCATCTCTGTGCTATTATAGGGGGAAAATTTAAATCATAAATAGATTTGGGTATTTTACCTATATTAATTCCTAAATATTTTATATGGTGTTTAGCTATAGTGACCGGTAGGTGTCTCAGTGAATGTGTTGTACCTTGCGACGGGGGCGTAAGGTCTAAGAGTTCAGACTTGTTGACATTTACTTTGAAGCCAGCGCTATTCCCAAATTGAGTTAAGACATTTAAGATTAAGGGTACATCACTTGTCGGGTTGGAACAGAAGAAGATAATGTCATCTGCAACTAGCGCTACTTTTAGGAACTACTTTCCAATTACAATTCCCTCAAATTCCTGCACTTTATTAACAATGTACCTTGCTAGTGGTTCAATGGTGATGTTAAATAGCAGGGGCGATAGCGGACACCCCTGCCTCGTACCCCTCCATAATGGGAAGAACTCTGACAAAAACCCCGGGATAGCTATCCTCGCCGATGGGTTACTATATAGGGAATGAATATATTGTTGGAAACGGCCCTCAAATCCCATTCGGGTTAATACTTTCCTCATCCACTCCCAGCTCACATTGTCAAACGCCTTTTTGGCATCGATTGACAATAAAGCTGGCAATCTGTGTTTGTGGGGATGAAGCTTGATGTCATCCAGCACCGTTAATACTTTACGTATGTTTTTTACCGCTGATCTGTTTTTGACAAAACCAACTTGATGGTCCGAAATCAGAATAGGTAATAATAAGGCAAGTCTATCCGCCATTATCTTGGAGGCTATTTTTAGGTCCACATTAATGAGGGATATAGGTCTATATGACTCTGGGATAGTGGGGTCCCTATCGGGTTTGGGCAATACCCGTATATGTGCTTCATTAAGTAGTTTAGGGATTCCTTCCCCTTCTAAAATTGAGTTATGTAACGCTGTTAATGTGGGCAAAATGTCAGGGAGTAGTGCTTTATTCCATTCTGCAGTATACCTGTCCAGGCCTGGGGCTTTCTGATTGGCCAAAGTTCTAATCATATTGGATACAGTTTCACCTGTAATGGGAGTATTTAGGAAAACTTTGTCTTCCTGTGAGAGTATTGGAATATCGAGTTCTTGTAGCCACTTTTCTGCTTCTCCTGAGCTTGTTGGTGACGGACAATACAGTTTGGAAAAAAACGTCTTTAAGCATGCCGGGAAGAATATCGTAGATATCTTTAAGTTTCCTGAGGCATCTTTAAGAGTGGATACCGTGGCCCAAGCCCTCGGACCTTTGGCTAAATTTGCCAGCAATCTACCCGGTTTATTTCCAAATTTGAATAGCTGGGCGTCTTTCTGAGATTTTTTTGATCTGTCTCTGCGCTAGCCAGTATTCAAGATCGCTCTTCGCTTGCGACCATTTATCCCTATTCTCCTGATTAGCGTGGGCCCTACATAGAGTATATGCCCTCCTTAATTCCTGTGTTAGCGCTTCTATTTTTTCTGCTACTGCTTTTTTCCTAGCTGCTATATATGACATTATCCTTCCCCGAATAACTACCTTCGCCGTTTCCCAGAATAGTTGAGGATTACTTTCATGGTTAGAATTTGTTGTTTTATAATCCAGCCACCAGTTATGTAAGCAGTTTCCAAAGTCCTCATCATTATACAGATATGAAGGGAAGCGCCATATGTACTCCGTTCCTCGGGGTGTAAAGTCATGAATCTTTAGACGTATAGGCGCGTGATCTGATATTAATAGGTCATCAATTATGACTGTCCTTACTCTTTTCGCCATCTGACGTGTTAGACAGTAGTCCATTCTTGACCAAGTTGCATGGGGAGCAGATTAAAAAGAATACTCCCTTCTGGGTGCAACATTCTCCATATATCTACCTGATCAACGCGTCCTAAAAGCTTCCTTAGATTCCTGTCTCTACTTATTCCCTTGGAAGATCTATCCCCAGAGGTGTTCGAGACCTCATTAGTCACCTCCTATGACTTTTGCCAATTAAGTTTGGTATCTTGCCCGGTGATAAATCTATCCCCCTTTTCAAGCCTCAGATATCGGAATTCAGTGACTAGGTCAGGTATGTGACCATTTTTTTTTTTTTTTTTTGTGGACCCAAAATATTCTGACAAGGTATGTGATAACTTTGTGCCTCTCAATTTCTGAACAGAGCAGTAGTTCCAATGAGCCAGCCAAGTAGACCCAAAGCAAGCTGACAGGATATGCGGTAATTTTGTGCCCCTCACCTTCTGAACTTAACAGTAACTCCATTGGATTAACCAAATTTCAAAGAAGATAAACAGAATTGCTCGCAACCAAGCCGAGCCAACAATGCAGAGTTTTCCAACCCGTTTTTTGAGCCCAGAAGGAGACCAATGTGTCCCTATGTCTCCTTCCATTATGGGTTGTGGAACTTCTCTTTTCTCCGACATAAAGTGAAACAAGCTCATGTCGGCGCTGAAACCAGAAGTCGTGTGAGTTATTTTGAGGGCACACCACGGTTATAAAAGATGTACGCTGACTATTTTACATTTTCATATCTTTACGATATTTACAAAAGTGTGGGGTGTACTCATTTTTGTATGATACTGTGTAATATATTTAATAAAAAAATTTTTATACAGAAGTGTTCTGTTCTAGGGTGCTTGAGGTGAGGATAAAAGTTGCAGTTTGGGCTGGGTTTTTTTTTATTTTTTTATTGAGATTGAGAAGAAGTCAAACAAACATATATTGCTGCGTTACACATAATGAAAACCAGTAATGCATCCATATCATGGTTTATATTAAGTTCTTAGAAATTTATTGTTTTCAAGGTAACTTTCATCTTTACAAATATAAGCTAGACATTTAATTAAACTAAGTTACTTCTTAGCCAAACAAGATTCCACCACAAATGTATTTAGATAGGAATCTGCTGATCTTGGCTTTTTGTGGCTATGAAGCCCCACTCTCCTAACACACAGAGCCCCAGGAAGAGAGATTTTGCTCCTTTTTGTATTGGAGGTTGGTATAAATATTTTTCTGATAACACATCTTCTAAAAAAGACATCAGCCTCCCTCTGTCCAATCCATTCTGGAGTGTCTATATGACTGATTTTTCACTATTTTGCATTTATTTGCAGCTGAGTTACCAGCCTCAGCTAGTGTGATTCGTCCTATGAAATAGGACAGCGCCGCCCGCACTGAGCAGAGAGGCTGGAGCACAGCGCTTAGGGGGAGCGTGGAACGAGGTGAGTAAGGGATTTTCTATTTTACCTGCTCCTAAGCCTGCCTGTACATCCCCTAAGCCTGCCTTTATACCCACCTCGCTCTTGGTCTTGTAGAAATAGAACTTTGGTGGGGACATTTTTACTTTTTTTTTGGAGGGGTTGGGTCCGATTTTCCACTGTAACTGGGACTTATATATATTAGCCCGTGGTACAGTGGAAATACAGGGAGGAACCACCACCTGTACTTGACAGCTGATCTGTAACTGCCAAGCTTTAGCAATCACTTGACTGCCGGTGCAGGGAAGTAGGAAGTTGAGTGCTGTATTGTCCGTGACCAGGAAGGCAGGGGCAGTAATAAACTGTCCCTGTCCTCTCAGTCATAGTCAGCACTCCACCCATGCATCTGTACAATTAACATGCAACTGCGTTCCAGAATGTCCATGCAGAGATAAGCTGGCATTGTGCAGATCTTTATAGTCAACAGGCAGTCATCATGGTGTTAAGATTGTAGTTGCTTCATAAGCTTTAGAGGTGCATAAATTGTAGTAAATTAAAAAATTGGGTGTCTAAGGGCGAATTAATACTCATTACTCTCTGTTGCAGCTATCCGTCGGGTACCATGAACAGAGGTACTGCCACAGTCCCCCATTAAAGAATAATAGCGCAAACGAAGCCCCTGCATGGCCTACGTTTGCTCTATTTCCCAGTGGAATACATTTATGTTGCGGGACTCCATTAGTGTAGTCTACTATAGTATTGAGTCCCAATACTGGGCTTTTCCTTCCTTTTCCATCTTAAATAGACACTACCATCACATTATTCACATATTGACAAGCAATTATTGTATATAGTACTATATTGATGCACATAGGTTATTTATTTAAAATTTGTGATTGTGTGTATTTGACATAAGCTTTTCTTCACATCCTTTTTTATTCTGATCACCAAATAAACTAATCCAAAGCATGCTACTGCTCGATCTTCAATTATTTGAGTTGTAAACTCTGTGGGAACCTGGAAGCAGATGTCTCTAATTCTACTACATGGGAAATGAAGCCTTACACATTTTCCATTGATATAATTGGGCAGGGTAAAGCATGATTCTTATCTGAATAGAATTAAGTCGGTGTGTTAGAGACCAGTGTTTAGCCAGTCTAATTAATAAAAGTAAACATCTTGAATATGTATTTTAACTTCTCTATACTATTTGTCACCCTGAGGTTTCGAAACATTGTCCACATATTCAATGACCAAGTAAATCTGGCTGAGCTCCAAGCTGCTTATATCTTTGCGTAGGTACCCACTTCTCTGGATGTCAGTCAAGGAAATCTCCCACAAATGCCGACTTCCTACACTTAAAGTTTCTTGCTTCCTGTTTTTACCCATGTTTATCACTATCGTAACAAATTATACTATCTCTATTCAAACGCATATTTACCACTTCAAACTGTCTTGAACGCATCCCTAAACTTCACTTTATTTTTTCTGTCTCAAGTTATGTTGCTTCATGCTATAAAAATAGTATCTAATCTTATCTTGCACTTCTCAAGTTATTTCTGAACCTATCTTGCATTTCTAACTTTCATTTTTAATTTTGGAAATTCACCATGATAAAGAAATTCTTCATGTTGCATGATGAAAGACCATTGGTACATGGAGATACAGTGGTCCCTTAAGTTATAATGGCATCAGGATACTATATATTTAACATAATATGGTAATTCCTGGGACATTGTAGATTGAGTGTGATTTCAAGATGCGATGTCCCAGACACTGATCCAATTACAAATATTTTACTTGTAAAAAATCTGTATTAGTAAAGTGCATGTAGTGATTGGCAGTCTAGTAGTGACTCCCTACAGTATATTGCGTTACTACATGTTCTGTACTGTTCATTACATGTGTCAAGATAAACTGCTCCCTTGAGGACCAGATGAGGGTGGCCACATTAACTTTTTTTTTTTTAGTACATCATGTATTAAGTACATGACCTAAAATATATCATAGAAAGTTATTTCCAGCTCCCAAAAGCATTTTTTGACTTTTATGTGTAAGAACTTGCTTTAACTGTGTTATTTATCTGTTTAATTTTCTTTAATCTCTGTTTTTTATTATGTTGGGTGACATTTTGGGGCCTTGGAACCAATTACTGGTTTTCCATAAAGTTACGGTTTCAATCTAAAATGGTTTCAATATACAGTTGTCATCCTGGATTCAATTAACCCCTTAACGCACTATAACATACTGGCAGGTCATGGTGACATGGTCCTAAAAGGGGTTCTACGGGAAAAGAAGAAAAATAAAATACATAAACTAAATGTTGTAATGAAAAAAATGCCTAACTACTTTTAATTAGAAAAGTCTGCTTGTTTCGTTTAGGGGATAATACTTATAGAAAAACAAAATGGCCGCTGGGCTCCTTCTGCTGTGCTGAAACCTGTCCTGGAATGAAGAGCACAGCAGTAGGACAAGCTCCGTTTTACTTCCTGTTTAGACTGGTGTGGATATATTATATAGAATCTATAGCTCAGCTGGGAGGAATCCGACTTTTGTGGAAAATGTAGTTTTCAAACGGCGCGCCTAGCAATTGTAGCTCCACAAACTAGCCCACTGAGGAGAAAGATCCAACATGGCATTAATATGCAATATAACGTCTTTTGTAAGTAGTTCAAACACTGTATTGTGACCAAGATTTACGGTTTATCTTTTCTTTATTTCTCTGTTTACAGTTTGTTTGTTTTTTTTCTTGGTTTCTCACACTACATCTTTAACGCACCATAATGTATTGGTACATCATGTTGATTTTGCCGACACAGGGGCTGTGCCCCCAAGATTGCTACAGGAGCCTGGCGTTAATAACAGACGTGCTCCTACAGTCGCAGTTTAGAGCGGAGATAACTGTTATGGGTCGTTTAACCTCTTCGCTTCCACAATCAATAGCGATCTATTGATTTGACAGAGAGAGAGCTTCCTCTGTGAGGACATCGTGACCATCGTGGCGTGATCGCAGAGGTTTCCAATGGTCGCTATGATAACCGGGGGTCACACAGTGATCTCCAGGTTGTCTTGCCCGGCCTGCCTGGAGTTGAATCCTATAAGGCTATGTTCACATGGTGGTCTAATTACGGGGACGTATTTCGCCCGCAATTACGCCGTGTGCTCATTATTCACGGTTTATATGCTGTGAATAATTGACGGGTCACTTATCTCCTCCCGCGGGGTATTGTCCAAGCGGGTAGAGGAGACGTAATCAATAGTTCTCTGAGAACTGTGGATTACCGTAATGACTGGGACGGATCTCGCCCCGTATTTGGCGCAGTACGGCGAGAAATTCGGGGCGAGATACGTCCCAGTATAAGCTGTGTGAACTTAGCCTTAGAATAAATGACCGTTGGAATAATACACTACCAACTGTCATTTCTCCTGACTTGTGCTGTAATGTATTAGGCTATGTTCACACGGCTTATTTGCAGGGCGTAATTATGCCCCACAATTACGCCGTGTGGATAGGAGCGGCGGCGGGCGCGGGGGGCCGGCACGTCGCCGGCGCATATACGCCGCTAGTAAATGACCTGTCCCTTATATCCCCCCGCGGCGGATTCACCGAGCAGGGAGAGGAGACGTAATCCATAGTTCTCTATGAGAACTGTGGATTACTGTAATGACTGGGATGTATTCCAGCCGTAATTTGCGCACTATGGCGCGTAATTACGGACTGAAATACGTCCCATTTTAAGCCCGCTGAACATAGCCTTATACTAGCGATATAGCCATCACTGAGTATAGTTCCATAGTGAGACAAGGAAAAAAAAATATGCAGTAAAACACGTATGCTGCCCTTAACTTATTACAAATGCTTATCACCTGAAAAAAAGAAGTATACGTATTTGTTATCACGGCGTGCGTGACAACCTAGCCTATAAATCTGGCATTTTTAACTGGCACAATGAATGGCGTAAAAAAAAAAAACAAATCCAAAAAACAATGGCAGAATTGCATTTTTTCCCATCTCGCTGCACATAAAATGGACTAAAAAGCGTAAAGTCATATAAATCCCAAATTAAGATCAGTGAAAAAGTCACTGTCCCGCAAAAAAAGTCCTTAAACCACTACACTTACAGAAAAATTAAAGAGTTATGGCAATCAGAAGATAGCGATACATAAACATTGTTTTACACAATTTTTGCCAGTGTCAAACTTCAAATAAACATCATAAACCTATATGGGCGTCAAAAACATTTGAAAAAGTCATACTATTTACTCTCCTGATTGACCTGCTTATGCTCAGATACTGTATCATACAGTTCGAAACTTTTTTTCAGGTGAAATCCGGGTTTTCATGAACATGTCATACAGCAGAACACAGTTGTTCTTTTCCCACCTGGAGTTTTTTTCTTTCAGTTTGAATTCCTGTTTGTGCCACTGTAAATGGCAGCTTTTTGAAACTACATTTTGTACCTGTCAGATTTTTTCCAAGTAGCAGCAGACCTACCAGAATCCATGAAAATAGAGATAAGCCAGCTCACCACTCCTGTAATAGCGATTGAAGGCGAATAAATGCCAATGTAGGGAAAGTTGATCCAGCAATCCAATGAAAGTGAATAAAAATCTTCTTTATTGAGAATCCATTAAAATTGTGGCACAGTAGCACAGCAGCGTGTTTTTTTTGTTTGTTTTTTTCCTCCTTTGCTACTATGCAGCAGCTTTAATGGATTCACAATAAAGAAGATTTTTATTCACTTTCATTGGATTGCGGGATCAACTTTCTCTACATACCAGAATCAATGTCAGAATGTTACGTTTCAGTATCACTTTCAGCTTCCGATTCGGTGACGGCTAACTCCGTATCTGCACTGACCTCAATGTCATTCATATCACTGTCCATATCATATAGCATAGCTGCAGCTTGCGTAGCTGAAAACTTGCATTTTGACAGATGTCTCATTACCACTAATAGCAATCATAAAAACGTACAAAAGTACTTGTTATGCTAAACAACGGAACTCTAAAGAATATATGTACCACCCGTGTCTGCCTACTAAATATAGCAAGAAAGCAGGCGGCTACCCGTTTTGTCACATACCGAATGACACAGGAGCCCATACTGCGACTGCGGTAAAATGTCGCATGGCACTTGACATAGATCGGAACGGCATTTTTTAAGTATCACATCCTACTTGACAAAGGATAGGAAAAGGTTAAAACTGTTACAAAAAAAAAACTATAAAAATACGGTATCCCTGTAATTGTATCGCCCAGTAGAGTAAAACTAACATGTCCTCTATACTGAACAGTGATCTCTATTAAAAAAATAAATAAATAAAAAACACTACCATGATTACTCTATTTTCTTTATCCTTCCTCCCAAAAATGGATTGAAATGCAATCAAAATGTCATGAATCCGCCAAAAATAATACCAATAAAAACGTCAACTCATCCAGCAAAAAAACAAAAACGCCTACACCGCTTCATATACATACAGATAAAGTTATGGCTCCTAGACTAAGGCAATGCAAAAGTGAGTAGACCCCTCACATTTTTGTAAATATTGTATTCTTTCTTTTCATGGGACAACACTGAAGATATTACAATGTAAAGTAATCCGTGCATAGCTTGTATAACCGTGGACAATTTGGTGTGCCCTAAAAGTAACTTCACAGCAAGCCATCAATGTCTAAACCGCTGGCAAAGAAAGTGAACGCACCCCTATGTGAAAATGGACAAATTGTGCCCAATTTACCACTTTCCCTCCATAGTGTCATGTGACTGGTTAGTGTTAAAAGGTATCAAGTGTGATTGAGGAGCAGGTATGTTAAAATTGGTGTTATCGCTTTCACACTCTTTTATACTGGTCACTGGAAGTTCATCATAGCACCTCATGGCAAAGAATTCTCTGAGGATCTGAAGAAAAGATTTATTGCTCTACATAAAGAGGGCCTAGGCTATAAGATTTCCAACAACTTGAAACTGAGCTGCAGCACGGTGACCAAGACCATACAGCAGTTTAAAAGACAGGTTCCACTCAGAACAGGCCCCGCCGTGGTCGACCAAAGAAATTGTGCATGTGCTCAGTGCCCTATTATGAGATGAGTGCTGCCATCATTGCTGCAGAGCTTACAGGGGTTGGGGGACAGCCTGTCTGTGCTCAGACCATACATCGGGGGTGTAGTCACTTTGGTTGCCAGTAGTTTAGATATTGACGGCTGTGTGAGTTATTTTGCGTATATTTATGGTTTTGCCATAGGCAAACTTAAACTCTATCAGTTCTCAATCTATAAAACACTAAAACGTAACTTTTATTATGTACTTAACCTCTATACACACTATTTAAAAACCTGATTTCTAACCTCTCAAGTATTCCCTTCCTACTTCTGAAGGAATAATTCCATTATCAAGTCTGGTGGAACCGCACCTACTGACAGGAAAACCTTACATATACAGTAATTTACTAACTCCAGTACGGGATCCCAAGCATCCTACTTGGCAGTTATCCCTAATCTAATGGACATAAAACATATAAGGCTTCCTTGTAACCCCCTCTGCAGTGGGTGATACTTTGTAGACAGAGGGTAGAAATCACAATTTAAAATGTCATGCCTGACATGTTAAATGTTTAGCTAATGTTCTTGAAAATGTTAAAAATTGCTAACCAATTTTAAAGCCCCCTAATGATGCCAACATAAAGTAGATTTGTGGTAAATGTTAATTTATTTACTATTTTGTTTGGTAGTACTGTTTTTACAGGCATAAATTTTTACACTTTGAAAATGTCAAATTTTTAGAAATACATGTGACTTTTCATCAATTTTATACCAATTTTTAGGGGACATGAAATGACCAAAAACGCCCACAATTTTGCATTTGGAATTTTTCTTCCATGTTGTTTAGTGTACAAGGTAAATAATGTTATATTTTAATAGATGAGACTGCTTTGCGACAGATAAGACCACTTAGATCATAAACAGGTGTTGGGCAATGTTCATACGGCTTATTGCCGACGTAATTGCGGGGCCGGATTTCGCCCCGCAATTACGTCGGCAGCCGTGCGGCTGGGGCAGGGGGGCCGGCAGCTCGCCGGCCCCATAGACATTCATTATTCACGGTGCGTACACGTCGTAAATAATTGACATGTCACTTTCTCCCCGCCTGGCGGATTCGCCGAGCGGGGAGGGAAGACTGAATCCATAGTTCTCTATGAGAACTGTGGATTACCGTAATGCCTGGGACTGATTTCAGCCGTATTGGAGAGCAAATACGGCGCGCAATACAGCTGAAATCAGTCTCGGAATAAGCCGTGTGAACGAGGCCTTAGCCTTGCCCACTGGGTTCTAGCTTTTTACTCAGGTTAGGTAGAAACCTGTCAAGAAGTGGTGGGCAGGGCTAATGATCGCTCATGAATTAAGTGGATTCCTCTTTGGCAAAACAGACTGCAAGCTGCCAGGTTTCAGTAGTAAATGCTTTGAAACTACTGTATTTTACAGAATAAGGGAGCCACAACTGGTAACGGCATGTCTGTCACTAGCTTGTACTGTCTTCTGCAAGGGTGGCATAACCTTTGTGACAGGTTGCCTTTTAAATATGTCTAGGTAAGCTTCATACTTTGGATCCATTTTATTTCTCATATTAAAACTATTTAATTATTATGTATTTACTTTGCTAAAATGTCTTATTTCCTTGTTATTAGTAATGTTACTCATACTGTTCCCAAATGATAGTTTTTGTACCAAACATGTGGAATTTATTTACAAGGAAGAACTGATTTTTATCTAAGGCAAGTATGGCCTTGCTTGGATATTATTACATATACAAAGAAAGTCACCTAAAGTTCATGGTGCAGAGCGAGCAGCAATATTCAGTTACAGAGTTTGTATATTCTGTTCATTCTGCAGGATTCTAAAATAAGGGTTGAGCTCCAGCATTGGGCACCGTTACATGTATGGATTATTGGGCCTGGAAAAACATTGAATGGGCAAGACGGCATCCAGTCTATTCTTATCAGATAGTGGCGGCCTGTACTACTTTTCGTGTTTGGGTTTTTTGTGAAATATTTGGAGCTTTGGCTTTGCCATCAGGGTAAACAGCACATTAGCCACCTAAGGTGCCTATCTCTTTATATAAGGATGAGGTGCAGTTAGCGATTTCCTGAAGAGGATGTAAGGTGAGAGTGGCTGAAGTGAAGGCCTTTTACTGGAAGACCCCCATGGGACCTAAATAACCAATCTTTTATGACCTAATTGAGGGATGTCCTTTTCCAGTTATTTGAGCTTACCTTGAGCTGATTCTTTTTATTTTGTTTTATGTTTTTTTTACAGTAGATGTACCGTTTAGAAAATGTCGTAGATTTGGTAGAGGGATGTTTACATTGCAGAAGTGGGCCAGCTTTTTGTTGCAACTCTAAGATAAGGTTTTGGACATTATTTGAATATTATACAGATGCTATTCATGATGGCATGCTATTGTCTGCCAAATATAAGTCAGTTTTTACTCATTAAAGCCAAAATAAGTGTTGAGTGGGAAGCTGAATTAGTCACTTTGTACAAGCCCACTGTGTGGGAGGCTTGTTTAAAAACTGCTTCCTTGATCAGCCACTCATCCATGACTATTTTTTTGGCCTTATTTGGCCAATCAATGTCTTCTACAGTTTTGAAAATCATCTGTAGATTCATGTGTTGAAATGTACAAAAATGTAGAGAAATCCTCCACCACTTTTGCAGATGAAAAAACACTAAAATGCATGCAAAATCCATTTACTAAGTACATACAGATTCCCTACTAAAGATTTAACCAACACCACTACAATTCAGTTTTAAGGATATTGTGACTATGCATTAGTAAATATGATTCCAATCTACTCTATGGTTTCCAATTTTTAAAACTATGGGAATCCCATTGTTAAAAATACTAAAGGAAAACTATTATCTGTAGTTTTCATTGTCATTACCTGATTAACCATGGAAGGCAAACATCTTTTAAATGGATGCTTCTTTAAACCTGTGGGTTTTTCCCCCTATTAAGGCGAATGTAGTATTCTAAAATAATCTATTGGTTTAATTGTGTCTTATGTTAAATATTTTTTTCAGATATTTTTTTCCCAGGTCGCCATCTGTATTTAACAAACCTGTAGTTTTCACTGTGGTCACAAAGTCAAATAACTGGTTGATACTTCTTGTTCTGTAGGGCTAACTTTTCAGCAGTGTCTTTATTCTCATCACAGGCTGAATTACAAAGAAATTTAGCCTCATTGTATTGGTAACACAGGAGCCACTATTTGCAATAAGTGATAATCACAGCGCCCCCTCTCCCAATCACTAAGTGCATTGACCTCCTCGCAAGTCACAGAACACACACAAAAAAACTCAATGAGTCGGCTCCTATGGTCCGTGTGGCTGCAATAAAGCAAATCTCTAAATGCTGTTAAAAACAGCTCAAGCAAGATTGCTGATCTCCTAATGATATACAGAAAATAGTATTAAAAAATCTACCATCAGAAAATAAAAAAAGTGAAGAAAAGAATAAGTATTAGTATTTTTGGTTTTAATTGGTAAAAAAACCAAAAAAAAAACCCATTCCTTGTAAACGCGTGTTTTTTTTAAATTCATGCCATTAGTTTGAATTAAAGGTATTCTCGGTCTAAATTTCCTGCAAAAAGTCTGTATAGAAAGGTGACTTTTCCACCTCTCAATCTAGCCTTAAAGATTTCTCACGCTAAACACACTAAAATACCACATCCTAGATCTCAATGAAGGAACTATTCCAGCTGCAATTCTTTATTCATTACATAGTGGAATGCATTGAGAACAATAAAACCTAATAATGATCAATGGAAATCAAAATTAATATTCCATTTAGCTCTGGATTTGGAATGATATTCATAATCAAAGCGGAAAACCAAATTTCAGGCTGATCCAACTTCAGTGGAAATGCCTCAGGACAAGGGAATGACGCTCGAGTGTGTGTGGCCTCCATGGGCCTGTATGACCTCCCTATAACGCCTGGACATGCTCCTGATGAGGTGGCGGATGTTCTCCTGAGGAATCTCCTCCCAGACTTGGATTAAAGCATCAGTCAACGCCTGGACAGTCTGTGGTGCAACGTGGCACTGGTGGATGGAACAAGACATGATGTCCCAGATGTGTTAGATTAGATTCAGGTCAGGGGGACTTCCATAGCATCAATGCCTTCATCATGCAGGAACTGCTGAGACGCTTCACCCACATGAGGCCTAGCATTGTCATACATCAGAAAGAGCCCACTGCACCTGCATTTGGTCTCACAATGGATCTGAGGATCTCTTCCCAGTACCGAATGGCAGTCAGGGTAGCTCTGGCTGTGCAGCCCTCCAAAGAAATGCCTCCCCACACAATTAAGGACTCGCTGCCAAACTGGTCATGCTGGAGGATGTTGCAAGCAGCAGAACGGTCTCCGCGGCGTCAATGTCGTGTCAGCTAATCTTGGTGTTTGGCAAATGCCAATCGCCCTGCACTGTGTTAGGCTGTAAGCACAACACCGCCTTATGGACGTCATGCCCTCTTACCACCCTCATGGTATCTGTTTCTGACCGTTTGATCAGACACATGGATATTAGTGTGTACGTATGTTTCTCTGGATAATGATGTGGTAGAAAACGCATCCACTAAAGGGCAGTGTTCTTGTCCCAGAACGAGGATTACTATATGCATATAAATGTATAAATATTCATGCTCGCAGTACAGTGAGGGGTGGCATGGCATCCTCATTCTTCTTTAACCCCCACCGTCGGCTGCAGGGACAAATGTAGGATTTTTAAAGAGGGGTTTCCAACTAAGGCCCCATTTAATCTAATGTTTCCTGGATCCATTGCAGCTATACTGTGGGTTAACTTTTTCACAGCATCCCTACAGAACTACAGGAAACTAAGTTTTGTGTATTTTTCCATAACATTTTTCATTGCTGATATACTGTATAAGTCCCACTTCCAGGAGTAATACAGGCCCCATCACTGACCTCAGAGCTGATAAGGGTGTGACAGCCAGCTCCTCCTCTTAGCTTCACAGTTTTCGTGCCTCGCATGCTCCACTCCTTTCTAACATATTGACTGCCACTCATGCCTCCTCCTTTGTCACATATAAACTGCTGCTTCAGGAAAGGGTTCTCTTATGTTTTCTTGCAACTGTAAATATTTGTATCTATATGCACTGAATGACTACTTTATTAGACACACCCATCTAGTAGCATGCTAAAGACCCTCACTCGCAGCAATTTGTTGAGGCATAGATTTTACTACCTGTTTAAAATAATTCTTCAGGAATACTGGCCCATGCAGATGAGATGGCTTCTCAGAGAAATTCCAGACTAGATGTGGGACAGTAATCCTACAATCTGATCTGTCTGTTTTACCTTGTTCCAGAGATGCACAATATGATTAAGAACTGGGGACTGTAAAGGCCAGGCAACCGAAACCATTCTTGGGAAAACCTATTGATGTAGAATTTAGATTGAGCCACAGTGGTGAGGGCAATTTTTGTGCAGTGCTGTTGAATATGTCTACACTATACAAGCAATGAAGCAAGAAAAATTTGTTGTCCTATTCCTGCAACAAACC
The DNA here is from genome assembly GCA_025379985.1 of Phyllomedusa bahiana. Taxonomy (NCBI): domain Eukaryota; kingdom Metazoa; phylum Chordata; class Amphibia; order Anura; family Hylidae; genus Phyllomedusa; species Phyllomedusa bahiana. The sequence goes on from JAODAL010002747.1 coordinate 153,791, forward strand.
TTTGTAGCATGAAGCATTGTCCTGCTGAAAGGGTCTTCTACCATAGGGCAACTGATATGAACGAATGAATTTAATTGACCACAATGCAAAGATAAACCCAACTGTCCAAACATTCATGCACTGGATCCATGCATTGCCACCACAGCCCAAACTGTTGATGCCTGTCATGGAGGGTTTGTTGATTTTGTGCTGCTTGCTCCAAACTCTTACCTTCTTAGCCACATAGTGTAAAAGAAATCTGGATTAAGCTGACCAGTTAATTATTTTACATTTTACAATGATCCAAATTTTCCACACTTTAATATTCTCTCTTCGTTAAAGGGGTTTTATTGTTTGACGTGTTCGTGCTCTTCAGCTAATTCTATGAGATTTGAATTTGAAATCCGGAGGCGTGTCTCTCCTCTCAGGAGCCGTGTCTCTCCTCACTCTGTATTTTCAGTAGAAGGGGAAGGTTGTCTGGACAGAACAGATCTGCAGCCTCCTGCAGTGTTCTCTTGTGTCTGCAGAACCTTCATCTCCAGGTTTCACAAGCTCCTTGCTGTGCAATAACCAGTTATACACACAGCCTGAACTGATGAAACACATGCAAGGAGTGCACACTGCTCTCCCTCTTCCCCTTTTGTTATCAGGCACGAGACTGTATAACTGTTATATGACGGGATCTATGAGTTAAACAGTCAGTAATTGCTTAGATCATTCACCTTAGAGCTGGGAGATGAGTATACAGCCAGCAGTCCTTTCACATAGCTAGTTTTACTTTCGTTTACTCAGAGGGGAGTAAACACAGGGTGTGCAGGCAGCCAATCACAGCACAGGGGCGTTTCTTGTCTGGGGGCGTATCCCAACAGACAATGAAATGGCAGTCAGGCAATCACAGTGCAGGGAGCATTCCAGGGTGGAATCCGTCCGGAGGTGTGTCCCAACTAGCCAATCACAGAAAATGGGGCATGTCCAGACTAGCAGCAGCAGAAATAGAAAACAGATGCACAGAAAAGCTCATATCTACTATACTAAGTGACTTATTAAAAATAATCATTGATGTAAGGCAGACATGTTATTCATGTTGCCCTAGTTTGTAATGTGGATGAACTTTGGAAGATGCCCTATAGAAGAAATTTGTGTGTGTGTGCTTTTTGTTTTTTTTTTAAATGTTTTCCAAAGTTAGTTCAGTGAACAGAAATACATGTCATAACTTGCCAGAAGGGTTAAATGTCAAGAAATAATGGAAGTCAGATTTTATTGTTCATACATTGTGTTGTGTGGTTATCCTCCCACAGCCGATTACAGTAGTAGCATGAATCTTCAGATGTGACATGAGGTTTCGATTCCCTCCTGTCCCCCTGAGGACATCTGGATGTGGTTACCAACTTTGTGTGTTAACGAATTCAAGTAGGTGAAAGGTTGTCTTATTTTGGCTCCTTTCCGTTTTTATATTAAGGATGATTATTTTAGCTCTTCTCGATTACTTTTCAGAACATATACAGTATTGCACTTGTCTTTGTTGCCAGTAGAGGGACATTGTAAGGTGTCTTAGACTTCACATCTTAATAAAGTAACATATTAATAAATAAAATAAAGAATAAAAAAGCCATGTGGGTTTAAAGGTTTACCTTCTCCTAAAATATAATTCAGATTTTTAATTCCGATAATTCTTTGTTAAAGGGGTTTTTCCAAAAAGTAAAATTGACATGAGAAGTTTGTAGATTAAACATTTTCACCATTCATCATTATTAAACATTCTGCACCGTTTTTGATTTTAGCTGCTCCTTTAGTGATCCATTGTTTACAGCTCCTCTCCAGGGGATACGACCAGGGCTGAGAACTCCTCAATCCTGGCCAGAAATGCTCAGATGTCACCTCTCCTCTCAGGCAGCTGAGTGTTGAAACCTCAGGTGCTGTCATTCTACTCATGTCCTCTGTACTCCTTCGTAATTAGTCACAGTGCAAATAAATTAAAAAAAGAAACCTCAATCAGGTATGGGCATTGATAAAGATAAATAAAATCCACAGGTTTGGTTCCTGCAGGGATTTGAACCAAGGATCCTTGTGCCTGGAGGCAAAAGTTTTTACCTCTGAACTACATTGTAGGTGCTTGCAGCTCTATACATAAACAGACCTTTCTTTGACTAAAGAGAGAAAAGGCCTGATGATAACTTCCTGCTGAGTCACATGATATGCAATTCAAACAAATCACACACGCCCACTTCTGAGCACACAGAGCTGAAGAGCTGGATGTATGAAATGAGATCGTGGCAAAACCCCTTTAAAGACCCCAATATACATTAGACAATAGTTGTCTGAATATGCCAATTGAAGCGAGATAGATTAGCTAATGTGAATGGGGGTCTTCCAACTCTCTTGACAGTTAGTGGGGGGAAAAAGGCATTGGATCTGTTGTATTTCAGTGTCCGATCCTCTTGTTTTCTTTAGCTGCCATTAGAGAAGTCAGGTAGTGGCTTTCTCTACTGTCCCAATGGAATACACATGCATGCTTGGCTAAGCGTGCATGTGTAAAGGGGAGTTAGGAGGAATAGCTGTCAGCTGACTGCTATTTAAGATGAATGAGCACCTTAAGCCATTTTATTTAAAAATAACAAATATAATAATGATTACGTAAATCGGATACTTGAGTCAATAGTCGCCGATGTAAAAAAAAAAAAAAAACTAATAAAACCTAATTTTTAATTTATTTATTTTTTTTAACAATTTACTAAGTTTTTTCTTTTTATTCTTTTTTTTTTTTTACTATTGCACTGGGTAACAAAGAAATGTTGACCTTATACTGGGTATCTGAGTCCGAAAATCTCATCCATTGTGTTCTAGCAGCTATAGCTTGAGATGTTGATTCAGGATTCTACATTGTTCATGTGACTAGTTTGTGTATAAGTATGTAGTGCAGATGAATAAAATTTAATTTGCTCATGCACATTCATGTTTTTTTCCCATATATTCTTTAAATGTTTTCAAACTTATAAAGCAAGCCCAAGGCAAAAAAGCAGCCTTTGTAGCACTCACCCTTCATGAGGCTTTTTGGGTTTATCTTCTGGTATCCCGGATTATAATTTCTTGTCTGCTGGATCAATGGCGGCCCTCTGTCTAGTCTGCACTACTCCATCCAATAACTGTATACGATCCAGCAGTTAAAAGCTTATTTTCTTTATTTTAGAAACTTCTAAATCTGTGCATGACGTCAGCTGACGCGTTATATGCTCATGCGAGCCGTTATTGGTTGGAGCGGTTCTAAAACATGCGTCTTTTCTGTTTCACATGCATTTCCAACATTTCTTTATTACAATCTTGAGTGACCATTACTTTCAGCAGCATATACTTGGTAAGGTGGCAATGCCGGATCTCCAAAACTAGAGCTGATTGGGGAAAACAGGTGTCATTTTCAGAATCCACACCCCAAACATACACTCAAATGGTTCTATCTTTTAAGGCACCAAAATAAGTGTTCCCCAGGGTTGTTACAAATCTTTTTATTGATCACGGCTAAAACTGAACACCCTCACCATTTGATTTCTTTAATATTCTCAGAGACAATACTGTAGATGTTTAAAGTATGAATAGATGAAACTGCTGCACAGCGTTGTATATACTTTTCACCAATGTAACCTTAGTGGCATGACTGCAGTATTTTTATTCTATCAAAGAGAGACTGAGGATATAAGTATATCAATCCCCCCCCCCACCACCACCACCACTTCACCCCTCCCAAAAAAAAAATGTTTTGACTTGATTCGGCACTCTTAGGTGGGTCCGGAGCTATGGCATTAGACGCCATGCATCGAGATCTCTCGCAACAATACAGTTCCCAGTTCTATCTCAACCAGCTTCATTGTGCTGTAGATGCCAACCCCACTTTTTTGTGACCCACATATCTGTAAGCCAGTAAAACTGTTCAGCAGTGTATCAGTTTTATCCTTGATTTGCCCATACTGTAGAGCGGTGTTTCTCAACTCCAGTCCTCAATATCCACCAACAGTTCAAGTTTTCAGGATTTCCTCAGTATCGCACAGGTGATTTAATTATTGTCAGTGCATTCTGTGGGAGATCCAGAAAACATTACCTGTTGGTGCGTTTTGAGGACTGGAGTTGAAAAACACTGCTGTAGATAATCGTAACTGCATGCCCATTTATACTTTTACCATATTTCTAAGAGCAGGAACTACAGGCAGTCCTCGACTTACACCGTTCTGACTTACATCTGCCCCTAGTTACAAACGGAGACTTATGTGGCATGCTGGCACTTGATGTTCCATAGCAGATAGTAGCTGTGGAATGACAAGTTCCAGTATGCCACTGCAGCACATGAGTGGAAAATGAGGTGAAATCTTAACAGGGGCACAGACAGCAAAACAAGTGTAAAACACTTCCCTGCACTATCCAAAACCAAAAAACCCTTTTGTGCTGCAGTTACATGTAACAAATATACCTGTTCCAATTTACATACAAATTCAACTTAAGAACAAACCTACAGTCCCTATCCTGTTCATAACCCGGGGACTGCCTGTACACATAATCAATGACTTAGTCTTTCTTTAAAAAAAAAAAAAAAAAAACCTGCTTCATCTAGTTCTTATTATGACTTTAAAGTCAAATCGATGGTGGAAAATCCTTCAACAAGCCCTTTTAGACATGAATCACCCTGATCTATATATCCAATGTGCCTCTTCTTGCAGAAGCATCTTGTCACAGTTACATTTCCTTGGACCTAATAGACATACATCCCAAAATTTTAGATCATTGATGTTACGCTGATGAATTAGAGGTAAAAGTCTTGACAAGAATTTATCTTTACCAGTATGTATATACTGACACTTTATGAAATTGTTATTTGTGTCAGAAAGAGTTGGTGTTCTATTATAAATATGATGATCATGTTTTGCACTGTTATTTATAGTGGAATTAGACCAGAAAACTTGATTGAACTAACAACTTGTTGAAATAACAACTAGAACCACTTGCAGCTCCGTTTCATCTCTATCTTCATTCCAGTGAGACCCTAACTGACATGTAAAACAGCTACCTTCTCCAGCTTGGCCCTAAAATTAAAGCCACCGACCAGTTAAGTAACAAAAACAACATTGATTACAGGGTTTTGGCAGTTGCATTTGCGACCAGGCCTGTAAGCCTGAGTGAGTGTGCTCGACTATATTCTGGAGCTCCCATAGAATTTAAAAGGGAGGAAGGCTGCAGGTGCTACCATACTCCTTCTCATGCTTGGTCGAATCACAGCTAGTGACCTGTACAGGGCTTTTCACCTTGTGATAAAACAAATTTAATTGTTTGTTCTTTGTGCAATCAGTTAAAAACCATGGTGAAGCAGAGAGCCATCAGCTCCCTCTCCGGCTAATTAGCCTTGAAGACTGCAGGTTGCCTACAAGACGTTAGCAGGGCTTCCCAACGAAGATGATACAGGTGTGCTTGGGGATGGTTTTAGGCATGGGCTTATGTAGTAAAAAAAAAAAAAAAACCAAAAAGAATAGCAAAGTGGAAAATACAGAAAATGAGTATCAGGAAAAGTGAAGGGGAGCGGAGAGAAACTGACCCTATAAAGCCCTGATAGGACTACACGGACTCTCGCCTACTAATAAACATGGTAGTCATCCTGATAAGGGCGTCCCTACCCGGAACCTCACCGTGTTTACACAAGTGAGCCCTAACAATCCCTCTGGTCCCATCGCGACATGTTTCGATCAGCCCCAAAAGAGAATAAACCTGATCACCTCAGGGGACAAGTAGGGAATAATAGACCAAAGAATCAAGCAAATACGGGTGAAATTGCAAAATATATACAATGTGACCCACAGCCTCTAAAAACTTCAGAAAGATGTACAGTGGGCATGGAAATTATTCGGACCCCTTTAAATCTTTCACTCTTTGTTTCATTGTAGCCATTTGGTAAGATCAAAAAAGTTCATTTTTTTGCTGATTAATGTACACTCTGCACCCCATCTTGAAAGAAAAAAATACAAATGTAGATATTTTTGCAAATTTATTAAACAAGAAAAACTGAAATATCACATGGTCTTAAGTATTCAGTCCCTTTGCTCAGTATTGAGTAGAAGCACCCGTTTGAGCTAGTACTGCCCTGAGTCGTCTTGGGAATGATGCAGCAAGTTTTTCACACTGGGATTTGGGGATCCTCTGCTATTCTTCCTTGCAGATCCTCTCCAGTTCCCTCAGGTTGGATGGTGAACGTTGGTGGACAGCCATTTTCAAGTCTCTCCAGAGATTCTCAATTGGGTTTAGGTCAGGGCTCTGGCTGGGCCAGTCAAGAATGGTCAGAAAGTTGTTCTGAGTCCACTGCTTTGTTATTTAGCTGTGTGCTTATGGTCATTGTCTTGTTGGAAGAAGAACCTTTGGCCCAGTCTGAGGTCCAGAGGACTCTGAAAAAGGTTTTCATCCAGGATTTCTCTGTACTTGGCTGCATTAGTCTTTCCTTAAAATGCAACCATTCGTCCTGTACCTGCAGCTGAAAAACACCCCCATAATAGGATGCTGCCACCACCATGTTTCACTGTTGAGATTGTATTGGGCAGGTGATGAGCAGTGCTTGGTTTTCTCCACACACACCGCTTACAATTGACACCAAAAAGTTCAATCTTCGTCTCATCAGACCAGAGAATCTTATTTCTCATAGTCTGGGAGTTCTTCATGTGTTTTTCTGCTAACTGTATGCGGCTTTCATATGTCTTGCACTGAGGAGAGGCTTCTGTCGGCACACTCTGCCATAGAGCCCTGACTGGTGGAGGGCTGCAGTGATCGTTGACTTTGCAAAACTTTCTCCCATCTCCCTACTGCATCTCTGAAGCTCAGCCACAGTGATCTTGGGTTCTTCTTTAGCTCTCTCAACAAGGCTCTTCTCCCACGATTGCTTAGGTTGGCTGGACGACCAGGTCAAGGAAGAGTTGTGGTCGTCCCAAACTTCTTCCATTTTAGGATTATGAAGGCCACTGTGCTCTTAGGAACCTTGAGTGCTGCAGAAATTATTTTGTAACCCCGGCCAGATCTGTGCCTTGTCACAATTCTTTCTCTGAGCTCCTTGGGTAGTTCCTTAGACCTCAGGATTCTCATGTGCTCGGACATGCACTGTGAGCTGTGAGGTCTTATATAGTGTGTGCCTTTCCTAATCAAGTCCAATCAGTTTAATTAAACACAACTGAACTCCAATGAAGGAGTAGAACCATCTCAGAGGATCAGAAGGAAATGGGCAACATGTGAGTTAAATAGGAGTATCACAGGAAAGGGTCTGAATACCTATGACCATGTGATGTTTGTTTTTCTTGTTTAATACATTTGCAAAAATATCTACATTTTAGTTTTTTTCTTTCAAGATGGTGTGCAGAGTGTACATTAATGAGCAAAACATGAACTTTTTGGATCTTATCAAATGCCTGCAATGAAAGAAAGAGAGAGTGAAGAATTTAATGGGGTCTGAATACTTTTTGTACCCACTGTAGGTACTTTTTCTGTATCACATCATAGGAAAAAGGAAACAAGACAGTATTTAATCATGGAATATGATATGCACAAAAAGTACGTTATCTGATAATATACTGCCTCCCAGATAAATTCCTATAGATGGCCACTAAAAGCTGAGCTTACCAATCAGATGACAGTTCCCTAGTGTGCACACCATAGTACTGCCAATGAAGGTGTTTCCAAAAGATAAGCCGTCTCAAACTCTGTATGGGCATTACTGCGTAGGCTGTATAGTGGGGGTCCTTGTGGTACTATCATGAACTTACAAGGTCAGTCCACTACACTTTTCCTGATGCCGTTTTCTGTATTTTGATTGAGAGATATTGGTTTGACTCTTTTAAGAATACTTAAAGGGGTTTTGCCAGGACGTGCCTTATCTGCTAAGAATCAATTGTAAACAAGCCACGATGGCTGAGAGAGCAAGATACACAGCAGAGCAGAGTGCATAAGGGATCGTGAACATGTTCATAAATATCAAACTACAACTAGTGGATTCTGTATACAAGAGACAACACCTTTTTCCACAGCAGCTTGAAATTCTTCATTTCTCTGTCATCGATAAAGCAGATCTATAGAATCACATTACAATAGTGGTTCGTATCAAAAACAACTATTTACGGGCCTTAGCTTCTTAGTCCTTTCATCAGATAAGAAGTGTGATGTGCGCAAGCCCGGCGAGCAGCTCTTGTCAGGTCCTATCTAATAGAAGCTTTTAAGTAACTAAGGGCAGGTAAGGCAGCCTGTAGCTCTCTCAGGCTGCAATTTTTGTAATCACATATATTTAGAAAAGTAATTAAATACCCATTTTGGAGGATCCCACGTCACCATTACATTGTGGCAAAACCCCTTTAATAAAAGTTATGTTTTAGGACACTTTCCTCTTCTTTTTGTATTTTGTACATTGTGGTCAAGAGGGCTAGCTTTTTTTTTTTTATACAGATTTTGGACTATTGCTGTGTAGGCTTCTGTTTGATATGGACTTATGCAGTGTCCTATTTGGGTGTGGCTAGAGGAATGACCTGCCGTGATGTCATGTATTTGGGCAGGACCCAATGCACTGTTCTGTCCAGAGGCCCATAATACTGTTACAACATCACAATTTTCTTCTTTTTCTTAAAATTGGTTTACATCACAATTTTCTGTGACCAATAACTTTAATTGTTCACCACTGAAGCTGTATCTGGGATTGTTTTTTGTAGGGTGCAGTTTCATTGGTACTGTTATGGAGTATATGCAACTTTTTGTTTAGTTATTCTATTTTTTATCAGGGAGGTGAAATGACCCAAACCAGTATAGTTCTGCTGCAAGTGTGTTTTTAAGCTTTTTTTTTTTTTTTTCTTCTGTAAAGTTTCTGTTCCTCCAAGGGGACTTTGAACATGCAATTGCTTGAGTTTGAGCATAACATACTACAGTACTCATCCATCTTAGTACTTTATAACATTGACTTGCTACCGGTATCAGGTGAGCTTGTAAATGGTGTCACAGAGCAGGAAAATGCTTTTCTTTCTATTTTGCTATGTTCTTAAAATATTATTAAATTCCTTAAACTATTTTGAATTGTGCTTTTGTTAAATCATATTTAAATCACTAAGTGGCATGTCTGGAATGTACAGGCAACCTATACTGTATTTCACAGGTCTTAGAAATATCTAGACTTTACATTGGGCGTTTGCCCATCTGCATTGCCATGTTTGAGTGTGATAAACACCAGATGACTGCCCCTTAAGTCTACTAAAAACAAAACTCAAGCTTTGACATCAACCTTTGTGGCCGTGTTTCTGGTTTATATCACGTTAAGCAATGTAGTACATGTGTTGAGGAAAAAAATGGCTTAACGCGCACAGTCCTGTCATCATCTGATTTTAAAAAGCTACCCCATCAAGTGTCCTCAAAGCTTCTTCAAAATATTCAAGGTATTTTCTTCTTGAGGAATTTTTATACAGCGTTTGAAGACGTCTTCTCTTTTATGGGATAGGAGAAATAGTTCTAATGAGTATTATTCAGTACACTCAGTGAAAAAGCTTGTGACTTTCAGTTACAGTAGAAATATCACCTGGTTTAAAAACTTCAAGGGGTTTTCTAAGACTTTTTAAAACCTCCCTCCCACTGTGCTAAAATAGAAAATTAACCCATACTTGCCTCTCCCATCTCCACTGTTCCAGCACTGCCAGAGCTCCAGTGTTCCCACAACTCAGTCTCTTACTGGTGATGTTCCGTTCATGAATCACATGATCCTGCAGCTAGTCGCTGACCTCTGCAGTCATATGTTATACATGCAGGCCTGTGATTGCTGAGGACAGAGGTTAGCTGCAGCATCTTGTAATCATCTGTGAGGGACCTGGGGTGGGGGGGGGGGGGACTGAAGCTTTGGCAGCGCTGGAACGATGGTGATGAACAAGATAAGTATGGGTTAATTTTCTATGCTAGTATGGTGAGAGGTGGTGGGGCCGTTTTTAGAAGGTCTTGGGAAACTCTTTTATGGACTTGTGCACAGAGGCATATGACAGTATTCATACCCGTGCTGCGTATTCTGTGTTGCTTCTGTGTATCCCTATGAGATACCATTTTCTGTTCAAGAAGAAGTGAAGAAGATATTTAAAATATATATACCGTATATACTCGAGTATAAGCCGACCCAAATATAAGCCGAGGCACCTACTTTTGCCACAAAAAACTGGGAAAAATTATTGACTCGAGTATAAGCCTAGGGTGGAAAATGTGGTGGCTACTGGTAAATGTAAAAATAAAAATGGATACCAATAAAATTACATAGGCAGGTATATGTCCCCCCATAGGCAGGTTATAGGCAGGTACATGTCCCCCCATAGGCAGGTTATAGGCAGGCATAAGTCCCCCATAGGCAGGTTATAGGTAGGGTATAGGCAGATTATAGGCAGGTCTATGTCTTTATAGGTAGGGTATAGGCAGGAATATGTCCTTATAGGTAGGGTATAGGCAGGTATATGTCCTTATAGGTAGGTGATAGGCAGGTATATGTACTTATAGGTAGGTTATAGGAGGTATTATGTACTTATAGGAGGTTATAGGCAGGTATATGTACTTATACGTAGGTTATAGGCAGGTATATGTCCTTATAGGCAGGCTATAAAAAAAACAAATACACACACTTAACTCACTCCCTCGCTGGCCGGCCTCCCGGGCGCTCTCCTCCTTCTTGGGGCACAGGCAGGGTGATGTCGTCAGGCCACGCACACAGAGTGATGACACACGCTGCATGTGCCGGAAACTCTGGACGGCCGCGAATCTGCTCCCGGAGGATTCGCGTACAGGGGAAGAGATCGCCGACAGCGACGGGCCACGGCAGTGCCCGGACACTGTCGGCTGACGGGATTCTGCTGTATGGCCTCCCTGAGGAGTCGTATATAGCAGAAGTGTCCCTGCCGGCGCCCGGGCCATTGCAGCACCCAAGCGCAGACAGTGACTCGAGTATAAGCCGAGGAGGGATTTTGCAGCACATTTTTTGTGCTGAAAAACTCTGCTTGTACTAGAGTATATACGGTATACACTCACCGGCCACTTTATTAGGTTACACCTGTCCAACTGCTCGTTAACAATTTCTAATCAGCCAATCACATGGCGGCAACTCAGTGCATTTAGGCATGTAGACATGGTCAAGACAATCTCCTGCAGTTCAAACGAGCATCAGTATGGGGAAGAAAGGTGTTTTGAGTGCCTTTGAACGTGGCATGGTTGTTGGTGCAGAAGGGCTGGTCTGAGTATTTCAGAAACTGCTGATCTCCGGGGATTTTCACGCACAACCATCTCTAGGGTTTACAGAAAATGGTCCGAAAAAGAAAAAACACCAGTGAGCGGCGGGTCCTGTGGGCGGGAAATGCCTTGTTGATGCCAGAGGTCAAAGGAGAATGGGCAGACTGGTTCGAGTGATAGAAGGCAAAAGTGACTCAAATAGCCCCCCGTTACAACCAAGGTAGGCAGAAGAGCATCTTGAACGCACAGTACGGCGAACTTTTAGGCAGATGGCTACAGCAGCAGAAGACCACACGGGGCCACTCCTTTTTAGCTAAGAACAGGAAACTGAGGCTCCAATTTGCCCGCTCATCAAAATTGGACAGGTAGAAGATTGGAAAAACGTTGCCTGGTTGATGAGTCACGATTTCTGCTGCGACATTCGGATGGTAGGGTCAGAATTTGGCGTCAACAATGAAAGCATGGATCCATCCTGCCTTGTGTCAACGGTTCAGGCTGGTGGTGGTGGTGGTTTTCATGGTGTGGGGAATATTTTCTTGGCACTCTTTGGGCCCCTTGGTACCAATTGAGCATCGTTGCAAAAAACCTTGTTGAATCTATGCCCGAAGAATTGAGGCAGTTCTGAAGGCAAAAGGGGGTCCAACCCGTTACTAGCATGGTGTACCTAATAAAGTGGCCGGTGAGTGTATATATTGTTCCATTATGAGCCTCTTTATCAAAAACAGACTTGCAGGTATCGAGTAAATCCCAACAGGAATCCTAGAAGAGAGAGAGAGAGTCTTGATTACCATGCCAGCATAGGCTGATTGATGGTCTTCTCTGAACACACACTGATACAAGAAAAGCTGCCGATCACTTTTTGTTGGCAGTTAAGACTCCGTCCACAGTAATAGCAACACGAGCAGCCGACTCGCCTATTGCTTCATGTGCCAGTCCTGACTGGTAGACACAGAACCCACTTCAAGTAAGTTGAATATAAGGTCCCCAAATAGCAAACTTTCATCCAGCATAATCCACAAGCATATGTTAAAAAAAAAAAAAATATATATAGATGCTTGATTTAGTCACATCCAGAAAATCACCTGTCCACACAGCAAGAATTTTGACTCGGATTCCGCCTAGAAATCCGAGTCAAAAAAGAAAGAAAATTATTCCTATTTATCTCAATAGAAAATACGCCTTCCAATTCATACGAAGCATATTGTCTATGCACAAGCTCAAAAAATTTTGAACATTCTAATTCTTTGTTCGTAGTCCATGCGGAACACGCATGGAAATTTACTATTGATGTCAATGGGTTCGTTAAAATCATCATGCAATAGACGTCCAAGACATTTGTACATGCATTGCATTTGATTTCTAATGTGGATCCGCGTGCAAAATCAATAGGCATGAATTGGACTCTTTCCAACCGTAAATCTAAATCCACATGAAATACGCATGTACTTAAGTTCATTAACTAATGAAATTTAGACATTGCTTTTCAATTGTGGTTGAAACGAAAAATGTTAAAGAACAAACTCAAGAAACTGGCCTTGACAAAAATGTCGTCCTCGTCCTCCTCCTCCTGTCCCTCGTCCTCCTCCTCGTCCTCCTCCTCCTGTCCCTCGTCCTCCTCCTCCTCCTCCTGTCCCTCCTCGTCCTCCTCCTCCTGTCCCTCGTCCTCCTCCTCCTCGTCCTCCTCTTCGGCCTCTTCCTCTTCGGCCTCTTCCTCCTTGGCCTCTTGATCTTTTGAAATGCCTTCTGACCCCAACCGCATTTTGTCATCAAAGAGGTCTTCAGAAAATGGATTATCCACAGTGGTGGGTACATGAGTTGACATTTGGGCTGCTTTCGCTTCATGTTGGTCGAATGATGACGACATTTGTGGCCGTGACTGGGAGGACGAGAAGGTAAGACTGCTGGATGCAGGTTGCATTAACCACTGAAGAACAGATTGGCAAGCTTTTGTTATGAGATTCACAGCGAGGACGGGCCCTGACGGTCCTGCAACCGACAATCCGCTGGCTTGCGTGTTGTTGCCAGCACTGGAAGGAGCACCTTCTCTCGTACCTCCATGTCCTACACCCCTCTTTGCTCGCTTACCACATGCAGTTCGCTCCATGTTCAGAAATATAAAAATTTAAAAGGTATGGAAGAGTTTTTTACAGTCTCTTATTGAAAGACGGCAAATCACAGCTATTCTTAAATCCCTCTGCTTTCCAACAGCCAACTAGGATTAGAAACAGAATGGTTTCTATCAAATATCTGTGAAATGCGGTCTGGTGGAAGAACCGTAACACAAACTCAAGTGTTCTTCCTTCAGTCTCTGAGATTTACAACTGCCCAGTAGGACTAGCAGTTGATAGTTTTCAACAACCTATCGTACACATGCACGATTAGCGCCAAAATGAAACGCACTGAGTGAAATAGAAGTATTAAAAAGTTATATGGATTACATATGCCGGTTTTGCCACGACTGACAACAGGCGTAATTTACTATAAAATACGTATAACACAATATGCGTACTACTGAGCTCTATGTGACAAACAAACGCACGGACTGCAATAAGAGTATTTTAAATGTTATATGGATTAATATGGCAGCCTTCGCACCACTGCCAACAGGTGTAATTTACTATAAAATATGTATAAAACAATATGCGTACAACTAAGCTCTATGCGACAGACGCACGGACTGTAATAAGAGCATTTAAATGTTATGGGGATAAGTTATGCTGGTTTTTGGGAACACTGACACGGTGATTGCAATAGAACTGAAAAAACAGGGACCATTTCACCTATCAGAGGTCTGCTGGCCAAAAAAGTGGGAAAAAAACACTGCTTTTTCAATTCAAGGCGACAGAACACACTTAGCTGCACAATATCTCCCTTCCTTTTCAAAGCCTCTCCTCCAGCCAACTCCCCCGCAGCCCCACGGCTGCACACACCAGTAGATATCTTTTAAAACTTTCTCTAACTAAATAAGAAGTGAAATTCTCTAATCTAACTATATTCTAAGCTATAGCTAGGTGGATGGTTTCTTGTACTAGAAGAGACTATCTCACAGAACTGTCAGAACAGCTATTGGTTTAAACGCAGACACATCCTGCTGTGAAGTGGCATAGACAGAAATTTAGCTGAACAGGAAATGCAGTTGCTTAGATAAAACGAGGTCACGTGATTTTGCAGCCAATGAGATCCAGACACCGCAAAGTGGTGACGTTGTACCTCCTCACCCCCCTCTATCCTCGGAGCTGATTGGCTGGCCGCCAAAATGACAGGAAACGCTGAAAATGGCGTGATCGCTTATTTCCGATAATACTAAAAACCGTGCCGATTTCAACTTTTGCTGATAATATCGCTCATCCCTACTTAGGGTATTTACAGATTATTTGATTTGCATCTGCTTTGTTGTCACCCTTTTTGGGACAGAAACTCCACTAAAGTGTGGAGTAAGTTATCACAATATTAACAGGATATACAATAGCCCTACCTACTTTCCCCATGACTGCTTCTGTGTTACTATGTACCTGAAGAGTTTTTACTTGAAACGACAGATGAAGGAATGACGTAACAAGCTATCAACATGGTGTGGTGAGTGGATTGGTTACCATAATTGCGTACTACTCTATTTGTGAGTACTATATTCCTATTTTGACATAAGTGTACATACAGTATTTGCCTAAATTTTGTGATTTAAAAGGGTAGGCTTTCTTTTTGGCTGTTTTTGAAAGGTCATTCTCATCCCATTTCATACACTTTCAAGTTTTAACAAAAAATGTAACTCCAAAATACAGATGGTGCTACTTCAATTCTGAGGCCTGTGGTTAAGTCAAATAACACACAAAGGAACTTTCTAAAAATGTAAGACAGGAGAAAACCATATTGAATGATATACCTCTGTTAGCATCTACTGTGTAACAGTAAAAAGAAAATTGGTTTAAAAGTGAAAATCTGCAAAAAAAAAAAAAGAACCGGGAGGGGGGGGGGGGGTGATTTTTTTTTTTTTTTTTTTTTTTTTTATGTGGTTGTTTATGAGAATGTGTTACATACAGGCCCCACAGAGCCTATTTTTCACATTTTTACAAAAATGTGCAACTAAACTCCTATGTCTTTTCTTTAACAAAAAAGAAAAGGACATTAAAAAACCTTTGCCAACATAAAATACACATAGTAGATGTTAGTTAGATGTTAATTATTGAAGAGGTTGTCTCACTACATTGATTCTTACCTCAGTCCTGTTTTCTTGGTTTCATTTTGAATTCAGGGGTGTGTTTACCGGCTTCTACTACTCTGCAGTAGAAGCCAGGTCTGTAGCTAAAGCAACCAGTGCTGGCAGCCTATCAGGAGAGATTGAACAGGTGTATAGCTATAGCGACCTGAGGAGCTGATGCAGCCATTACAGGAGGGAATATCTAGGAATAGGTGGGATACTGTTAATGGACATATATTGCAAAGTGACTTGTTTTTGCAAGATCTTTAACGTAAAAAGCAATCCTCGTAGTGAGACAACCCCTTTAACTGCTTAGTGTGGTATGTCTGTCGATCTTAGCTGGATTAAAATTCAGACTATGAACATGTTTTAAATTTTTTGCATCAGCCAGAATTTATCAGTAACCTAAAGTACACTGTGTTGTGATAAATAAATGAAAGCATTAAAAATGTATTTACATATGAAGTGCAGAAGTCGAGAGGTGCTAACTAGCAGCAGCGCTTGCTCTGGCAGATTTAAAGTTAAACTGTCAGGGCAACTAAAAACAACTATTTCACGCGGGATATAATCAAGTGAGACGCTGACCTCTGTGATATATAGGTTATCTAACTTTTAAAGGGGAAGTACTAAAACAAAGTGAAAGTACCCCTTATCCCGTCCACATATATTGACAGTTGTTGTGATATAGGGAAAGCTGTCAATCACTGTATGTGGGTGGGATAAGCAGGACTTCCACTTTCTCTTAAGGAGTACCATCTGGATTTTTTCTGTTTGTTTTTTTTTTTAATCCGAAATCCTTCTCCGAATTGTGTAAATTATATATCACAGAGCTAGACTTCTCCCCCTCTTCTGCATCCTGTTCTCAGATAACATAAACTACTTGACAGGTTCCCTTTTAACCCATCCATTACACAAACCGCGATTCAGCTGAATGGCTCCAGTGTAATACTACATTTACCCCGTGGAGGGTGCTGTAGGAGAAATAAGCTGCCAGATGCAGGAAAAGCAGCGAACTGTTGGGGTTTGGAGACCAAGCACACAAATCCTTGGAGATGTCCAGCAATTACTTGTCTGATTGCAGGGATGTATTACTATAACTATTATTTTTTAATCCGTCTTTAAAAGAAATTTTCTGCAAACAACTTGGCAATTGGATAATAATCCTAATTTTATCTTCCACTGGAAATGTTCTGGTTCAGAGTTCACCATCTTTCACAAGTTTCTGAACTCTTCCTTTCCTGACTTTGCAAATGACCAGCTGCACCGAGAATGTCGTGTTTACATCCAAATAATAAGTGGCAGCGAGTAGTCTGCATTTTCCATTTCCCTTTATATTGTTCACATAGTAAAGCACTAAAGCCATGTGTCCTGAAGCTGATCCGGAGCCATCACTAAATTATCGGAGCAAGACAAGAAAATGTTCTCCACAGTGATTTGTGGGCGTGAGGTTGGCTTTGGCTCTGGATTTGACATTAAACTGGTGAAATCCCGAATGTATACAAAATCTTGATGGTCCCGTTTGAACTGCTGTGTTTGGACGTGTTAATTCATAAAGAAATTTATGTAACATGAATTTGTGCATAGTCTGTACCTAAACACATTATCCTATGTTAGAACTGTAGAAGCCCAGTAAAAGCCTGCTTTATTAATGACAAATATTGCTCTTCATAGCTCAAATGATTATTTCACTTCCATTATAATCTTACCAATCCACTAACAAAATACAGGCTAACCGTAAAGTCGAAGTCCGATCCAGGAAAAAAAAAGTTAGAGGCGTTCTCACCATGCTGTTTCACAGAGCCTGCTCTTCACAGCCAGCTTCAGGCTCCCACTTTCTGTCCAAGCTATGAGCTGTTCTGCAGCTTTCCCAGCATTGTATTCCTAGCTGAGCCCGGTAAAGGCTACAAAACTCAAGTTTGTTATTAAGAAAAATAAACAAGCTCCTGGGCTGCTGCTAAGATGCAGCAAGGAGTGAAATCACCATCCTGGCCACTGCTGCTAGATCAGATTGAGCGGAGAGGTGGTTGGTAACCTAGCGAAGCTTGTGTACACAAGCAGGAGATAACTGCTCTAGTTCTGAAAGGAAGCAAAATCAGAACAGCAATGTATTTTGTGATAGTCCTCATTTACCTTTGCCTACAGTATGGTGAGAAAACCCCTTTATTGTTGCTTAATAGCCCCATGTTGCACCTCAGAACTGATCAGCCAAAATAGAAGGAGGTGTACAAATAGAAATCTAAACAAAACATTTAAAAGGTTATTTTAAACTTACTGTCCCAAAACTATATCAGAGCAAGTTAGTTTGGGTCAAACTAAATTTTTATCTTGTGTTATAGGGATATGTTTTGGATTTTTTTTCTTTCAAATTGTATGCCTAAAACAAGTATCAAAACATAATTTTTATTGTGTATGCCTATAGTTGTTTAACTTCTACAAAAGTACTCCTATATGCTTTATGTATCTGCATTTTAATTAAAAAAAAAATGTATCGTGATGATTTCTGATAAAAAAAAAAATTAAAAATTTGACGGATGAAAAAAAATACAATTATGTTTGCATACGTCGCTCATAGTCTTCAATGCAAAAATAAAAGTATCATAACATATACCTTTTTTGCAGAACAGATTAGCATAGTACACTGTGCTTTTCAGAGCTTGAAAAAAAGTATTTGGACGCAAACAGTCAAACGTATCCAAATGTATGCTCTTTTAACTTTGCCTTTGACCCATTGTAGTCTATAGATGTTAAACTATAAGTTCCAATACTGTTGTTTTTTTTGTTTAAGACCTATGCATTTGCCGTAAGCCATAAACGTAGTGTGAATTGGCCCTTACCATACAGCAGATATTACCCACAAAATGCAGCAAATGTAGCTCACACACCCCACCACTAGGGGGACAATTAGGTGATAAAAAACTGCCCACTGAATAAATAGTTGTTCACACTAGTATGCAGAAAAGCCACAGCATAATACATGGGGAGATTGCAAAAATACCGCTCACGTACCTTCTGTGTTTGAAGGGGGTGGCTGCTGGTATTATAACTGCATATAAATAAAGTGATACAAAAGGGTGCCATTAAAGCAGATACGTATGGTGCACCATGCTGGCTTACAACCTATTACTCCACTAATATTAGATTGGGCGGGATGCATTAATGGCACCCTTTTGTATCTCACCTTATTTCTATGCAATTATAATACCAGCAACCACCCCCTTATGCATAGAAGGCGTGCGAGTGGTATTTTTACATTTGTACCATATCACCATGTATCCTACTATTTCTTTTCTGCATACTGGTGTGAACAGGTATTAATTTAATGTGCAGTTTTTTATCATCTAATTGTTCCCCTAGTGGAGGGTTATGTGAGCTACTGCTCAGCAATTACCTGCACCTGTTTATTTTTCCCAAGTAGCACAGGGGCCTGTGTTGCCTCCTACTGGGTTCAGTCTGTAGTCCAGCCAATATGGCCTGTATTGTGTTTTTGAGTTTATAAGGGTCATGCAGTTGTCTGGATGAAAACTAGCATGTCGGAAATAAGATTTTTTTTTTTTTTTCTAAATATATTTAGGTGAGCAGTACCTAAACCATTTTACATGAGTTGTTATTGCCGGAGTTTAGCCAATATTCTTAATGAGCAGTCATACGTTACCAATGAAGGTCAGAAGTTCTTGTAACACAAAGGAATTTTCCAGTAACTGCTTTGATAGAAGAGAGATAATTGGCATTCACCATTGATGGATTGAACTGGCATTAAGAAAAAGGGTAATCTAGTCAGCAAGTCAAAGGCAGTCCCAGCTTTTGTATATTTGCTGCATACTGCACGTGTTCGAAACAAATTTTCTATAATTTCTTTTAATTAGTTTCCTGTTTTACATTCCTCCACTGCATGGTATTTGAGCAAACCTTTATAGAATATGGCATACAGTGTGCTTAACTTAATTGTTGTTCGTGATCTCCCTTTAATGGTTTCCTTAATCTAGTAATTAGTGAAGTAACACTATATTGAACCCTCCGATGTCCTCCGGGGCTTCATTTGTTATTTTCTTTGGCACTTGAGTATGGAAAGAGGAAATAATATAGAAGTGAGTGTAGTGTGTGTATATGATCATAGGCAAGTTTCCAAGTGGAGGATCCTGGCTCCATGCATTGTTTTCTTCTCATTTGTCCTCCTTTTCCTTTCCTATGCAATGTGTTGCCTTCATCCTCACAGCTTTAGAACTGTATCCTGTTTCCTTCCTATCAACGAACGTCACAATTTGACATTCTTGGACCAGTCCTTGTCATGTTGTCTATAACGAAGGCACCAACATAATGTGAAATACTTTCCTGCATTGATATGACTCATAAGATGAAATTTGTTTTGGTCTTTCTTTTTTTCTTTTTTTTTTTTTTTTTTAAATGGTTTTACAGTTAAAGGGGTTATGTCGGTATAGGGGTTGGGGCCACCACCTATGAACAGGTGTGATATATAGAGTATATAATGTATGTGAAGTGTTTTGTATCTTGTTTAACTAAGGAGTTAACAGATGCAGCTCTTTATTTAAGCTAGGGGGCACTAGGGAGGAGAGTCTACAGCCAATCCGTGAAAGAGGAGGGGTTGTAGGGACACTGATAAGAGGAGGATCTGATATGTGCTGGGGTCAGTCAATTGTGTCCAAGTTGTAACAGAGTTGTAATTGTTCCAGCTAAAGGGTCACTTGGTCACAAGCTGGCTGTGGACCAGGATCAGGCTGTCCCTATCCATCTGAGATGAGTACTCACAGAGGAAAGAAGGCAGGTAAATGGGAGAGAGTGAGAGCAGGAGAGGGAAGACAGAACAGGGAACACAAGAGACAGAACAGTGAGCCGCTTAGGTGATTCCAGGGGTTCAAGTAGCGCAAGTCGCTCTTGTACATGACTGCGAAGTACTCAAGGACAGCAAGTAGCCCTTGCGTGAGATCACTTCGCTCGGTCTGGGGGGCTATAACCAGAGAGACCATTGAAGTCCAGAGGGACTGATTGTGAAAAAGAAGCAGATAGCCTTACTGATCTATAGGCTTGAGATAGGCGTGAGTGGCTGCTGGGTTAAAGCGAGTGGAATTGTTAAGGGAGCAAATATCATATGTGAAGAGTACTGTGCATTTGAAGAAATCTATACCTGTGAAGAGTAACCTGCTATAAGTATTGGTGCCATCAGTAAAGCCTGCAAGACCCAAGCTGATAAGTCTGTGTTTGATTTTCCTGTATGGATGCACTACACCTGCCAGAATCCCACATTGGAAGGCCTGTCATCTGCACACCTTATTACCTTCCTGCACGTTACATCTACAATATATGTATATCATAGCGTGGTTCTGCATCCGGAGACCCCACACTGAGAAGCAGTAGTGGTAACAAACAGCAGCTCTTGTTTTGATTAACGCAAGCCATCCATCTTTTATACGTGAAAGATTACATTTTTCCTAGCCAACGTTTATCATCATTGGCTACTTCCTGTGGTGTGACCAGCGAGAGCTGCAACAATCAGCAAATTGTCACCAAGGCCATAATCTGAAAAAGGGTCATCTTCGCGTGTCTACACCTTAGTTCATGTATGATTTTTCACCCTTCTTTGTTTAATAAAGTCAAGAAATAAAATAGGTTGACTAGCCTCATGAGCCACTCATGGCACTAGATGAAAAGGTCTTGGTTACATGCTCTTGATAGTTCACTCCAAAGTTACCCAGTTTATACTTTTTGTGTAAATGGTCAAACTTGTTAACACCGTTTAGTTCCTCTAATGCAGTGAAATGGTTATTTTTGTGCACCCAAATAATGTTTGTTATAAAGATGACACGTCCTACTGGAACAAGCTTTGTGCAGACAATGAGCCAACGTGGAAATGTGGCAGGTTTCAGCTCTGAAGGTTGCTTATGCTACTTTATCGGAGAGCCAGATGTGATAGGAGAGAAGCTGAGCTCTATGATATGAAAAGCAGAAAAAAATGTTACAAGCCTCCTTTTAAAAGGGTTTTGTTCACACAGTGATTAGCTTTTAACATGTAAGGAAAGGTAAATGAAGACTAACACCAAATGCTTTGCAGTTTTGATTTTGCTTTGTTCAGGAGATAAGGAAGACTTTATCTTCTCTTTGTGCACAAAAATTACTTTTGGCTACTGACCACCTTTTGTTGCTCTTTCTTTTATCTGATTGATCTAAACCCTCAGTCAGTCCATTTGACCATGATGAGTCTCTCCCTATGGAGTCTTATCTCTAGCAGATGAGCTTTGTTTACCTAAGTAAATGACCGTTTTTAACATTTAGAGCTCTGTAGCCTTGTACACTACAGACTTGTAAATCTTCTGCATTCATGTCCGTGTAAAAGGAATAGCTAGGGACAGCAGGGCCGATATGCCAATCAGTGCTGTAGAAACACCCACAGTCTGACCAGGAAGTGTGTGTCTGAAGCTGCCTGTGGCTCTGTGGAATACCTGTTCATCCTGCCCACATGCAATGATTGACAGCCTTCCCAGCCTCAATGTGTGTACAGTGGAAACTGCAAGTGAGCGGGGTAAAGAGTACTTTCAGTTTTCCTATTTTCTCTTTTTACTTGAAAATCCTGCTCCAAATCATATAACCCTATATATCTTCGAGCTCCGCTTCTGTCCCTCTATTGCTTCCTGCTCTCAGATAGGGCAGCATAAACCACCTGACAGGTTCACTTTGAGTCGCTGTATGTAGGCAGGTTGAGCAGGACTTTCTCTATAGGATCCTTATCAGAATATACCCTGCTTTTTACTCAGACTCTAGCTCCAATCATATAAACCTATATACCACAAAGCTTTGCTTCTCTCCATCACTTACTGCTCTCAGACAGGGTCCCAGAATGATTTTGAAATAGAGTGGCTTTATTTTAAATGGCAGAATGATATAAATGTACAGTTGATACCAGAAGTTTACATATCCTATATAAAGACACATATGCCTGTTTTCTCACTATCTGACATGAAATCAGAATAAACCTTCCCCGTTTTAGGTCAGTTAGAATTACCAATATTATTTATATTTAACAAATGCCAGAATAGTAAGAGAGAATTTTTAAGGCATTTTATTACTTTATGCAAAGTCAACAGTTTATATAGATTTAATTAGTATTTGGTAGCACTGCACTTAAACTGTGACTTGAGTCAAACATTTTGGATATCCTTCCACAAGCTTCTCACAATAATTGGTAGGAATTTTTTTACCCACTCCTCCTGACGGAACTGTTATAAATGAACCATGTTTGTAGGTCGCCTTGCTTGCACCTATCTTTTCAGCTTTGCCCATAAATTTTCAGTAGGATTGAGATCAGGGCTTTGTAATGGCCACTCCAAAACATTGACTTGGTTATTCTTAAGCCACTTAGTAACCAGTTTGGCAGTATGCTTCAGCTCATTGTCCATTTGGAAGACCCATTTCCGCACAAGCTTTAACTTCATGGCTTATGTCTTGAGATGTTGCTTCAGTATTGCCACATAGTCATCTTTCCTCATGATGCCATCTATTTTTTTTTTAAAGACCTAGTAATCCTAGTGTATGTAAACTTTTGACTTTGCAGTCAAATGCCTTAAAAAATTCTCATATTATTCTGGCATTTGGCAAATATAAATAATTTTGTTAATCCTAATTGACCTAAAACGAGCAAGGTTTATTCTGATTTCATGTCAGATAGTAAGAAAAACATGCATGTGTCATTTTATATAGTGTATGAAAACTTCTGTATACTTTGTACTGTATACATGCATTTTTAATTATGTATTTTCTTTGTTTTCTAGTTACGGAAGCTGGTATTGGTGCAGACATTGGCATGGAGAAGTTTTTTAACAATAAATGCAAGTCCTCTGGCTTGGTTCCCAATGTGGTTGTGCTTGTGGCTACCATTCGAGCTTTGAAGATGCACGGTGGAGGACCCAATGTAAGCTTCCAACACATTTGCCACAATAATAATAATTTGTGGGAGATATTTATTAACCCCTTCCTGACAGACGGTCACAATAACATGGCTATAATTTTTTTTCCTTTTTGCCTTCTGAAAGCCATAACTTTTTTATTTTTCCACCTACGTAGACATGAGGGCTTTTTTTTTTTTTGCGAGACAAGATGTACTTTCTAGTGGTGGTGTTCATATTACCATAGAATATACTGGGGAACGGCAAAAAAATTGTAAGTGGGGCAAAATGTGAAGAAAAATATGTATTTGCGCCATGTTTGCAGGAGTCTTTTTTTTTTTTTTTTACGCAGTTTATTCTTTGGTAAAATTCCAGACCTTTTCTATTCTGCGGCGCCTTTTTGTTCGACCAATAACTTTTTTGTACCAACACCTACGGCCATCAGTATGGGTGCATTTTTTGCGGACTGAAGTGTACCTTTTAATGCTATCAGTTAGGAATGCGTGTGACTTTTTTGATCACTTTTATTCAAATTTTTAGTGGGCGTGAAATGACCAAAAAATGCAATTTTGGTATTGGGAATATTTTTTTCTTCTACGGTGTTCAGCATACGGGATACATTATATATTTTTATAGATCAGACTTTTTCGGACGCGGCGATACCAAATATGTGTAACTTTTTTATTTATCTTTTTTATTTGTAAAATGGTGAAAGGGGGGTGATTTGAACTTTTAATACTTTTTTTTTGTACTTTAAAACTTAATATTTTTTTTACTTTAACATTGAGTCCCCTTAGGGTGCTTCACCACTATAGGACGCGATCGTTTATACAGCCTAATGCATTGCATAGATAATGCATTAGGGTGTACCAAGATGTTTTTTTCCCCACTTCCTCCCTGGGGCCGGAAGTGGGGCAAACGAGAACATGGCAGCACTGGAGGCCTTCACCAGGCTTCCCGCTGCTATATCCAGGCATCGGGACTCAGTGAACTCATCGCTGATGTCCCAAACGGAATGAAGAACGGTGAAGGCCGGGATTGCAGCTCATACGTCATAAGTCGGTAAGGGATTAAAACGTCACTGTTAGAAAGTCTCTGTAAACATGAATGAGTGGTACAAATATCATCAACCACATATTAGAAACAGAAGGTGTAAACGTAGACTAGTCTAAACATGCGCCAGATTTATCAATGCTATGATAAATATGATGCTTTTTAAGACTGCCTAGTCTCCATTTACTATGAGACGATATTAACAAATAAGTTGTGTTTTAGACGGTGTTTAGGCACTGAACCATATCTTTTTACAAATATTTTCACCCGTTTAAGTCATATCCCTCCTTTTACAATTGTTGTCACAAGCTAGGCCAACTTATAAATGGTACCTTTTTGAAAATTGGAATTATCCTGATGCTGCATTTGATGAAATTTTTGCCTGTATTTTAGTTTTCTGGTGCTTTATTTTTCATTGAAAAATTTCCCACATCCATTGTAATTTAACTTTTTCCCTATAGCGAAACAAAAAATCATAGTACTTCATGATGTAAAACATAAAAAAAATTACAAAGATTAAATATATTGGTCTAAAACACTAAAAAAACTATATATTGTATTAGGGTGACGTATAAAACAACTGTTGATAATAGTGCAAAGCCTTTATTTGCAAATGAAAATAACATAATAAATAACCAAAAAGGAATTAAATTTGTGTATTACTGTTTATGAATTTGTTGCACTTGTCATTTTCATTACTACTACTAGTGAAATTACAATGGTTGTGGGAGGTTTTGCAATGAAAATAACAAAAGAACACCAGAAAACTAACACATAGGCAAAAGTTAATCAAATGCAATATCAGGATAAATAAAATTTTCAAAAAGGTTAAGTCATAACCTTAATGCATGGTTTATCATAGAGCATGAGCCTCTGTGAGCCTCTGTGATAAATCTGGTGCAATTTTTTTTTTAACAGTATAGCGCTCTAAGGTAGTAATTGGCAAACTTCCTCTAATCCAAGACTGAACCATTGTGTGGTTTAAAAAAAATGCACTTACACTGCTCTACTTTTCTTGTCTGTACCACTGCTTGACAGCACCTTGGGTATAGGCCCTTGCTCTAGGAGGCTGGCAGTTGGCGGAAACCAAACATGCAGGCTTCGCCTGGATGGACTATATCCCTCCTACTGATGACAGGCTATCCAGTTTTAGCAGAACTCTGTTCTGCAGGTCTGCTGCAGTTTTAGTCTTATTTCTCTTTCTTCCTTTTCCCTGTCAGAAGGTGATGGAGTTTTTCCTCACCTATCAGGAGGGTCGTCATCGTGGTAGCCATTTTGACGGTGTTTGCCCCTGAGGGCAATGGGAAACCAGACAGTCTTCGTCTGTTTCTCCTTATATGCTGGTCACCCGTTCCCACTTTCCAGGGTCTCCTTTTGGATTCTAGTAACCCCAATATGGAAGGTACGTGGTACCAAGAGGGTTATTCAGCGTATGCATGAAGAGTTTGATCAGGTTCGTTCCCCATCCTCACCCACTTGGGTGGTGTTTCTTTTTTTATAACGCTTCCGCCACATTGTTTTCATGCAGCGTTCTTTTGCACTGTGCTTTTGGGGTTCTCTTGCCATTTTTCCCTGGGGGCTGCAGGAACTCTTGTTCCCTTGCAGTCCCCCAGCAGCCTGTTGTGGTGCTGCTGTGGTACCGCTGTCATGCTACATATTTTCATGTTTCCATCCACGGCATTTTTTGTCCTGGGTAGTCGTTTCTTCCTGGGGACACTTTTGTACCCCTGAGACCTCTCTTATGGTTCGCTGGTGGCACCAATTTCCGTTGCTACAGGTACTCTCCGGCTCAGGCCACAGCTTCATCAATGATTTAGTCCCCGGCTTTTCCACGGCCTAGGTAGCAACTAGACCATCCATTTCCTGGGCCTATACTGTCCTCTGGGCCTCCCAGGATGTGGGAAGGGTCTTCAGCAGCCGGGTTTTTTCTGAGACAGAGTTTAGAACCATTTTGCCAGTATTTTGCTCCTGGCTTTCCTTGGTGGATACAGCACCCTTGTGTGGTAAGCTGGTCCTTTGGGCCATTTGCATACTGATCTGCCCCCTGATTTCCATGTCCCTTTCCAAGGAAGATGTGCCAAATCCCCCGCTCCTTAACCAGTGGCGACTTATTTTGCTTGTGCCTGCTGTCGTAATAAGTTTGTGTGACACCTCTGACCTTATATGGGCTGTCAGAGACTTGCTTCTTATTAAGGATGAGGATGTCGCTGTGTCAGGAGATTTCATGTAAGCGTAGCAGACTGCTCCATTTGGGGTTCCATACATAGTTACATAGTTTGTAAGGCTGAAAAAGACAAGACGTTCAGCCCATTCTGCTAAAGTGTTGATCCAGAGGAAGGCAAAAAACCCCAAATGAGGCAGGAGCCAATTGTCCTCATTTAGGGAAAAAATTCCTTTCCAACTCCAATCTGGCAATCGGAATAATCTCTGGATCAACGACCCTACTCCAGAATCCTAGGCACTATAACTTGTTATATTACACTCCAGAAATGTATCCAAACACTTTTTGAACTCTGTTATTAAATTCACCATGACCAGTTCCTGTGACAGAGTTCCACAGTTTCACTGCTCTAACAGTAAAGAATCCCTTTCTAAGTTTATGTAGAAACTTTCTTCCTCAAGATGTAGAGGATGCCCTCTTGTTCTTGATACAGTCCTGGGTATAAATAAATCTTGAGAGAGATCTCTATATTGACCTTTAATATATTTAAACATATTTATTATGTCCCCGGAAGCCGTTTTTTTCTGTAAACTAAATAACTCTAATCTTGCTAATCTTTCTGGGTATTGCAGTCCACCCAGTCCTTTTATTATTTTTGTTGCCCGCCTTTGTACCTGTTAGAGCTCTACAATGTCTTTCCTGTGCACTGGTGCCCAAAACTGTACCCAATATTCCTTGTGTGGTCTGACCAGTGACTTAGAGAATGTTCTCATCATGGGCATCTATGCCCCTTTTAATACATCCCATGATCCTGTTTGCCTTGGCAGCTGCTGCCTGACACTGGCTGCTACAACGAAGTTTACTGTCTACCAGGATTCCCCAGTCCTTCTCCATGTCCCTTTTACCCAGCTTTTTTCCATTTATCATGTAATGGATTTTTCCTCCCCATGTGCATAACCTTACATACGGAGTTTGAGGAACTTGTTTCTACCAGGTGAATAAATGGCCTTTTTCCTTTTCCTGAGGAATGGTATTGCTCCACTAGAGTTGAGACTTGGCCACTACCATTCCTCTCTTGGATGAGGCGACACTATAGATTACTATGATACAGTGAAGGAAATAATTATTTGATCCCTTGCTGATTTTGTAAGTTTGTCCACTGACAAAGACATGAACAGCCTATAATTTTAAGGTTAGGTTAATTTTAACATTAAGGTACAGAAGGTATAAATGTATTTGCTTTTTGCTAAGAGAAGTATTTGATCCCCTAACAACCATTAAGAGTTCTAGCTCCTACAGACCAGTTAGAATCTCCTAATCAACTCAGTACCTGCATTAAAGACAGCTGTCTTAAATAGTCACCTTTACAAAAGACTCCTGTCCACAGACTCAATCAGTCAGACTCTAACCTCTACAACATGGGCAAGCCCAAAGAGCTTTCTAAAGATGTCAGGGACAAGATCATACACCTGCACAAAACTGGAATGGGCTGCAAAACCATAAGTAAGACACTATTGGTGCAATAGTAAGAAAATGGAAGAAATACAAAATGACTGTCAATCGACATCGATCTTGGGCACCATGCGAAATCTCACCTCACTGGGTATCCTTTATCACCAGGAAGGTGAGAGATCAGCCTAAAACTACATGGTGGGAACTTATTAATGATCTCAAGGCAGCTGGTACCACAGTCACCAAGAAAACCATTGGTAACACATTCCGCTGTAATGATTTACAATCCTGCAGTGCCTACAAAGTCCCCTTGCTCAACATGGCACATGTGCAGGCCCGTCTGAAGTTTGCCAATGAACACCTGAATGATTATGTGAGTGATTGGGAGGTGTTTTGGTCAAATGAGACAAAAAATGAGATCTTTGGCATTAACTCAACTCACCGTGTTTGGAGGAAGAGAAATGCTGCCTATGATCCAAAGTACACCATCCCCACTGTCAAGCATGGAGGTGGAAACATTATGTTTTGGGGGTGTTTCTCTAAGGGCACAGGACTACTTCACTGTATCAATGGGAGAATGGATGGAGCCATGTAACGTAAAATCTGGAGTGACAACCTCCTTTCTAAGACCATGACCCAAAACATACAGCCAAGGCAAGTGTCTCAAAAAGAAGAACATGGAGTTACCTAGCCAGTCTCTAGACCTTAATTCCATAGAAAACTTATGGAGGGAGTTGAAG